>OY747719.1:26599146-27084146 GCA_963556495.2 Valencia hispanica
TACAGTTCATAAAGTTGTGATACCAGTTGTTTCACATAGCAAAATATGCAGACAATGTTCTGATTTTACCATATTAAATCAGTAAAAATCGCCATAAATTTTGTGAATTAAAGATTCATTCAGTCATGCAATAAAATGGGGGTATTGATTTTCAGGCTCCATTAAGTAACAGTTGGAGATTAACAAATTGATGGACTCTGTTAAAACACATTAAATATTAAAAAGTTCTGGGGTAAGGCTATTTACTCTGCCTTGCAAAAGAAATTTCCCTAATCATGTTTGCATTTTGTCACATTAGAACCATAAACTGTATTTTATTAGGATTTTATCTGATAGGCACCTGCCCCTTTCCCCCTTGATGCCACAAGTGCCCTTTGGAGGGGATTTTTATTTTATTTTTTTGAAGTTTGTGTGCATGTGGAGGCCTCCCTGTGCACTTCAACAGTAACATTTAACTTAAAATAACAATTTAGATAAATAAAATAATCTTGCTGTCATCAGTCACACGATGACCATTAACCAATGCTCATCCTTGATGTGCCTCTGCCTCCACAACTGCTTTGCTTTTTGAGTGAGGCAGCCGGTAAGTGTAGTCTAGTTTTGGCCAGGAGTATTTTTTTCCAAAAAAGAAATTATGGAAAAACCAACATATAGTCCTGATTTGAAATGATATAGAAATGTTTTTATTTTTTCTTCCTCGTTGTCCTTGTAGTAGTGGTTTCAGATCCCCCCTCGCCCACCTCTCTAAACACAAAATTGGTTTGGCTGCAGAGAAAACATCTGACTTTCAGTTTACTAGGCTGCTCCAGTGCGTGACAAAATGCTTGATGCGCTACAGGCTAGGAGAGAAAAGTAATGCAGCCTAAGTCGGTCCCTCCATTCTAGGTCAGGCAGCATCCATCACTTTCATATAAAGAAACAACACAGCAACTTTCACCTGACACCTCAAAGCTCAGGTACAGCAGACTTTTGGTTCGCTCTCCGGTCCTTTCACCTAACGTTACCAGGCGCGTCACCACTATTGCACACCAGATCTGGGCTGGAGGTGAGCGGCCGTGAAGAGAATGAAGTCACTGCTGTAGACCCTTTACTTCTAACAAAAGCTTGAGGCCATAGCCTTTGCAACTCACATCTAAAAGTGTCACATAAACAGCCGAAAATAGCCTATTGTACCAAAGCCAGACGTGCCACAATTCAATAAATCACAATGTCCCAACATTTAAATTTATACATTTGAACACTTAAATAAAACTTGAAAGCCATTTGGCAAATAAATTATTCTATTCTTATCCTAATAATAAAATCAATATATCATTTTCCTTAAATTTAAATTATTAGAAATGTTATTAATATTTTACCTCATGGTTTCATGCAGAAGATATTTGTCAAGTTTTGCCTGAAATTGTGTAGAATCCTCACTTGAAAAAGATGGAAGGGTCTATGCAGCATACAACATCTGGGATATACTCAAAGACCAAACAGTTGTCTACTTTTGTCTTCAATTTATTTTGCAATTTTTTTAGACTGTCTAATAAATACAAATCACTCTTACTCAGTTAAATAAATCATGTATTCCAAATCACAAAAATACTTAACTGCGGTCCAATGAAACAGTGCATTTTACATTTAAGGTGAAAAATGTTTTTAATTCAACTACCTAAATATTTTAATAATTTATACACATTAATAAATTTTAATACTTCTAATTTATGAAATGCAAATAAATTAAATTTGGTACTTATTAGCTTATTCCTGAATTTATCAATGCTTTATTTTAATCTTCCACTTCCTCAATCCATTTAAAATCTTACAAAAGCAGAAATTATGACCAAGACCATCAAATGCTACTAACATTAAGCTTAGAAACAATCCTTCAAAGCTATGGGTGTCAAACAAATATGGCCACGCCACATCACCATACTTCTATGCTGGTGGCTAAGATAAAGTCAACCAGGAAATAACTCCAGCAACAAAGTCTTTCAAATTTCTTTCTTACCGGCTGCCCTCCTGCTGCTTCCTTTGAGACTCTTCCAACTCCACACAGGCTTATCACATAAGCAAAACAATACTTCACTTTGAAAACATGTTACCTCTGATTCACCTGGACTACTCAAAACCGGGCGTCGGTTGGTGCATCGCTTTTTATAGTCCTGGTTAACACCACCAAGAACCTAGTTCCACCATACTTGCTTCTAACTTATTTCCATTTTAGCAAATCTAAACCTTTTCTTTCCATTTACTTTTATTTTGATTTCAATTATTAAGTTAAAACATCATTTTTTAATTTTATATTTTTTTAATTTTATTTTTTGTTCTTTTATTTTTTATTTTAACAAGACAATTTTATTTAAAAAATGTATCTCTCCACTTCAAATTTATAAATTCTAAATTTCCTTAAGGAGCAAAGACTATTGTAGAAAAGTAGGGCTAGTCCCTTTGAGCTGTTTTGCAAACTGCAGCTGCAAACTAACCTGTGAGATGTTAAGGTTTATTTAGTAAGACACATCATAATATGTCATAACACTTGTTTAATAAGCTACCGTCTCTCTTAGGGTCTTTTTAATGTCTAGAGTCTTAGATCAACACAGCTCAGCGGCAGCAGCCTTTCAACAGCAACATTTTTCCCCATCAGATAAAAAATTGGCTACTTTTGCTTTGCATGGTCCCCATCTGATGATGTTGACATATTATGTTGGGATTACCTTTTAGATTCTTGATGAATATCAGTTGTTGTTATTCAGTATGATATATTATAAGTTATGTTGTTGTAAGGTGCTTAAAAATTTTGGTCTATGTTCTCCTTTTTAACTTTGAGCAACTGCCCCTCTAAAACTCTCTTGGTAGGTTTGCAGTTATGCCATACTCATGCATGACAACAATTTTAGATAATGGACTGAATGGTATGAGTGTGTGCGTGCATGGTTGTTTGTCCTGTATGTCTCTGTGCTGCCCTGCGATGGACTGGCGACCTGTCCAGGGTGTACCCCGCCTCTCGCTCCGTGACTGCTGGAGATAGGCACCACCGATGGGTACAGATAATGGATAGACTGAATGGTGCTTTGTGAGATTTTCAATGCTTAGTGTATTTAATAGCCTAACCCTTTTTAACTGTGTTCTTTGGTCTTCATGATGCTGTTTGTTCACAGATGTTCTCTAACAATCCTCTGAGGCCTTCACAGGATGACTGATTTTTTTCTGAGAACAAATCACACACACAGGTGAAATATATTTAATATTTTGGTGCCTTTAGAATGGAATCAATTGCAAATAATTTCATTAGAGATAGAGTAAAAGGGGCTTTATAAAAATGCTTGTCACACTTTTGCTCATTTTATTTGAAAGTTTTGAAATTTCCCTCGCATTTAAAAATTGTATTCCTTAAATTGCCAATAAAATACATTGATTTTGTGGTTTTCACATGAAGTTATGTGCAAAAGTTCAAGGTGTAAGATTTTTTTGCAATTCATAACTTGTTTGTTTTTAACAACCAAAATACTTTTTTTTTAACAACCAGCAATTAAAATATTTGAATCTGTGTGTGTCTTTAGATTATACTGCTGGGGTCTTGACCTCGCTTCTTTTATACAATAAGAACACTTGGATAGAAACATCAAACAAGGACAAAACAAGGACAAAGCAAGGAGACTAGCGTACCTTCGGTTTGGTATTAAATTCGAATGTGAAGCTACAGTGTTGGAGGAAAAAGGGGGAATTTACACTATACGGTTCAGCTCTGCCTGTCATCCAATCAAGGGCCTCGGTTGTTTGAGCGGCAGCCTCATTTGGTGGTCCCCTTTTTAATTCAAGCACAGCCTATGTTTTCAGAAGAAGCCAACTGGGTTGTCACTTTGAATATGTTTATTTATTGTCATCTCAAGAAGAGTGCGGGAACATGAAGACAGCTGGTTTAAATTGATTGTGCAATGCAAATGTGTTCAGAAACAGAGTGGGAGCAAGCCATTGTAGAACAGCGTTGCCTATATGTTCTTTGGTCAAGTGTTTTGCAATCAAATCTGTAGTGAATTGGCTCTAAGTATGACTAAAACCTCCATCCAAATCATACTTTGTAAGTGTAAAAGTTTAAGTGGCTGATGGAACCTGTAGCTAGAGTTCATAGCAGCAAAGTGCCTAAGGGACAATATACCAATAACTGATCCCCACAAAGATGGAAGCACAGAAAAAGAGGAGGGATTGCTGAAAAATGAGAGACTTGATGCAGTTTCCACAGAGACATTTTTTTTACCCATTTGAATATTAAACTCAACTGCATTGTTTTATAACTAGAGTTAAAGCAGAATAATGTAAATAACTTTGACTCCATCTATAACTTTGACTCCATCTAATTTGAAGTGAATTGACTACTTTTTTCCCTCTCTTTACATGCAAACTGCATTGGTATATTTTAAAAACAGCCTTAAAACGTTTGTCGTGAATCAGCACTATATAGATAATATAAGTGTCATGGTTTCAAGGATTTTCCTGCCCCACATGCAGAACTCAGACGATGAAAAGAGTGAAACAAGTTTTTATTAAATAAAATAAGATTCTGGGGCGTGGATCCTAATCTTCGGGGGGGGTAACTGGCATCTGTGAGAATTCAGAGTTTATATTTAAGTCTTTAAATGGAAGGTGCAGAAGTAAGAGGAGTTGAGTTGGAGTCTGTGGGGTTGTTTGTGAGCTCGAGGAGGAGGTTAGGTTCTGAGGCTGGAGCAAGTGCAGGGAGATAGATCCAGGATGAGGCTACTGAGTGAGTTTTGATGAGGCTGGAGAGTGGGCAAGCTGATAGCAACCTGGTGGAGTGTAGGCACTGAACTCAAGGAGATCCACAAAGAAGCACTAGGAGCTGGCAGGGAACGAGTAGAAAGGATACTGGAGAAACACACACAAGGCGTTAAAACCACAAGGAGAGCAGGAGGAAACAGGTTTGTTGTTGGAGGCTCAGAGATCGGCCTTAGTTTTACCAATAAGGTCAACACCAAGCCATCGAATGAGCGTCTGCCAACTCCAGACTGCTGATGTATTAATAGGCACCAGGTGTGAAAAATCAGCCTGCTCCTTTCAAAGATCCTCTCCAGAAAGATGACTCACTCGGCACCTAAAACCACAGACGCTCACACAGAACCTAACAATATGTAGACTCAATCAAATTCATTTCAATGAGTAACAGCCTGACTACACTAAAGTTTGTGTTTTACAGGTTTTATGTTTACAGGCCCAGAAAAACAGCTAAACTACAAAGGAATGTAAATAGAAATGAGCCATGCTGCTGCTGCATGTGTGTGAATGTGTGTGTTTCTGTAATGTTTTTTCAGGACATGTACAGGAACATTGGTTCAGGTCAATATAAATCTGTTAATCTTACACAATTTCTCAGTTGATCAATCAAGCAATCTTTTAAGAATCAACAGACAGTTTACCTAAAAAACAAGACCGACCATGAAAGATTTAGGGTTTAGAGTAATAAAGATTTAAGAAGGGTTCAGGGTAGTATAAGAGAAACACACCTGTATATGTACTTGTGGTTGGTTTGGCTTGTGGCTTCTTAATTTAGGTAGGCATTATTTATAGTCACTTTTCGTCATGTTATCGACCAATACGTTAACACTGAGATGACAATTAAACCCAGAAGAATTTGACACTTCTGATTCAGTTTTACAGATTTTGTTGCTGCTACTTTAAATAGTAAAACTTTGTTTCATCCTTACAATTGGATACTTACCAGGCTCATGAGACCTTGGCTTTAACGAGATAGTAGGATAGTAGTAAGCCTGTGAAACCTATACATAGGATGTTTAATGTCAGTTGTTTTAGTTCAGATAAAAAGTCCTTTGTAAGTCTGAAAGAATGTGTCCATTTACATTTGGATTCATGTAGGAAATAAGGCTTTTTCTGACCACAGAATTTGACATTGGTGGTTTACCATTTAGTTGTTGCTGCATCTTTTATTACTTAGCTGCTGTCAGAACTCCTGTGATTTGAAGTGTTGTTATGCATAAATCATGACAAGATTTGTATGTAACTATATTAGATTGTGTATATCTATTGATAAATTGTATAACTATTGCCAGTTCATGGATACATCACTCACATCTATATTGATTACGATGTGGTTCAGTTTCTTTTGGTTAAAATGTTATTCATTGGAGCTTTAAAATAAATGACGATCATTATGAGACATGCTCATGTATGAGGTTTATCCTCATGTTACCCCCTTACCTTTTTTTAACTGAATTATTAAAGCACCACTATATTTAGGGGTAAAACAGTTTGCCAAAAATTAAAGGCAAGGCAAGGCAAGGCAAGGCAATTTTATTTGTATAGCACACTTTCAACAGCAGGGTAATTCAAGGTGCTTTACATGATTTGGTGATTTAAAAGAAACACATAAAAGAAACACACATTACACATGATACACAATAAAGCAAGAGAAAAAAAAAAAAGCAAGAGAGCATGAACACATTTCATACATATAACATCAAGCATTTACTCAAAGGCAATTCTAAACAGATGGGTTTTTAGTCTCGATTTAAAGCAGTTCAGAGTTTCAGCAGCTCTACACTCGTCAAGAAGTCTGTTCCAGATAAGGGGAGCATAGAAACTGAAAGCTGCTTCTCCATGTTTAGTTCTGAGTCTAGGGGTGTTTAGTAGGCTAGAGTTAGAGGACCTGAGTGGTCTTGGTGGTTGGTACCATGACAACAGGTCTTCAACATATTTTGGTGCTAAGCCATGTAATGATTTATAAACTAGTAAAAGTATTTTAAAGTCTATTCTCTGAGCTACAGGGAGCCAGTGTAAGGACTTTAGAACTGGGGTGATGTGCTCTACTTTCCTGGTTCTAGTGAGGACGCGAGCGGCAGCGTTCTGGATCAGCTGCAGCTGTCTGATTGACTTTTTAGGCAGACCTGTGAAGATGCTGTTGCAGTAATCAATCCGACTAAAGATAAACGCATGGATGAGTTTTTCTAGGTCGTGTAGCAAAATCAGTCCTTTAATCCTAGAGATGTTCTTCAGGTGATAGAACGCTGACCTTGTTATTGCCTTTATGTGACCCTGGAGGTTCAGGTCTGAATCCATTACTACACCTAGGTTACGAACCTGATCAGTAGTTTCTAGCTGTATTAATTGAAGCTGTGTGCTGACTCTTGATCGTTCCTCCTTGGGTCCAAAAATAATCACTTCAGTTTTGTTTCTATTCAGCTGGAGAAAGTTATGGCACATCCATCCATTTATTTGGTCAATGCATTGATTTAGGGTTTGAATGGGTTCAGAGTCACCTGGTGACATTGTAATGTAGAGTTGAGTGTCATCTGCATAGTTATGGTAGCTAATGTTATTGGTCGCTATAATCTTGCCTAGTGGGAGCATGTAGATATTAAATAAGAGGGGCCCCAGGATGGAGCCCTGGGGCACCCCACATGTGATTTCTGTTCGTTCTGATGAAAAGTTTCCTATTGAAACATAGAAGTCCCTGTTCTTTAGGTAAGACTCGAACCAGCCAAGTACTGTACCAGAGAGTCCGACCCAGCTCTCCAGTCGTTCCAATAAAATATCATGATCAACAGTGTCAAATGCTGCACTGAGGTCCAACAGAACCAGCACTGTGGTTCTTCCACAGTCTGTATTTATGCGGATATCATTAAATACTTTGACGAGGACAGTCTCGGTGCTGTGGTGAGCGCGGAAACCAGACTAAAAAGCATCAAAACGGTTTGTCATTGTTATGAAGCCATTTATCTGGTGAAACACAGCTTTTTCAATAATCTTACTGATGAATGGGAGATTAGAGATTGGCCTGTAGTTCTGCATTAACATGTTGTCCAGATTTTTCTTCTTTAGCAGTGGTTTAATAACTGCTATTTTTAAAGCCTGAGGGAAGACACCTGATAGCAGTGATGAGTTCACTATTTGAACAAGATCAGAACCAATAACAGGAAGAACCTTCTTTAGAAAAGCTGTGGGTAGGATATCAAGACAGCAGGAGGAGGAGCTTAATTGGATAATGATTTTTTCAAGGCTGTTCTGGTTTAATTCGTGGAATTCAGACATTTTCTCTACATTGTTGTTGATTGGGGATGGCACTGGTTGTGGGTTCGATATTGAGGTACAGATTGACCGTCTAATTGTTCGAATCTTTTCAGTGAAAAAGCTGGCAAATTCATTGCAGGCCCTGATAGAGTTTAGTTCAGGGGCTACTGCCACTAAAGGATTAGTTAGTCTTTCCAATGTTGCAAATAGAGTCTGTGCATTATTAATGTTTCTGTTGATGATTTCAGAAAAGAACGATTCCCTAGCATCTTTTATAGTTAGCTGATATCTATTCAGTCTCTCTTTGTAGATCTCACAGTGAACCTGGAGTCGAGTTTTCCGCCATTTTGCCACCCTGTTTTGTGTTTTGTAAGATCCAGTTGGAGACACGGTAAACATGTTACTGCAACTACAGTAATGTCAAAAACGATTCATCTGTGCACAGATTACTTTTGTCAATTGATGATTAAATGTTAAAATTGACCAAAAGAGGTTCACTACAACATTAAAGAATGTAATTTATTAAAAGATTAGTTAGTTTTTTCATATGCCAGTTGTATCACAAAAGTTTAAGCTAAATCTAGTAAAATCTAGTAAAAAAAATTAAAACTGAACTGTGAAACTCATAATTGACTGTAAACAGAAGACTTTGCATATACACTGTCAACTCAGCACACTTAATAAACTTTAGGAAAGATTGCCATGTCAAATGACTCAACATGGTGTCTCCCGCTTAAGTGCATGTATTTGTGTGGGTTGGGAGAAGGAAATGCATAAAGAAATTGGGACAAAGTAAGCCAATATTGATGACAAAGGCCTCTGATCGGATCTAGGTGCACACAGCCTGCTAAGTTAGAGTAGCTGGAGGCTGTTATTGATCACCTCCTGTAGTTACTGGCTGGAAATGACAAGTCCAGAGCTGTCAGTGTGTTAAGACAAACTCAGAGAAACAACAGCAATGAGTAACGTAAGGTTCATTAAACTTTTTTTGCACTATTACTTTAACACATAAAAAAATCCAATTAATTTAATGAAATTCGGGGCTGCTTTTTTAAGTTCTGCTTTTTTAAGTTTAATGTTTACAGTAGATTATATTTCTAGTATTAGATTTTTAGCAAGATTTATTTTTTTCATAAAAACATTGTTGCTGTTTTTCTTTTCCTTTTTAACAAGCCTCCTTTCAACACCTGTCTTGTTTCAATTGATTTCAACAAATAAACCACTATGACTCATACACCACTCGTACCAACTAGCAACAAAAGGACCCGCTATAGTCTCAGTAAGCATTCAAAATAAGCACTTTAGAAGGTGTAAATCATGCTTCTTATAATCAATTTCTTTAAAATATAAGTTACAGAACACAAAACTTTCCTCTATATGTCTATCCATCATCAAAGCAGCCAGGGGAAAGAGTATACAGACTCAACTTACTTAAATGAAGAAATCTTGACTCTGAAATTCCTTGTATACCTCTTTGATTGTTGCAATGGGTGGTTTTTGATATGGGTCACATGGGTAGTTCCCCCAGGAACAGCACAATGAAGCTACTTTATTTAACTTTCATTTATGCTTAGAACAAAGTTTCTATTGCTTTCAAACATGTTCAGGCATCCAGTGTGTTTAGTAGGTGTCCTCTGTTTGCTGTGAAGAATAGAAAAATCAGTCTCTGTTTGCTCTTAATCACATCTATCTACAATGAAAAAAAGAGAATAGGGAATCCAACTTAAATAAATTGCTTTACTTGGTTACAAGTAATTGAATTAAGTTTGTCCAAGTTATTTTAAGTTTATTAGGTTATCAAGTCAAACAAATCTAAATAAATTAAATAGGGTTAACTTTCACTTTTATTCAATTGCTTGTAACCACTTGAAGCAATTTATTTAAGTTAGAGCTGGATTCTCTTTTTTCAGTGTATCTGTCTGTCCATATATCCGTCTGTCCATCTCTTGTTTCTACCTCTAATTTTTACCCACAGGTACTGGAGTTATTTATCACAACTACACATTTTTATTTACCGTTATCCTTTCTTCAAGGCTGTTGAAATCCTATTATGAAAACATAATGACTGAACTGTCTAACCCTCAATCTAACCCTCAAATAATATTTTTTTTCTCCTAAATTACAGTTATTTGTTTCCAATTAAGTGTCTGTTTTCAACATACTCTTACAGAAAGATTCTGTGATATTAAGGAGAACTGAGCCTCACACCAACAGATGATGACTGGCTCCCGTCAGGGTTACATAGTTGTACATTTATCTTTGTAGATGTTACCAGATATTCGGGTCACAGGTCTTCAACATGTTCACTTTGATCTGTGAAGTAGGCTACTAAGGTGCTTCTGTGCACAATTACTTAAGACAGTGGACATATGTCTGGATTATTATCTCTGCACTGTAGGACCTATATATGTCTACTGCTTACACCTTATCTATTAATTATTTATATTCCTAATATAGAATTCACAAAAAACGGTTACCAAAATATATCACTTATTATTATTATTCCAAATGCAAACACCCCCCCCCCCCCCCAAAAAAAACCCCCCCAAAAAACAAACAAAAAAAACAAATCTAGTAAGCAGCAGTGTAGTTAGGACCACTTCTGTACTTTTTCCTGAGTTTTATAGGGAAATAAAATACGATGACAACCTGGTCTTAACTCACAGCCCGTGGCTGTAGAATTACAAGCAACACCTGGGTTGACTGCTGAGGTGACTAAAGGCTGAAGCTTGACCTTGGGGCTAACCAGACTCTTCAGTTCATATGACCCTGGCATTTTGGATGTGATGGGTTATTTGTGTGCAGGCCGTGACGTTCCCAGGACAACATGTGACACCTATTTTTCAGTCTGGAATTCTCTGACAAACTGTCATCACACGCTCAAGTATTTTCCAAAGCTATTTCTCTCACACAGACTCTTGTATTTAGCTAAAATCGAGCAGCAAATAAAAATAATTTGTTGAGTTTGTATTGACAAAATTTGAGTGGACAGAAATGTCATTCAAATTGCCAAATTGTTCCCTTTTGGTTAGTTAAACAAGCGCTTTTTTTAAATATTTAGTTTTGTAAATAAAGTCCAATGTAATGAAATGCCATTGCTTCAAAGTTTCATTTGTAGGCTACACTTCCTGAAGTTGAAATTAACTTTACATCATAAGAAGACATTTTCTAAAGAGTGCATTTAGTATGTAAAAAAATGTTGCTTTAATTCTAAGTTTTAAAAAAACAGCACAGGAGAGCAATTTACATCTATTTTGAGTCAGATGGCATTTGTTCACACTTCAGTCATAAATAAAGAATATCTGGAGGGGATCAAACAGATACAGAAAAATGTTTTGGCTTATCTTTCAATTAACCTCAGTCGCTGATGAAGAGGCACTTCTAAAAGCAGACCAAACAAGGTCTGACTCAAGGAATAATACATATTGTATATTGTGTTTCTTTTCTAAAGCAGTAAGGGATGCTGCAAACTGTAAAAGAAAGCTGAACTATAGACCATTGAACTGATTGGTTCTAATTTAAAAACCACATATTAATGGAAAAAATGTGTCAGAGTATAAAATCATTTCATATAATCTAAAAAAAATAAACTATACTGACTTGTAGCCGGGTTGCAGGGTGTCACAGTTATTAGCACTGTTATCTCTCAACAAGAAAGCCTTTGCTGGGAGTCGAACCCAGGCCTCTGGATGTTCTTTGCATGTTCCTTCCATGCATCCCTGGGTTCTCTCAGGGTAGATTGGGTTTCTACCCCGTCCAAAACACTGCAGTGGAATAATTGCCTCCAGAACAGTTTTTCTTCTTAGCAGTCTGCTTTATGTAAACAGTTTTGGCCTTTTGAGAATGGCAAGCAATTCACTGCAATTTACTTTATCATCCATACATATGAGCGGACTTTCCCCAATACATGCATGATTTGAAGACCTGCAGAGAAAAATATATTTGAAAAAACATGAGATTTAAAATGTTTAAAGCCATTCAGTGGGTTTTCATTACAAATAAATTTTAGGTTAACATAACAGGATTATTTATCTCTTTTTAGATAAATAATCCTAATCCTACATACTCGTATTGTAGTTGACAGACTCTGGAATCATCCTGTCAACATTTATGACATATTTCGGTCCCCCACTACAAGGTTAAAGATGCTTCAAAGCAGCTGTATTAAATTACATACAGGAAAATGCTTCTCAATGAGCAGGTTAGATGACTTCTGTCTCTGTCAGTCTGGGTCTATGATTAATACTTGCTATAGCTTTTGCCTGGGTTAAGAAGATAATGGGCTAAACACAGTTTCATCTATTAAGAATGACAGGCAAGGTGATGGCTAGTGTTGTAAAGCAAGGACCTTTACATCTCACAATGCTATTCATCAATATTAGAATATGTTCCTTAAAACACGAGACAACAATTTTCCAGTGTTTGATAATAAATGTCACAAAGTCCAGGGAGTTGACCTGCCATTCTGTTTTTCTTTTTTTTTGTGACAGTTAAACTGCAGCACCACACAGTCATTGACTGTCCTGTAATATACAACTCCTCTGGTTAAGCCATTGATTACTGTCTCAGCAGAAATGTGGGTGCAGGATAAAATATGCTGTCATCAACATAATAATAAATTCATCCCAAATGCCGCTTCTCCTGTTTAAGCAGTAAGTCACATTATAGTTACCGCTGACAATATCACACTGCTGGCATTAAAGGTCAAAAAGTAGCTGCTTTTGGATTATATATTAGTTTGTCCTTTATAAGTGTAAACATACAAGTTTGATGAAGATGGAGACTAGTACACCTTGCAAAAGCATTTATACAAGTTGAACAATTTTACACTTTGTCAGATTACAGCCACAAACAACAGTGTATTTCATTGGAGTTTTATGTGATAAATCAACACAGATTGTTGCTTGAGTTTCATTTCCTTTGCAGTTTCTGCAAGACAGAGAGATGTTTTGCAGTCTTTTTGTTTGTAATGCTGACAAAGGGCTGCATCTTTTTGCACATCCATTTAGTCTGTGGCAGTTTTGATGTGTTGTAATTACCTCACAGACTTGACCGCATGAGATGGTAGCCTGAAAAAACAAACAAAAAAACAAACTATTGTCCAACATAAAACCTGTATGGCATCTGTGACAATTAAAAAGAACAGTAATTATTTTCTGGTTGACCTCCAATTGACCAAGGCTGTCTGTACATCTAGTAGAGGTTGTTTTGAAATATAACATATTTCCCTAGTCTATGTGACAGTAATGAACATTACTAAGGGGTTGGCTGAATTATTTAAGAGTACTTCTGCGCCAAGTGATGAGGAAGGGCAGATTGTAAATCAATCATGGTGGTGACTGAAACTGAAAATGTGTTTAGGTCCAACTTTATTTGGAGGTATGAGAAATAATTGACATGTCAGTGATGAGCTAGTACATCATCCTCTTTCACTCCTCTGAAGTTAAGAGATTTATGATGCAGTAATTCAGACATTTACAGATTTGCTATCATGCACTCACAGAATTCTGCAAGGGATAGCAGCTCTCTATATGCTTGCAATAAAAAAAAAGTGTAAATATGCATTACAATGACAGCGAAAACTACAATGTGCTTCAGAAAAAACAATTCAAGTTCACTTTGTTTTATTTTACTGTATTTCAAACATTAGGTTGTTGGCACATTTTGGATTTAAACCCTCACTTTTTAAAAAAGTGTTGTGGCACCAATGTCTGATATTTATTAATAGCTGGACAGGAAGAAGGTTGGAGAGAGAAGGGGATGACAGACAGTAAATTGCCCTTGGCCAGGAATGAAAGGACTATACATTTTCTGTAGTGCTCCTGTTTTGCTTATAAGCCATGTGGCACCCCAAATCTCAATTGTTTGACCTCTGCACAAATAAAGCTGACAGATGTTTTAATTATATGAGCATAAAGTGTCCTTTTTTACTTTTAAATTAATAAGTACTTTTTGGCACAGAGAATGTGTTAACACTCTGTCCTTGTTTAAAAGACAAAACAAATTAGTTATAAACTAACAATTTCAGATGGATGCATATATCCTGCCAGTTTGTACTTTGCCAATGGTTTTTAACCTTGAAGCTCGACGAAACACAACAATACATAAATTAATGCCATAACTCTTAACTTTCTAGCCTACACTGAAAATTTACATTTTTGATCTGTGTAGTTTTCTAAGAACAGAGCTGTATTTGTAGAGGTGGACACATGTTATCATTGTATCAATCTGTGGCCTTTGTATGTAGGATAATTAAAAAATCAATATTTAAACAGAGTTGGCTTTGTGGAAAAAGAGGAAGAAATCAAAGAAGAAGAAAAATAAGAACAGAGAAAAGAAAGGGGAAGGGGAAAACAATGAAGAAATATAAGAAAGGATTAAGGTATAAAAGGACAATAAGAGAGTAAAAGAACAAAAACAAGGATGGGGAAGGAAAGGCAGGACACTTTTTTAGCAAAAGCATTAAACTCTCCACTTTTTTCCTTTCCACTTCTGATTCATGTCCGTCTGACCCAATCAACTGAAAGGCACTGATGTGACCCGTGTAATCTCACTCAGCCATGTGTCTCTGAAGAAAATACCCTTCTGTTCCTCACTAAAGCTGTTAGCTTGTCCCTTTTATTGTTCAGCAATCTAATGTTGTCAGAAAAACTAAGCTTTTATCGCCTCATCCCTGTCAGACCCCGTTGTGTGGACCATGTCCCTCTTTTCTGATTTCTGTGTTTTCCCTCAGCTGATTTCTGTAAGGATGATCGCTGAAGTGGTTCCACTAAGAATGCTGACTTTATCAGCATGATAACATGAGTCTTCTGAAAACACAGGGTTGTTCAAAAGTTACAGTGACAAGAAAAATTTAAAAAGCATCAAATTCAAAAATATTTCTGATATGCTATTACATTAATGTCACTCAACCCTATATAGTGTTTGAAGATTATCCTCTACAAAGGAGCTCTTTTACACAATAACGTTTTCTTAGCCCAATAACAATAAACCCCTGCACAATGTATAGGGTGTTTTAGAAGTAGGAAATGATTCTGATACTTTTTGAACAACTCTAAAAAAAATTAAAACAGGAATTAAAAAACTAGAGAGGGAAGCACAAAACAAAAGGTTCTGAAGACAGATGACATTCTATATGGATAATGACCCAGAAACAAGCATGACTGCATAAGGGTCTCGTAAATGTTTCAGATGAACAAACTAACTTTATTTTCAGAAAAATCATAGCAAATTTGCAGTAACTAGTTTTTTGGAATTTTGGCCCACTCTTTTGCAGATTTGTTTTAACTCAGTCATACAGGAGCGTTTTTAAAATGAATGGCCTGTTTAAGGTCACACCATGGCATCTTAAACCTATTTCAGTCCATACATTGACTAGTTCATTCCATAATCTTTTTTTTTTTGAGCCTTTAAGAGTTGACGTTGCTTGTTTGATTCAGATAATTCTCCAGCGGCATATGACCAAATGAGGACGACAGCCTCCTTCAGGATTTTTTTTGTTAGAGAGCAGAATTCATAGTTAAATCTATTATGACAAGTGGTCGAGGTCTTTAAGCCGCCAACCTGCTGCTGAACAACTTTCAGTATTATGTTTTTTTCTATAATGCTCTGTAAGCCAGATGTAATGGGGGTCACACCTTCCAAAAGGTTTCACCTTTAGCTTTTCACTCAACAGAATACTTTTTTCGGGATCATCAAGATCATGTGACCATGTGATCATGTGACCATGTGACCGTGCGACCATAATACCATGTGACCGTGTGACCATGTGACAATGTGACCAGGTGGTCGTGCGATCATGTGACCATGTGATCATGTGACCATGTGACCATCTGATCATGTGACCATGTGACCGTGCGACCATGTGACCATGTGACCGTGTGATCATGTGACCATGTGGTCGTGCGATCATGTGACCATGTGATCATGTGACCATGTGATCATGTGACCATGTGACCATCTGATCATGTGACCATGTGACCGTGCGACCATGTGACCATGTGACCGTGTGATCATGTGACCATGTGACAGTGTGATCATGTGACCATGTGATCATGTGACCATGTGATCATGTGACCATGTGACCATCTGATCGTGTGACCATGTGACCGTGCGACCATGTGACCATGTGACCGTGTGATCATGTGACCATGTGACAGGGTGATCATGTGACCATGTGACCATGTGATCATGTGACCATGTGACCTTGGGACCATGTGACCGTGCGACCGTGTTATCATGTGACCATGTGACCATGTGACCAGGTGGCCGTGCGATCATGTGACCATCTGATCATGTGACCATGTGACCGTGCGACCATGTGACCATGTGACCGTGTGATCATGTGACCATGTGACAGTGTGATCATGTGACCATGTGATCATGTGACCATGTGACAGTGTGATCATGTGACCATGTGACCATGTGATCGTGCGACCGTGTTATCATGTGACCATGTGACCATGTGATCATGAGACCATGTGATCATTTGACCATGTGACCGTGCGACCATATGACCATGTGACCGTGTGACCGTGTGACCATGTGACCATGTGATCATGTGACCATGTGACTGTGTGACCATGTGACCATGTGACCATGTGGCCGTGCGATCATGTGACCATGTAATCATGTGACCATGTGACCGTGCGACCATGTGACCATGTGACCATGTGACCGTGCGACCATGTGACCGTGTGACTTTGTGACCGTGTGACCATGTGACCATGTGACAAGGTGGCCGTGCGATCATGTGACCATCTGATCATGTGACCATGTGACCGTGCGACCATGTGACCATGTGACCATGTGATCATGTGACCATGTGACAGTGTGATCATGTGACCATTTGACCATGTGACCATGTGACAGTGTGATCATGTGACCATGTGACCATGTGACCATGTGATCGTGCGACCGTGTTATCATGTGACCATGTGACCATGTGATCATGAGACCATGTGATCATTTGACCATGTGACCGTGCGACCATATGACCATGTGACCGTGTGACCGTGTGACCATGTGACCATGTGATCATGTGACCATGTGACTGTGTGACCATGTGACCATGTGACCATGTGGCCGTGCGATCATGTGACCATGTGATCATGTGACCATGTAATCATGTGACCATGTGACCGTGCGACCATGTGACCATGTGACCGTGCGACCATGTGACCGTGTGACTTTGTGACCGTGTGACCATGTGACCATGTGACCATGTGGCCGTGCGATCATGTGACCGTGTGACCATGTGACCGTGCGACCATGTGACCGTGCGATCATGTGACCATGTGATCATGTGACCATGTGATCATGTGACCATGTGACCGTGCGACCATGTGACCGTGCGACCGTGTTATCATGTGACCATGTGACCATGTGATCATGTGACCATGTGATCATGTGACCATGTGACCGTGCGACCATATGACCATGTGACCATGTGACTATGTGACCATGTGACTGTGCGATCATGTGACCATGTGATCATGTGATCATGTGACCATGTGACCATGTGACCATGTGACCGTGCGACCATGTGACCATGTGACCGTGTGATCATGTGACCATGTGACCATGTGACCATGTGACCAGGTGGCCATGCGATCATGTGACCATGTGACTGTGCGACCATGTGACCATGTGACCGTGTGACCATGTGATCGTGTGACCGTGTGATCATGTGACCATGGGATCATGTGACCATGTGACCGTGCGACCATATGACCATGTGACCGTATGATCATGTGACCATGTGACCGTGCGACCATGTGACCATGTGACCTTGCCACCATGTGACCATGTGACCATGTGACCGTGCGACCATGTGACCATGTGACCGTGTGACCATGTGACCATGTGACCATGTGACCGTGCGACCATATGAACATGTGACCGTGTGATCATATGACCATGTGACCGTGCGACCATGTGACCGTGCGACCATGTGACCATGTGACCGTGCGACCATATGACCATGTGACCGTGTGATCATGTGACCATGTGACCATGCGACCATGTGACCATGTGACCGTGCGACCATGTGACCATGTGACCATGTGACCGCGCGGCCATTTGACCATGTGACCATGTGACCACGCGACGATGTGACCATGTGACCGTGTGATCATGTGACCATGTGATCATTTGACCATGTGACCGTGCGACCATGTGACCATGTGACCGTGCGACCCTGTGACCATGGGATCATGTGACCATGTGACCGAGCGACCATGTGGCCGTGCGATCATGTGACCATGTGACCACAAGACCATGTGACCGTGCGACCATGTGACCATGTGACCGTGTGACAATGTGACCGTGCGACCATGTGACCGTGCGACCATGTGATCGTGTGACCATGTGACCATGTGACCATGTGTCCGTGCGACCATGTGATCGTGTGACCATGTGACCGTGCGACCATGTGATCGTGTGACCATGTGACCATGTGGCCGTGCGATCATGTGACCATGTGACCATGTGACCGTGTCACCATATGACCATGTGACCGTGTGATCATGTGACCATGTGACCAGGTGCCCGTGCGATCATGTGACCATGTGATCATGTGATCATGTGACCATGTGACCGTGCGACCATGTGATCGTGTGACCATGGAACCATGTGACCATGTGGCCGTGCGATCATGTGACCATGTGACCGTGCGACCATGTGACCGTGTGACAATGTGACGGTGTGACCATGTAATCGTGTGACCATGTGATCATGTGACCATGTGACCGAGCGACCATGTGGCCGTGCGATCATGTGACCATGCAACCATGTGACCGTGCGACCATATGACCATGTGACCGTGCGACCATGTGACCATGTGACCGTGTGACCATGTGACCGTGCGACCGTGTGACCATGTGACCGTGCGACCATGTGACCGTGTGACCATGTGACCAAGTGACTAGGTGGGCGAGCGATCATGTGACCATGTGATCATGTGACCATGTGATCATGTGACCATGTGACAGTGCGACCATGTGACCATGTGACCATGCGACCATGTGACCGTGTGACCATGTGACCATGTGACCAGGTGGCCGTGCGATCATGTGACCATGTGATTAGGTGACCGTGCGACCATGTGACCATGTGACCGTGCGACCATGTGACCATGTGACCATGTGACCATGTGATCGTGCGACCGTGTTATCATGTGACCATGTGACCATGTGATCATGAGACCATGTGATCATTTGACCATGTGACCGTGCGACCATATGACCATGTGACTGTGTGACCGTGTGACCATGTGACTGTGTGACCATGTGACCATGTGACCATGTGGCCGTGCGATCATGTGACCATGTGATCATGTGACCATGTAATCATGTGACCATGTGACCGTGCGACCATGTGACCATGTGACCATGTGACCGTGCGACCATGTGACCGTGTGACTTTGTGACCGTGTGACCATGTGACCATGTGACCAGGTGGCCGTGCGATCATGTGACCATCTGATCATGTGACCATGTGACCGTGCGACCATGTGACCATGTGATCATGTGACCATGTGACAGTGTGATCATGTGACCATGTGATCATGTGACCATGTGACAGTGTGATCATGTGACCATGTGACCATGTGACCATGTGATCGTGCGACCGTGTTATCATGTGACCATGTGATCATGAGACCATGTGATCATTTGACCATGTGACCGTGCGACCATATGACCATGTGACCGTGTGACCGTGTGACCATGTGACCATGTGATCATGTGACCATGTGACTGTGTGACCATGTGACCGTGTGACCATGTGGCCGTGCGATCATGTGACCATGTGATCATGTGACCATGTAATCATGTGACCATATGACCGTGCGACCATGTGACCATGTGACCGTGCGACCATGTGACCGTGTGACTTTGTGACCGTGTGACCATGTGACCATGTGACCATGTGGCCGTGCGATCATGTGACCATGTGACCATGTGACCGTGCGACCATGTGACCGTGCGATCATGTGACCATGTGATCATGTGACCATGTGATCATGTGACCATGTGACCGTGCGACCATGTGACCGTGCGACCGTGTTATCATGTGACCATGTGATCATGTGACCATGTGATCATGTGACCATGTGACCGTGCGACCATATGACCATGTGACCATGTGATCGTGCGACCGTGTTATCATGTGACCATGTGACCATGTGATCATGAGACCATGTGATCATTTGACCATGTGACCGTGCGACCATATGACCATGTGACCGTGTGACCGTGTGACCATGTGACCATGTGATCATGTGACCATGTGACTGTGTGACCATGTGACCATGTGACCATGTGGCCGTGCGATCATGTGACCATGTGATCATGTGACCATGTAATCATGTGACCATGTGACCGTGCGACCATGTGACCATGTGACCGTGCGACCATGTGACCGTGTGACTTTGTGACCGTGTGACCATGTGACCATGTTACCATGTGGCCGTGCGATCATGTGACCATGTGACCATGTGACCGTGCGACCATGTGACCGTGCGATCATGTGACCATGTGATCATGTGACCATGTGATCATGTGACCATGTGACCGTGCGACCATGTGACCGTGCGACCGTGTTATCATGTGACCATGTGATCATGTGACCATGTGATCATGTGACCATGTGACCGTGCGACCATATGACCATGTGACCATATGACTATGTGACCATGTGACTGTGCGATCATGTGACCATGTGATCATGTGATCATGTGACCATGTGATCATGTGACCATGTGACCGTGCGACCATGTGACCATGTGACCGTGTGATCATGTGACCATGTGACCATGTGACCAGGTGGCCATGCGATCATGTGACCATGTGACTGTGCGACCATGTGACCATGTGACCGTGTGACCATATGATCGTGTGACCGTGTGATCATGTGACCATGGGATCATGTGACCATGTGACCGTGCGACCATATGACCATGTGACCCTATGATCATGTGACCATGTGACCGTGCGACCATGTGACCTTGCGACCATGTGACCATGTGACCATGTGACCGTGCGACCATGTGACCATGTGACCGTGTGACCATGTGACCATGTGACCATGTGACCGTGCGACCATATGAACATGTGACCGTGTGATCATATGACCATGTGACCGTGCGACCATGTGACCGTGCGACCATGTGACCATGTGACCGTGCGACCATATGACCATGTGACCGTGTGATCATGTGACCATGTGACCGTGCGACCATGTGACCATGTGACCGTGCGACCATGTGACCGTGTGACCTTGTGACCGTGTGACCATGTGACCATGTGGCCGTGCGATCATGTGACCGTGTGACCATGTGACCGTGCGACCATGTGACCGTGCGATCATGTGACCATGTGATCATGTGACCATGTGATCATGTGACCATGTGACCGTGCGACCATGTGACCGTGCGACCGTGTTATCATGTGACCATGTGACCATGTGATCATGTGACCATGTGATCATGTGACCATGTGACCGTGCGACCATATGACCATGTGACCATGTGACTATGTGACCATGTGACTGTGCGATCATGTGACCATGTGATCATGTGATCATGTGACCATGTGATCATGTGACCATGTGACCGTGCGACCATGTGACCATGTGACCGTGTGATCATGTGACCATGTGACCATGTGACCATGTGACCAGGTGGCCATGCGATCATGTGACCATGTGACTGTGCGACCATGTGACCATGTGACCGTGTGACCATGTGATCGTGTGACCGTGTGATCATGTGACCATGGGATCATGTGACCATGTGACCGTGCGACCATATGACCATGTGACCGTATGATCATGTGACCATGTGACCGTGCGACCATGTGACCATGTGACCTTGCGACCATGTGACCATGTGACCATGTGACCGTGCGACCATGTGACCGTGTGACCATGTGACCATGTGACCATGTGACCGTGCGACCATATGAACATGTGACCGTGTGATCATATGACCATGTGACCGTGCGACCATGTGACCGTGCGACCATGTGACCATGTGACCGTGCGACCATATGACCATGTGACCGTGTGATCATGTGACCATGTGACCGTGCGACCATGTGACCATGTGACCGTGCGACCGTGCGACCATGTGACCATGTGACCGCGCGGCCATTTGACCATGTGACCATGTGACCGCGCGACGATGTGACCATGTGACCGTGTGATCATGTGACCATGTGATCATTTGACCATGTGACCGTGCGACCATGTGACCATGTGACCGTGCGACCCTGTGACCATGGGATCATGTGACCATGTGACCGAGCGACCATGTGGCCGTGCGATCATGTGACCATGTGACCACAAGACCATGTGACCGTGCGACCATGTGACCATGTGACCGTGCGACCATGTGACCGTGCGACCATGTGATCGTGTGACCATGTGACCATGTGACCATGTGTCCGTGCGACCATGTGATCGTGTGACCATGAGACCGTGCGACCATGTGATCGTGTGACCATGTGACCATGTGGCCGTGCGATCATGTGACCATGTGACCATGTGACCGTGTCACCATATGACCATGTGACCGTGTGATCATGTGACCATGTGACCAGGTGGCCGTGCGATCATGTGACCATGTGATCATGTGACCATGTGACCGTGCGACCATGTGATCGTGTGACCATGGAACCATGTGACCATGTGGCCGTGCGATCATGTGACCATGTGACCGTGCGACCTTGTGACCGTGTGACAATGTGACGGTGTGACCATGTAATCGTGTGACCATGTGATCATGTGACCATGTGACCGAGCGACCATGTGACCATGTGATCATGTGACCATGTGATCATTTGACCATGTGACCGTGCGACCATGTGACCATGTGACCGTGCGACCCTGTGACCATGGGATCATGTGACCATGTGACCGAGCGACCATGTGGCCGTGCGATCATGTGACCATGTGACCACAAGACCATGTGACCGTGCGACCATGTGACCATGTGACCGTGCGACCATGTGACCGTGCGACCATGTGATCGTGTGACCATGTGACCATGTGACCATGTGTCCGTGCGACCATGTGATCGTGTGACCATGAGACCGTGCGACCATGTGATCGTGTGACCATGTGACCATGTGGCCGTGCGATCATGTGACCATGTGACCATGTGACCGTGTCACCATATGACCATGTGACCGTGTGATCATGTGACCATGTGACCAGGTGGCCGTGCGATCATGTGACCATGTGATCATGTGACCATGTGACCGTGCGACCATGTGATCGTGTGACCATGGAACCATGTGACCATGTGGCCGTGCGATCATGTGACCATGTGACCGTGCGACCTTGTGACCGTGTGACAATGTGACGGTGTGACCATGTAATCGTGTGACCATGTGATCATGTGACCATGTGACCGAGCGACCATGTGGCCGTGCGATCATGTGACCATGCGACCATGTGACCGTGCGACCATATGACCATGTGACCGTGCGACCATGTGACCATGTGACCGTGTGACCATGTGACCGTGCGACCGTGTGACCATGTGACCGTGCGACCATGTGACCGTGTGACCATGTGACCAAGTGACTAGGTGGGCGAGCGATCATGTGACCATGTGATCATGTGACCATGTGATCATGTGACCATGTGACAGTGCGACCATGTGACCATGTGACCATGCGACGATGTGACCATGTGACCGTGTGACCATGTGACCAGGTTGCCGTGCGATCATGTGACCATGTGATCATGTGACCATGTGATCATGTAACCATGTGACCGTGCGACCATGTGACCATGTGACCGTGCAACCATGTGACCATGTGACAGTGTGATCATGTGACCATGTGATCATGTGACCATGTGATCATGTGACCATGTGACCATGTGACCGTGCGGCCGTGTTATCATGTGACCATGTGATCATGAGACCATTTGATCATTTGACCATGTGACCGTGCGACCATATGACCATGTGACCGTGTGACCATGTGACCATGTGATTGTGTGACCGTGTGACCGTGCGACCATGTGACCATGTAACCGTGCGAACATGTGACCATGTGACCGTTTGACCGTGTGACCATGTGATCGTGTGACCGTGTGATCATGTGACCATGGGATCATGTGACCATGTGACCGGGCGACCATGTGGCCGTGCGATCTTTTAGAAAATGTGAAACAAGCAATCGTGTTATTTTTGGTCAGCAGTGGTTTTAGACTCTCCCATGGTTGTGTTTTTTTAGGTAATTTGTTTGGGCTGACCACCCAGGGGAAGTTTGATCCCTTTTCCATGTTTTCTTCATTGGTGGATAATGGCTCTCACTGCAGTACACTGGGTTCCCAAAGCTTTAGAAAGGCCTTTCTAATCCTTTACAAAGGTTTTTGATTTTGTGATTCTATGGGTCTGGCAGGTTTGTTTTTCTTTAGTTTGTTCTAAAAGTATGGTTAATCTCAGTTAATTCATAATTTAACAAGGATTTCAACTACTTTTTCCACATAAAGTCAGGCTGGTCTGGAGAGTTTTCTTAAACTATCATTTATGAAATATAGCAAAATGGCACTCTTGCTGAGCTGCCGACATAATGGGGTGTACAGAGGCAGAAGCATACAGACTGTCTCCATGTAAGATAACTCTGTTGTTTTTGTTTTGGACTGGATTCCTTTGAATCTCTCTGACTCTGAATGGACTAGCACTGTTAATAGATGGCATTTTTTCTAGAATTTTATAAAATACGTTCTGTACATAAATAATCAGCATCATATTTAGTCTCCTGAAAAATTGTCTGAAGGGTGAATTCCTTCTTCTACGCCTAATTTATAGTTTTCTATCTGCAGAGGTGCTGAGACACGCAGCGTCATTATCGGTCGAAGCAAGGGCTCTCCAACAGCAATGCAAGGAAGGACAACTATCAATTTTCAACTATCCGTCGAACGCAACAGAGAACACACATCTGTGATTGGTCAGCCCAACATCAGCCCCAGATCATTTTACCAGAGCGGTGCTCTATAGTCGATGTAATTAGTAGTCAATCCAGGTTTTGACCACTAGATTCTTTATATTGCAGGGCCAGTTTATCTAATATGGTCTTTTGGTGATTTTGAACACCGGGAGGTGTAGGGAACAACAAAACAGACCACAGGGTTTGCTTGTTTACATGCCTTTTTAGAGTATTCAATGAGCTGCACACCTAGTAAAAATCTTTCCTGTTCAATCAAAACTCGCTCTGTGTTGGCCATTGCTCCTTGAATGGATGTGCGCTGAAGTAAATAAACTGTTGACTAGAGACATCACTGCAATGGTAGGCAGAAAAGGTCTGCACCCTGTGCTGTCCTGGCAGAGAATTGCTTTGCAACACTGATACACCAAATGAGAATTATAAAAGGAAAACATCTCTGTCAATATGTGTGCGTCTGAGTGGAAACTTGCTGATACGGAGCCCCTAAAGGGACAAGGGACGCAACAAAAACTTTTGCGAGATCTCGCAAAGTATTGCTTTGTGAGTGAACCGGAAGATAAACAGAGACACAACCATGGAGGAGCATACATATCATTCGTGGGGGAAGTTTATTGATTTCTATTTTAGTATTGGCCTAACATATAAAGATATTAAATTGGTTCTTAGCCGCAGACATGGCTTTGACATAAGTGAGAGACATCTGAAAAGAATACTCGGCGTGAGGGGACTTTCTCGTCGTAAAGGTTACTGTGATCTTGCGGCCCTGGTTGAATTCATCAGCAACAAACTACAGTACTCTGGCCAGCTTCACGGGTACCGGTGGATGTACGCTAAGTGTAGAGAACATGGACTACGAGTAAAGAAGGAGGATGTACGGTTGGTGTTGAAAGAACTGGATCCGAGAGGAGTGTCCCTAAGGCAAGCAAGACGGCTAAGACGATGGAACTACTTTTTGAAAGGCCCTAACTTTATTTGGCACATGGACAGCTATGACAAACTGAAGCCATTTGGCTTTTGCATCAACGGAAGCATCGCTGGTTTTTCGCGAAAGATAATATGGCTTAATGCATATACCACGAGTAGTGACCCAAAGGAGATTGGATCGTGTTATAAGGTCTCTTTGACCACTGGCAAGAGTTGCTTTTGCTAAATGAAACTTTATGCAAAGCTCACTAGTACAGGCTCAGCTCTTTAAGCCACCTGCGCCACAATGTATTAACTACTCTGACATTATACTATTATAAATCACTAGCAGAGGATGTTAACCAACTGGTCACGATGACAAAGTTTTCTGATAGAAAAATTTACCAGACCGGCTGGCCTCTATATTCTACAGTATGCAAGAACAGCCATGGCGTCCAACGTTACCATGGCAACCAGTTTTGTTTTTTATTACATTTTTATCGTATCACGCCATCACTGTTATTTGGCTATAAAGTGTCCCTTTCCTCTATCAAAACGAAACAATGCCGCATTCTACAAACGAAAGGCTAGTGGTATTAGCTAATGATAGCATTGCATTATCACTAAGTTTGCTAGCCACGAATGACGTGTGTTGCTAAATTTACGGAAAGATGTTGAATGTATGCTCACCTTGTCTCTCTTCATCCGTGCAATGTCCTCTTTAGGGACCTCTCTAAAAACTAAAAACCGCTCCAAATCATCCTCGATGGTTAACAAACTAACTAGTCCCACATAAGTATTGCTCCCAAAAGCAAGGCACGGGTGATATGTGTCTATTTTACTTCCGGTTCTTTACATCCGGTTCGCTGGTGTATTGAAAACTTTGCGAGATCACGCATAAGTTTTTTGCGAGATCACCCAAAAATATTGCGAGATCTGGCAAAAGTTAAACGTTTTTGGTTTTTCTTCCCTTGTACCTTTAGGGGCTCCGTATTTTGTTTTTCTTCCCTTGTCCCTTTAGGGGCTCCGTATGCTGACGGAGAAGCATAAACTAGGCTTTAGTTGAACAATCTTTATCCTGCAATTAATCAAACAAGGAAATGTTGTAATTTTTCTCTGCTTAATATTTAATAATCAATCAAGGATAATTACACCCAATTAAGGATGACAAGAAAAACCACCAGGAATTAGTCATTAACATATTCCAGAATTAATTGTATTATCAATCTCACTATGGTCTATTTCGTAATGATTTAATTAGGTAAAAATAAGCACACAAACAGAAGGGAGGTTTGTTGAATCCTATTATTTAAACTGATTAATCTACCAATTTTAAGGCCGATAACTTTGAAAACCAATAACTAACATTACATTTAGGAAGATAGTTTTTGAGGGGAGTGAAAAAGTGTAAAAGGGTCATGTTGATATTAGGCTTCCTGACTCACATGCTGAACACCACTAGGGAGACCAGTTGTACAATTAATAAAAAGATGATTGAAACAGTTAATGATGTGGATGATGATGAAGAGGATTGTTGGAACCTAGAACACTACACAGGAAATTGAGATGTGAGGAACTACAGGCAAAGCAAAAGTAGCCTATATTTTTTCTGATGCGGTACAATGTCGCTGTTGTGACGCTGCTGCTGGGCTGTGTTGATCTGAGAGTTTAGACACTGAAAAGACCATAAGAGAGCTGGTAGCTAGGGCTGTGCTGGTTTGAATTTTTTCTTACCACGGTCGGTAATCAACAAATTCCCAAGGTTTTGCGATATACCAATAAACATTGTATATACCCTGCTCGTGTGCATAACGAGCTGTACCTTGCCAAACTACGGCCGCGCCTATGTGTCAAAGACGGCTTTGTCTGTGGTGAAGGCAGAGCGCGTCCCGCAACAACTTATCAAGGAGAGGAGCGCATCGTAGCTCCTGCTTCGGCACTTTTTCGCACAGAGAAGGCTTCGGCCCCCATATATAAATTTTGTCTTCCTATTCTTCTCTACTGGGCGACTGACTTTATTTGTGCATGCATCCACGGCTTGGCAGTCCCAATTCTCCGGTTGGAACATTCCCTCTGCGTCTCCGCTGTGGCCAGGTCCGGGAACCACAGCTCAAAGATGCATTTTTATATTTACACTACCGTTCAAAAGTTTGGGGTCACATTGAAATGTCCTTATTTTTGAAGGAAAAGCACTGTACTTTTCAATGAAGATAACTTTAAACTAGTCTTAACTTTAAAGAAACACACGCTATACATTGCTAATGTGGTAAATGACTATTCTAGCTGCAAATGTCTGGTTTTTGGTGCAATATCTACATAGGTGTATAGAGGCCCATTTCCAGCAACTATCACTCCAGTGTTCTAATGGTACAATGTGTTTGCTCATTGGCTCAGAAGGCTAATTGATGATTAGAAAACCCTTGTGCAATCATGTTCACACATCTGAAAACAGTTTAGCTCGGTACAGAAGCTACAAAACTGACCTTCCTTTGAGCAGATTGAGTTTCTGGAGCATCACATTTGTGGGGTCAATTAAACGCTCAAAATGGCCAGAAAAAGAGAACTTTCATCTGAAACTCGACAGTCTATTCTTTTTCTTAGAAATGAAGGCTATTCCATGCGAGAAATTGCTAAGAAATTGAAGATTTCCTTCAACGGTGTGTACTACTCTCTTCAGAGGACAGCACAAACAGGCTCTGAGCAGAGTAGAAAAAGAAGTGGGAGGCCGCGTTGCACAACTGAGCAAGAAGATAAGTACATTAGAGTCTCTAGTTTGAGAAACAGACGCCTCACAGGTCCCCAACTGGCATCTTCATTAAATAGTACCCGCAAAACACCAGTGTCAACATCTACAGTGAAGAGGCGGCTGCGGGATTCTGGGCTTCAGGGCAGAGTGGCAAAGAAAAAGCCATATCTGAGACTGGCCAATAAAAGAAAAAGATTAAGATGGGCAAAAGAACACAGACATTGGACAGAGGAAGACTGGAAAAAAGTGCTGTGGACGGATGAATCCAAGTTTGAGGTGTTTGGATCACAAAGAAGAACGTTTGTGAGACGCAGAACAACTGAAAAGATGCTGGAAGAATGCCTGACGCCATCTGTTAAGCATGGTGGAGGTAATGTGATGGTCTGGGGTTGCTTTGGTGCTGGTAAGGTGGGAGATTTGTACAGGGTAAAAGGGATTCTGAATAAGGAAGGCTATCACTCCATTTTGCAACGCCATGCCATACCCAGTGGACAGCGCTTGATTGGAGCCAATTTCATCCTACAACAGGACAATGACCCAAAACACACCTCGAAATTGTGCAAGAACTATTTAGAGAAGAAGCAGGCAGCTGGTATTCTATCGGTAATGGAGTGGCCAGCGCAGTCACCAGATTTGAACCCCGTTGAGCTGTTGTGGGAGCAGCTTGACCGTATGGTACGCAAGAAGTGCCCATCCAACCAATCCAAATTGTGGGAGCTGCTTCTAGAAGCGTGGGGTGCAATTTCTCCAGATTACCTCAACAAATTAACAGCTAGAATGCCAAAGGTCTGCAATGCTGTAATTGCTGCAAATGGAGGATTCTTTGATGAAAGCAAAGTTTGATGTAAAAACAATCTTATTTCAAATAAAAATCATTATTTCTAACCTTGTCAATGTCTCGACTCTATTTTTTATTCATTTCATAACGTATGGTGGTGAATAAGTGTGACTTTTCATGGAAAACACAAAATTGTTTGGGTGACCCCAAACTTTTGAACGGTAGTGTATTTTCACCTGTGGCTCCGCTTTCGGGAGTTCTGACACATTTTATGCCTTCATGTGTGCATATTAAATCCAAAATACAAAACATTACACAGATTGTAGGATAAGGCTAGAAACACACATGAAATGTTATTTTGCATCCCAAAAATTTGCGCGCTTACACTCAAGTGTGCAGGGCTTTTTTTTCTTTGGCCTGGTGATGACGGTGAGGCATCACGTGATCGCTGTATAACGGTAATCCAGTTACCACCCCAGGCCTACTGGTAGCTGATTAAACAAGTGGTTTAAAGTACATTATGGAATAATTTAATTTGCTGCTGTGTCTCACTAAACTAGCCCTAATACATGGTTGGTTAACCTCTACAACAACTCAGCAGCAGACTGCTTTAAAGATTGAAACAACTCAGAAGGGCTAACTCTACCTTTCGATAGTAGTGTTAGCAGCTCTGAGAGATTTAAAGTGGAGAGATAAAATAAACGTATATCTTCAGCACACAGCTATGAGGTAAAAATGTTAATACAAACTCAAATAACTTAAATATAAAATTATTATATAGTTATTTATTTGGATAAGAGTAGAATAATTTATTTGTCAAATACATTTCAAGTTTTATTTAAAAATTCACATGTAAATGTCAATTTTGGGACATTTTGATTTATCAAATTGCGGCTCGTCTGGCTTTTCATAGCTACTGCGGTCTAAATTGTTGATACAGTAGGCTATTTTTGGCTACTGTTTGTGACATTTTTAGAAGTGAGCTGCAAAGGCTACGTGCCCAGCCTTTCTTCAGCAGCTGAGGGTCTACAGCAGTAACTTCATTACATTCATGTCTTCTCACCTCCAGCCCAGATTTGATGTGCAGCGGTGAGAAGGAGCCTGGTAACGTTAGGTGAAAGGAGGGGAGAGCAAACCGAAAGTCGTCTGTACCTTAGCTTTGAGGAGTGTTCCTCAGGTGAATATCACGTTGTTGATTCTTTATATCAAAGAGGTAGAGACTGACCCAGAGCAGAGTGACCAACTGAGGCTACGTTATTTTTTTCTCCCAGGCTTTAGAGGACCCAGCAGCTTGTAACTATAGTGTTAGAGCAGCCTAATAGTAGGCATGTAATAGCCAGTTCAGAGACCCACCTCTACCATGGACTCAGGACAAATCTAAGCGGTCATGCTTGTTGCAATGTTTTGTCACACAGTTGCATGGTGCACAGACAAGAAGGGTCATTTCACTTCATTAGTTGCCACAAGAAATAGGGCGACTGCGGCTAGGTAGGTAAAGTAGTTGTCCTGTAATTGGAGGGCTGTAAGTTCAATTCCAGTTTCTGCCTTTCACATGTCAATGTGCCACTGGGCAAGGCACTTACCCCAACTTGCCAAGGATCTGTGACCCAATGTTACAACCTAATCTAATTGTGATTGTGAATGGGTGAATGGCTCTAGTGTAAAGTGGTTTGAGTGGTCAGTATGACTAGAAAAGCGCTTTATAAGTTCAGTCCATATGGTGGCCTAATTTGAATTTAACTTAATTTGTAAAGGGACAATGCATATTAATGAACATATTTTTTGTTTGTTTTCACATATGTAAATATGCAAGATTATAGCCAAGGCTAGTACTCCTGTATTATCATGCACACCCTACTTACTGATAGCCTCACTCGCAAAGCAAACCAGCAGAGGATGTAGAGGCAAGTCAAAAATGTGCATTGACTGACTGTCATCATGTGACTGATAGCAGTCATAATATTTAATTTATCTAAATTGTTATTAATAGTTAAATATTACTGTTGAGGGGCAGAGGCAGGCATCCACATTGACACATTCTCCCAAAAAAAAAAACTCAGAAAAGGGCACTTGGGCATCATAGATGGAGGAAAGGGGCAGGTGGAAAATTATTCAGAGCTTGAAAGACTATTGGCTTGGGTTCAGTTCATTGGAATTTCCATGTGCTTTCTCATTTTGGATTGAGAAAACAGAGGTGATTAGAAAGATATCTCCAGCTTCAAGGGAAAGTAGTCAGCTTTAATCAATACTTAAAATTATATTTCAAAAATTCTTTAATAATTTCTAAAATAGTAAAATAAGATTAATTATGTAGTGTGTACTGTGTTTTTTGGGCTCACTAAACTTTCTTTCTTTCAGTCAATCAAAGAGTAGCTTTTTGATCCTCAGGATTGCACCACTGTCCATATATGGTAGCAAGTCATTGTTTTCAAGAAAAAAACTTTTTGTAAAAAGCTTAACCTATTTGAAGCTCATTAAACTTTTAGATATGTGTTGTATAACTACTTTATATAGATAAAAATGATTTTAATATTTGTATATCAGCTAAATTAACTTCATTAAAGGTATCATTCACTCCTTTTTTTCAAGGAATTTGCTGTGGTCTCTAGCCCAATTAAATACCTAGTGAGCTGTTTTATGTGGAAAAAATGCTATCTTTCTCCTGTTTCAGGAGGTTGCAGTTTGTTGGAGGAGAGGGTATGGTGAAATGTTAAGATCACATGTTTAACTCATTGTTATTCAAGATATGCAAATGTCTCAGTTCTGATTGGCTAACAGTCAACAATCCAACTCTTATGCTGCCTTCGATCAAATAATATAACTTAGTTTACTGGCAGTGTTCCAAGATACATTCCAACAGTTTCTTCCTCAGCTCCCCTTTCTTTGGTAAAAAATGCAACGCTGATGTGCTATGTCCACAAATAAACCAAGCCGGACTGTGTCCTGCCATGCTGTGGATTTACTAACAGTTAGCTTTGTTGCTAACAGTTAGCTTTGGCTTCTAGCTTCTACTAGCAGAGATGTGCTCAAGCCTAGGTTGGCAAGACCATGAATATTAATTTTCCCTGTGATATAGAAGGGACTGGCTTTTTCTGATTTGCTCATTTTACCATCTGTTTTCTTTCTGTGGCTGATGCAGGCAATGGGGTTTGGAGAAAATGTTTCACATGCAGCATGCATATGCAGCTTAGAGTGAAAAAACACAAAGAACAAGTATTACATCGTTTCTTAGTGAATGAGACCTTTAAAGCTAGTCTGTTTCGGGGCTTTAAACAGCAACTCTAAAGCTGCAGTAGAAGAGCAAGCAAACAATATTTCCTAAAAAAACACAGGATTTCCAACTCTGATTAATGTATTAAACTAATTGACTGAATTGTACAGATCAAGAACACCCATGTGCAAAGTGACGAGAAAACTCAGATTGTACATCAATCATGTCTGGGTCAGCTGAGAATAATGTGTTCAGGTCAAACTTAAAGATGCTGGAGATAGCTTTTTTTCTTTGCAGTATTTATGAGGTAGCAATAAATAAAATAGATGGTGGTTGGAGTAATTGACATGTCAGTTATGAGATAGGACCTCATCCTATTTCTCTCTCTAGAAGCTAAGAAATTTATAGTGCAGTTGTAACCGGCAGTAATCTGCTGGATCACTTTGAGGTGCGGCACGCCCCTTTTGTTCTTGCAGAACAATGATTGGCAGAACAACCGGTGATTGGTGACCCTTTAAAAGCGCTGATCGTGCACAGCTGTGGATGAGTTTTCCTGGCATTTTGGCTATGAAGCTGGAGTAGGACTGAATGCTGCAAAGGCAAAGTAGAAGGATCTGATCAACCTCTGTAAGGCAGTTTGACTGCTTGATTTATAAACTTCCTAGTAAGCTAATAGCTGTGTAGAAATGTGCTGCAGGGTTGGTGGTGAGGATGCTGTGCCAGTGATTTACTCTTTTTATGAATTTCCCTTGAGACGCACCAGGTAGGCAGAGGCTAGATTAAGAAGAAAAATGGAGGTTAATCATTTAAAGTTTTAATAATTTGTTTTCTTTCAGAGTACCGCCATTGCTGTTTTTGTTCCGGATTGTTTTCTCCCATTGGACTGGATTTTTGTCACAGCGGATCTGTAAATTGGAGGGTCCTGCTATATCTATGCTGGGGCTGAACTAAGGGGGGTGTGGCACTTGGTAGTGTGGCTGAAGGGACCTGAGTAGACTCCTAAGCGGTCAGTACGGTTGCCCCTTAATTGTTTTAATGGTTTGTGGAAATGTTCTGTTCTTTGTGCATGTATGATTTGACTTTTATTTTGTATGGGGCACTGTTTGTGACTAACGGCTTGTTTGCCTTCCCTTCTGCCACAAGCAATCTCGTGTGGGCCTTTCTACGGTCTCCAAAGTTCAAAGTACAGTTTTAAATATACTTTTAAATCTTTACATATAACGAGGACTTGTATATATCAAATGTTGTGTTTATGGGGCTGTGAATTGTAAAATAAACTATTGCTACTTTTGATAAAACCTTTGTCTCAGCTCATGGTTTTTGGCCAAGCGTGTTCCCTTAAGAACTACAAGCAAACGTGCGGGGTCACAGTCATTAAAGAACATTTGAAAGGTCGGCTGCGGTCTGCCATCAAGTATTGACTCTTCTCTGACCAAAGACCACACGCTCCAAAGAAAATGTCCCACAGAGAATGTCATGCAATCGGTATACCATGTGAACAAAATGTAATTTCATTTCACAAGTTGCACTCAAGAAGTGGTCTTGCAGACATTGTAAGAAACAAAACTTCCAGAAATGTTTGTCCTCTTATATCAGTCATTTAGATGGGCATTTTTTGGTGAGCAAGTATCTGCTGACATGATGTTGTTTGAAATGCAAAACAAATCAGTTTTTCATAAACACTGTAGCAGGATGCATGTGTAAGCAAGAATTCTGCAGTCTAAGTCAATATGATAAAAGCTAGTGTAACCTTCAGATCTGAGAAATGTGGCATTAAGAATAATTGAAAAACTTTTCCGTGTCCACAGCAGCCATAAAATCAATTGGGGTAGTGCCATCTAGCCATGACTGGAAAACATTTCCTTTTTAATCATTTCAAATATTGGAGAGAATATATAACCACTTTAAACTATAAAAAATGCATCCAAAATGATGCATTAAAGAGATGACGGTCATAAGGATTAAATTTCTAAAAAGTCAAATTACTTAAGTTTTCGATTCTTGACATGTCATTAACAAAATATAGATATAACCAACGACCTTGGTTTCAGCAACTGCAACACGGCTCCTATGCAAAAACAGGTTTGAAGGATCACTTCAGAAATGAGGGATATGATAATTATAGGCATTTCTGGCCCCCTTTTGGCAGTTTCGTGGGCTGAAAGTGAGTGTCAGGGTGAAGAGAGATCAGCAATGAACTTAGAGAAGTAAATGTTGCTGCTCATCTATCCAAGATGTCTTATAAAGCTGTGTTTAAAGTCCTTTACTCTGATTCATATCTGATCGTTTAGGGTTAGCCATTAATGGTATCATTTGCTGCAAATAATGGCCTTTATTGATCAGCTAACAACCCCAGACTGTCACATCAAAGGATCTCTACGGCGTACAAATGTGGTTCACTAACCAGAGCTAAGCGAGTATTTAGCAATTAGAAATGTGATATGTGGCTTTATTAAAAAGTTATGAGACTGATATTTGAAAAAAGGTATTAGTATGAAAATGCTGTGATAAATGCTGCGTTTGTGATGCAATAATCAGTGAAAAAATACACCAAAATAATTACATTCAGATGTACTTGGCTAAAATTGTATTATATAATTATATAAAAATTTATTTATACTTGCTGTACTTTTTCCCCTTGACTTTACCAGGCATTCATATCTACTGTTGTATTTGTAAAATGTATTTGGGATTCAGCATAATAAATTTCCCTTCCTGGATGGTATTTATACTATATGATAACATGAACCTTTGGTCTCAAAACACAGCAATATGTCAGAGATATGGCTCGGAAACAGCACATTTTCATTTTGGCCACATAAATGAATACTATTCAGTTTCTTTTTTTTTCTCTTGAATGGTCTTTATTTACATAGAATTTGTGTTAGTAATGGAAAAGACCCCATGCTAATAAAAAGCTGTTTTCCCATTTTTCCTTTCACTGCTTGAGGTCAGTTAAGATTGGCTCGGTTTATGACAATTATCGACTATATAATTTCTTGGGTGTTTTTTAATTTACACTGACATTGCTAAAATGTATCATTTTCACACTTCACATGACCTGACTAATACTGTCTAACTTGTTTAAAGTTTTATCCAAATTTCCTGCCTCAGGCTTTGTGTTGATTAGTTATTTCAATATTTTACAGCCATGAAATTAACTTAGTTTTTGCACCTCTGTATCATCTATAAAATATGAAGTTGCAGAATAAGGCAGTCAACAAAATGTTTATCGTACCATCATTCATACTTACTTAAAACGTATTGTGCTGACAAAGCAAAGCTAGTATTGATCTTTGAATAAAGCAAGCTAAATAAATAATGCATATTACATAACTGAAATTGGATTCCTATTCATGGTTAGGATATTAAGATTTGTTTTGTATTCCATGCCTGATGGTAACAGTAACTTATCTACGTACAAAAACAGAAAGTAGTAGTAGTCCAGGGAAAAATGTGTTTAATATTTTCAGGTCTGCATTAGAAAATGCAAAGTTTTTCTGTGCTTGAATGTCTTTTATTATATACTGTGTGAAGGCTCATTAATGGTGAAAGCTGGCAAACTATGAATACACATTTTTCTCCGATGTGGCACTGCAACTGTTATTATGCTGTTAAAATGAGAACATGAAGACCCTATTTAGAGACCATAACCTATTATAATAATTTTTGTATAATATCCTGATCAAAACTTTAAGACTGGGGAAGAAAATTCAAATGTTTGAGTTTCATGCTGGTGGGTCATGATGAGGTTTTAGGCAAAGCTTCAAACTCTAAAGATAATCAAGGGGAGCAAGCGACAAAAAAGTAGGCAATTATTTGGAAAACTGATTTACATGCTGGAGACAGGTACCAGGCCCCCTGTGACTCTAGAAGAACAAACGGGTATAGACAATGTATTAATGAGTGGAAGATTTTAAACTCACACAGATAAGATTATCCTCTGGTTTTGGAGACCATGCAGATGGAAGAATTTTTGCAACAAGGTGTTTTATGCTGGGTTTTTTTTACCGGGAGTATCAGATTAACCTTTTAAAAGCTTAAGCAATACCTCAACTAAATTCCTAAATACTGAATGAATTGAAAAGGAGGTGTCAGGGATGCAGAGCAGGAGCAAAAAGGAGAGAAACAAAGAAGAAGTTCAAACCATCTCCTCCACCAATCATAATGGGAAATGTGATATATTTGACAAAAAAATGAATGACCACCAAGCCCTAACAAGGACCCAGCCAGAGTAATGGGAATTCAGTATTATATGTTTCTCTGAGACATGGTGCAAACCAGGATCAAATCCTCAACTCACACGTCTGTGAACATCTGAAAACTTTCAGATTCGTACATACAGCTCTTTCTGTTTGGTGAGCACCACCGCTGCTGTGCATCAAAAGTTGCTATGTAAGAAATATATATGACCATCCAAAACCATAGAAAACACCCCCTCCAACAGGGTGTGCACTGTAGTTTCTGTTGTGAGAAGCTGTTCATTAGGACAGATAGAACAGGCATAGAATAGGCACCTGTCTCCATAGAAACACACACTCCTCACCCGACTCGCACAGTCTTATATAGGAGCCATGTCTAGCTGTTACTGCCAGCTAAATCCAATGTACCAAGAACGGTGACAATCCTAGACTGGACTGCCCATCAGTAGTAAAGAGAACTGAGAGTAACGGTTTAAAACTAAACAATTTCAGAATAAATGTTAAAGTTGTGGATCTAATAGAAACATGAAAACACAATAAATTCCTGAAACATTTACAATTGCAGATTTTCAATACAGCAAAGAGGGTGGTAATGAAAAAAAAGGTACACAAGACAAACTCTGGAACCTTGTTGAGACTCAGGTTTATTTTTCATCATGACAAATTGTGAAGAACTTCTTATTGTTTATGAGATCTGTAAGATAAGTGTAAGAGATGTGACTGTAGTGCAAATAGGATAACTAAAAGGTTTATGATGGAAGAGGAGTTTTATCTTTTGGTTTGTCACTTCAAACAATAGTGGCATGCTGCTGCAGATGTTGTGACCTTGTGTTAAACTTTCTAACACTTGTGCTCCAGTGTCTGCCTGTACTGCCCAGTGGTCTGGGTTTATCTCTTGTTTGCAGCAGTACACACACAAAGCAGTGGTGAAGCCTCCAGTCTGGGTATTGTGCGATGACCCAAGTTAGATGGCCCTTGGTGAGCTAAGCAGTCAAATCAATACGGCTCACATCACTTCACATTTTTTCCAAATGCCTGTGTTTGTTTTCACAGGACTTCCTGTGTGAGGGTACAAACTTACGTGTGATCATATTTCATGGGTTCATGTTCAACAGAACAGTTTTTATGGTGTCAGTAACTACTTTTGCAATCATAGGAATGCTTTTAATTGTTGTTTTAGGGAGCAGTCTGGAAAGTGAAGTATTTCCTGGAAGTTGCAGTCTGTCTGTCCTTAGAGTTAAAAAGTGAAGACAGATTTCTGTGGGGGACTTCAGCTCCTCGTCTAATCAACACTGGCTCATTTCGGCCAGACTGACAGCTGAAAGGACCTTGCCAATGTGCTGTTTCACTACAGATAGATAACGCAAAGTGGCATCCTCGGCTCACAGGGCACAGGAGAAATGTGAAATTACCCGCACCACCTGCCCATGGTCTTTGTCATGCTTGCTTTCAAGATAATGAGTTCCTGCAGGCAGACTGAGGGAAGCACCTCTTCACTATGCTGCACAGCTGCAGCACTCCAGCAGCAGAAGGTTTTCTGAACAGGCTCATTTGGCATAGGTAGAGAAAAGAAATGAATCATTTTGCCACAGTTTTTCAGAGCAACCTTATCAAAAGAAATAAAAAATAAAGGGAAAATATTAAAGAAATAATTTGGGGGAATGTTCTGTGAAGGCAACTACCCTAACCCCCCAACAACCCCCCCCCCACCCCCTCGCTAAGAATCTGCACTAATCTTTCTTCAGTAGCACACAGTTTTCTAGACAGATTTCATTAGTCATAATGAAAAACAAAATCTGGGAAAATACTGTAATATTCATTACATTGGGTTGTATTAATATTAGAGTAAACCTTTCCTGGTCATCTGAGTATTTCCAACTTATCTATTTTACCTGCCTGTCTGCCCTTGAAGCATACACCATCTGGAGATCCGTAAACATCACCTAAATGGCAATAACCACCAAGTCGTTCACCCTCACTCAACTTTAACCACACTCAGGCACCCTTGGATTGACTGTACCTCCCCAGAGTTGTAATCTCTCCACCTGTAACAATCTATCTCTTGGTTCATTCACCTCGGGTTTATCTGAACACCTGTAATGTACCTCTTCACTCCTTCAGAGCAAGCCGCAAACAACAGACTGAGCATATGGTTCAGACAGCCCTATCTGTTTAACATTCAAAACTTTTCAATAAACATCATTGTAGTTCACTTTAACAGCCTGGTTCCTGTTTGGTTTGTGTATCACAGTCTATATCCAAAAATCTGAACATGACAAATTATATGATTTCCCTTTCTATGTTTCACATTTGTTTGATGCAAGCAGCCCACTGACACACCACTCAGTAGGAGTGTCCCAAAGTCTCACTTTCACTGCCTCTACCCAGTGAAAATGTATTACATGCTGAGCCCAAAGAGAGATGCATTAATATGTACACCAGTGCCTCACTTTCTTACTCCGCGTCTAAAGCATTTTAATATGGATAAAACAAAGTATCAGTGTCAGTATTTTTGAACTAATATCTATAGTTACATAAAAGCTGCAATGCTGCTGCCATATAGTCTAGAAAAATACATCTAACTGGATATCAAACAGAATTATTCCGTTTATTTTGAAAAACAAAATTCACTTTGAAACATTTTAAACATACTTTAATACAGATTTCTGTTATAAATGTATGTGACCAAGTTAATTTGGACAGTTATAGTTTGAATAAATTATTTATTTTAATATTTAGGTATTTTACATGTGCTGCTGGAAACAGTTAACTAGTTTCTTTTTAAATGACTTTCACGTCTGGTACAACATCACTGAAATATGATATAAGCTGATCAATGAGCCAGTTCTGTTAACAAACAAGTTTAATAATGGTCTTAGACGGACTGAGGGGCAACCAGGGACTCTCACATTAATACTCCGGGCTAATTTTTGAATCAACGGTTACTCTAACTCACCTTTGCACTGTGCCTCTGTAGTGTCATTCCACTGTGAGTGGAAACTGCAGCAACCAGATAAAGCACACACAGACACAGAGAAAGCAGGCAAAGTCCAAACAGAAAAATCACAGTTGACGAGCAGGTGAGAATTCAGGAAGCTTTACCAGTAAGTTTACAATGCCTTGAAATTTCTTCAAACTCAAAATATTTAGGAAGAAATTGCTCAGGGGGAAGACTTGCTGAATATGTTGAATATTCAGTAAACAAACCTGGTTTGCTGCTGTTTTTCCAAAGTCTTGGGTAAATACACACATAAATTTTCTCATATGTATCAGTGACGCAAAAAGTGGAAAATTTGTTTACCAAAACATCTGTTAGTATTCATTAGAGGTACTTTAAAGGATCTCTGAAAATATGCTTCCCTTTGCCAATTTGTACTCCCATTTCATACGGGGAATCCCCCCCAGCAAATCGCACCCTGGATGCATGTACTGTCTGACATTTCCAGAGATCAGGTATCTTCTGGTTATCGCTGTCCTTGCAGTGTAGCCTACTGATTGGGTAAAATGCACTAAAATCTAGTGGCTGAGCAGTAATATGACCGCCTCTTGACAATAAAATATGCATAAAACGCCACTGCACGTTATTAATGCCACCGTGCGTCTTTTACATGTAGTGGCATTATGTACGTCACCACGCGTTGCAAATCACAACGTGTTCTCACGTAAATAAAGCCGTATCACTTATGAAACGCCACCACATGTTTTGAACGCCACAGCGCGTCTTTTAGGGGCGGAGGCGTTATTTACGTCACCACGCGTTGCAATTCACAATGCGTTCTCACGTAAATAACGGCGTGTCCCGTAGTTAACGGGTTAAAATAACACGTAATTTATGCATTATTTATACATACATACAACAATATTGTAAATTAAAACTTTTAAACAAGCATTGAATGAATACACAGGCCAAAAGGTGAAGGGGTTGTGTGCTAAAATAATTAACTAAATGCAGAAAAGTGTTGGCACAGGATGTGACCTATGGGTCAGAAAGGAACGGTCACGATTAGATGGACAAAACTGTTAAGAACAGGATATGAGTTAGACAATGGGTCACGATTCTGTAAAAAAAACAGGAAACATCTGTTGGTTTGATCGTACAAATGGTCTGTTGGGAGAAGGAAGGTTTTCTGCTTAGTAACCAAAAGGAATATATCAAAAGAGGCTTAACCTATTAGGGACTGACTACAGGCACACTTTGCATCTATATGAATATATATTATTGAGCTGATTGGATCCTGTAAGAGAGTCTGTCTCTCAGAATGTTTTGTAATAACTTTGTAAAGTAATAAAAGGCATTTATGAGGAATATTTCTTTGGAGATGATCTGGTGAGAATCTCTCCCCATGCATGCCCAAACATATATATTGTGTGAATGTGTAATTCTTTTTTGTACTCTGCCACAGGATAAACGAACTGGGAGAGAGGAGTTAGCAGACAGCAGGCTGGTCAGGGACTGGTAGCATAGCAGCGCGAGGTGCAGGCTTTCACTTAAAAATCTCCTCTCATCAATTGGGATAAGATGGCAGGGGGCCTCCCCAAGATCAGGCAATAGCTGATTAGCCCTGAATCCCACTGATGCTTCAGGTCTATTTGTGAGCGTCTGTCCGAAACAACAGCCTATTTAAAAGCAGGCTGATTTCTAAAAGAATGACTCCATTTATGACCTTTTAATATCTTATTTCTCACCTAAAACCTTCTCAAAACGCATTTTGGAGTCGGCTCTATAGTAATTTAAACTTACTTTTTGCACTCACCTTTACTGTAGCTGATAGCGCCACCCTTTTCTGGACAGAAAAGGTATTACAACAACACACAGAGAAAAATTACACAACAAAACCCATGTTTTTTTTTTTTCCCGTTTGCCTTTCAGGGTTGAAGCGAGAAGAAAAAAAAAACACTTTGAAATTTCAGATGACAGAAAATCTTTTTTTTTCTTCTCTTTGCCCTTCAGCGCTTAAAGCGAGAAAAAAAAAACTTTTGATAAAAAAAGAGACCTGCCTTTCAGGGTTGAAGCAAGACAAAAACAAAAAAAAACGTAAAAAATTTTAACTTTTATTTTTGTAATTTTTTTTAACTTACACATGACTTTTGAAGTCCAGAGAAAAAGAAAAGTTGGTCGTGGTATTCAGAAGAAAAAAACCTTCTCCATTGCCTTTCAGGGCTGAAGCAAGACAGAAAAAAAACTTTCAATATTTTAACTTATTATTTATTTCTTTTTTACTTGACCATGACTTTTGAACTTCAGTGAAAAAGAAAAGTTGGTCTTCAAAAATGGGTCTTCAAAAAAATCTTTTCCTCCGTTGCCTTTCAGGGCTTTCCTAGTAACTACAAAATTAAGCATGAAAATAGAGTGAAAACAATTTCCTCCAACTACTTGCTTAAAAAATGTTGCTAATTAAATTTTATATGTCAAAGCCTTTTAGTACTCCTTGTTGCTGTAATTACTATAATAGCAGGGAGGGTTTCAGGCACTGAGTGTCCATCTGGAGCCATTAGTGGCTGTAATTTACCACTGTGGGGAACGTAAAGAGAAAGTTCGAACAATTGTCAAAACATTACATGTTAACTCTTAGCAGACCAGTACATAAAACATAAGAGAGAAAAGAGACTGAATGATTGATTTCTTGTTTATTCTCAATTATGTCAGAGATTTGAGTGATATAGACTTATTACATCATTCTGGTGTTAAAACTGAGACAAGCGTGCAGAATAGTATTGATCCAATGCTAAAATCATAACGAGCAAATAGGATGACATTTTGGCAAAGAGATTTATTCGGTCCACCAGCTGTCCACAAGCACTGACTCATTGTGGGAGCTAAATCATAGGTGTCTGCAGTCATCATGAAATTTGAGATGAAGAGATGGCTGTGTTTGACCCTGACTAAAGCCATGCCATCAGCTTGTTTTGTAATGAAGCACAGTAATGTGAGAGGAAACAAGACAGCATTGTCCCTAAGCATGGCCCCTAGCTTTGGTACACCACAAGACAATCATGTATAAGGGCAAGGAAAATAAAGAAATATGTGTTCTTGAATTAAAGAGATTATTTTATCTTCAATTCATTTAATTTATATATTCTTCCTTTGTAACAAATTTACAAAGAAAGAAATCTACAGACGGATATATAATTCAACTAAGGTCAACAAATCAGACCCTGTAACTAAAGCTTAATTGTCCATTTTGGATGGAGATTGAAAAACAAACAAAAAAATTAGTAATCAAATATACCATAAAACGATTTCAATCTCTGAAAATGGTTTTACATCTTGAGGGGAGAGATGTTATTTTTGCAGAGAATTATTTTCTGGAAAACAACAAAGAGTAGAGTACAAATCATTATTTATGATTGTAGAGGGTTAATGCTTAACTTCTGGTTATTCATATTTTGACGTGAGGGCCCAACCTCACGCCAATGACTGATGCAATCTGCTGGGATTCCTTAAATAGGACACTTTTTAACTGATTGGAATGTTTGTGTAAATGTATTGAAATGATTTCTTATTAAGTGCCTTGAAAAAACATCTGTTGTGAATCGGCACTATATATAAACTGAATTGAATTGTTTGGAGAGGCATCCAGCCCCGCCATTTTCCAAAGGACAATGCACACTTTGCTTCAGGAGATTCCATATGTAGCCGTGTATTTGGATGATTTCCTGATTACAGGAGTTGCTGAGGCTAAGCACCAAAGCAACTTGGAGCAGGTTTTAAAAAGTTATTTGAGACACAGGGCTTTGTCTGAAACAGGAAAAATGTGTGTTCATGTCACCAAGTGTGACTTATCTGGGGCATAAGATAAGTGCTGAAGGACTTTCTCCAGTTGAAAATAAAGTGAGGGCCATTAAAGAGGCCCCAAGCCTTAAGAATATCACTAAACACAGGTTATTCCTTGGTATGGTAAATACCTAGGGCTGCAGATTGGCGCAGTTGGTAGCACTGTTGCCTTGTTAGCAAAAAGGTCCTGGGTTCAAATCCCAGCCTGGAGTCTTTCTGCATGGAGTTTGCATGTTCTCCCTGGATGCGTGGGTTCTCTCTGGGTACTCTGGCTTCCTCCCACAGTCCAAAAACATGACTGTCAGGTGAATTGGCCCCTCTAGGTTGCCCTTAGGGTATAAGTGTGTGCATGGTTGTTTGTCCTATATGTCTCTGTGTTGCCCTGTGATGGACTGGTGACCTGTCCAGGGTGTACCATGTCTCTTGCTCCTTGACCTCTGGAGATAGGCACCAGCCCCCTCTCCAACCCTGCATTAGGATGTACGAGTACAGAAAATGGATGGATGGTAAATCTTATGGCAAATTTCTTCAAGATCTCTCAAATGTTTTGGCACTCCTGTACAAACTGCTTTACATTGAGACAACATGGCAGTGGGGTGTGGAGCAGGAGGAAGCACCCCGTTTCACCTATTTTGAAGCCTGTTTCTCAAAAAATGCTTACCCATGAAAAATTTGCATATTTCAGCAACCAAAAGGAGTATTTGAACCATTTTGGTGTCATTGTAAAGGTAACATTGTGTAGAATTGATAGGTGTGTCATTATGCACGTTATCTGTTACTGGTTAGGAGAAACTGAAGATGGAAGACAGCAGAAATGTTTTGGGGGTTTTTTTGCTCCGCCAAAATAAATAAAATATAAATTTATATAGAAAAACTCTATACATATTGCTTGAATGGCAGTGGTTGCTCAATAAAATGTAAATACAACATGTGGACATTATCTCTGCAAAATGTGATACTTATTTTGTGAAGCAGGACAAAACTAGAGAGGTTATAGTACAGGCAAGTCAGGCGAGGTGTCCAGTTCGGCACCGTTCAGCACCAATAGTGCCATTTTTATTTTTGTCATGTAAGTTATATTTTTCATTTCAATATCACATGATCTTCAGTAGACCTAAAATAAACACTTTCGGGCATTTTCGAAAAAAAATCTGATTATAATGCAAAAATGTATATATGTATATTTTTGTATTATGCGTTGTGCGCCCTCGTGCGTGGTGCGCCTGTCTTGCCGGCTGGTACTTTTATTTTATGCAAAGACCTACCCCCGCAGCGGATTGGTCAATTTGCATGAGCAACACCTCGTTGGACTCTTTGAAGCCAATAGATTAACACCAAAACTTGCCAAACAAGATTGACAACACAGTCAGCCAATCAGGAAACCGAGAACAGAGCTTCGGGGGAATGCCAGGCTTCTCCGTGAATACACTATTATACTCCCTAGTAACAAAAAAAAAATGTAATAGAAACGCCCAGAAAAGTTTTCAATGGTGCACAAGAGATGGAAGTATCAGAAAATAGTGTTTATTTGCCAAAAACTTCATCTTTACATGGCAAAGCAGCAAGGTAAGACAAATTTTACTACAGTGATTCTGAAAAGTGATTTCTTGTTGTGTTATACTTTGGGCTATATCTCCACTGTGCTTTGGTGTAGCGTCTTGGCAAATGCATCTTTGGAATCGGCAGGTTCTCTGCTTTCATTTGAGTTGATTGTGTCTTTAGCACATAGGAATGCTGCAGTGGAGCCAGAAATGTGGCGGCTGGGTTGACAAATCTATGATGTTACGAGTTTATTCGCAAATATTTATTTACGTGGCATCTGAGTTGTGTTTTTGGTTGATAAAAATAGTTTAGATAGCCTTGTAGTGCTTGGTGTGCTGTTTAATTTGATGTGCATTATTACAATTTTTTCTGTCATGTGATATGTTGTCTCAAGCCTGTTCAAAAAAGTCAATCCCGAGGTCCCCCAATTAGCCTCAGGTTAAGGAAGTAAAATAACTCCTACACTAAGGAAAGTTACTTCTTCATTATGACCCTGACAAAGAAATAACTCTCATGTGATGACTCGCCCTATGGCGTGTTGGCAATGATTTCACATGTCATGGAGGATGGTTCAGAGAAGCCTATTGGATTTGCTTAACATACATTGTCAACTACCGAAAGGGGTTACTCTCAGCTGGACAAAGAGGGGCTGGCTGTTGTATATGCTGTAAATTATTTTCATCAGTACTTATAGGGCTGCATTTCTTAAATCTATATGGACCATTAACCCTTGCTGGGCCTGTTTGGGGGGACCTGTTACATTTCTCCTTTTGCCTCTGCCTGTATCCAGTGTTGGGCACTGACTGTCAGTATACCATTGTGTACAGAGCAGAGAAGGACAATGCAAATGCTGACGCACTGAGTCGCCTGCCACTGCCTGAGTGTCACATTATGAGCAACATAGCAGCTTCCTCAACCATAGACAAACTTAGACAAATCTTTGCAGTCCATGGTTTGCCTGACACTTGGTGGGGGAGTAGAGTTGCAGTTTCTATGCAGTTCATTGATTTTTTACAATTAAATTACACATTAGGAAAAATTCAGTCTGGTTTTAAATCTCTTTAAAGCACTGAATCTCAGTTGCTGAGGATTTTTAATTGTAACGCGTTAGAGTACTCTAATTACTTTTTCTGTGAAATGTGTAACTTAACGCGTTAGTTTTGTGCATTAAGCAATCAGTAACTTCGTTATAAAAATTTAAAAAAGTAATCCTTTATTTTAAGAATTTCTCTCAATAAGGAAAGGAAAATCCCGGCTGCAGTCGGGATTTTCCTTTCCTTATTGAGAGAAATTCAGACAGTAGGACTAGGAACTATGCCACCTGCAGCTGTATCAGCAGAGATGAAGCGCTGTGATTCATCAGTGCCCTGCTCCTCCTGACCCTGTGTGTGTGTGTGAGTGTTTTTGAACTCCTGGAAAGATGGCAGAGAGCAGTAGCACAGCTTCGTGGAAGAACGGACATTATTTTAATTTCGTCAACGAAAAAGAAAAGAATATAACGGTAAAATGCACACTGTGCATTGGGGAAAAGTTTCTGTCGACTGCAAAAAAATCCACTTCAAATTTAAAAGATCTTGTATCCAAACACCACTCTATCAGGCTACCCGGGCTGGATAAGTGTTTTCGATTCATATGTTCTGTGATCAAATAAATAAATAATAAAAAGCTATGTGGAATATCCTATTGCTGGCTGTCTTTCCTGTTGTTATCCTGCAGAGCTAATTTAGTTGGATGACTGATATTATTCATCGTCACGACTTCTCAGTGCATTTAAAGGAGGCTCTGTCTGTCAATTTAGTTGCAGCATGTGGGAGGCGCTGTGAACCGACTTTTCTTGGCAACGCATAAGTACTGTAACACGTTGCCTTTATGAATGGATAACACTGTAACGCAACTGATGACTTTTAATTGATGGTAACGCTGCAACCTAATTAACTACTTTCCAAAGTACCTATACCCAACACTGGTTGTGATATTCTTTTAGCCACTGATTCAGTGGATCACAACATCCTGCTATCTGGATTAGAGCATTGTGTTGGTATTCAAGGCACTGCGCTGAATTGGTTTACGTCTTACCTGAAGGACAGGACTTTTTGTGTCAGCCTGGAACATTTTAAATCTTCCTCTGTTCCTCTCACTTGAGGAGTTCCACAGGGCTCAGTTCTTGGTCCTTTACTTTTTTCTTATTTTTGTTGCCACTTAGCTCAGTTTTTAGAATGCATAAATGTGCCTTTCATTTTTATGCTGATGATACTCAGATGTATGTACCTTTCAAATGCGAGCACTCTTCCCCTTTAAAGCATCTTTTACAGTGCCTTGAGGTAGTTGGAGTCTGGATGTCCTGCAATTTTCTTCATTTTAACGATTAAAACAACTGAGATCGTGGTTTTTACTCCTAGTGGGGCCTGCCCTATTGACCTTGGACCTCTGGCTCAATGCCAAAATATTGCTTTAACTAACCTGGGTGTAAAAATGGACAGTGATTTTATCTTTGACAGGCAGATAAGTGGGGTGGTGAAATCTAGTTTTTATCAGCTGAGACAACTTGCCAAGGTTAAACATATTCTTTCAAATTAAGACTTTGAAACCATGATCCATGCTTCTATCCCCACAGACATTGATACTGTAATTCACTTTACCTTGGTGTCCCACAGTCTTGCCTTTCTCGTCTGCAACTGGTACAAAATGCAGCTGCACAACTTTTAACTGGTACAAGGCAGAGAGAGCACATAACTCCTGCTTTAGCATCACTGCACTGGCTGCCTGTTAATTTTAGAATTGAATACAAAGTAATTTTTTGGTGTTCAAATCTTTAAATGGTCTTGCACTATCCTACTTGACTGAGCTTCTGGTTGTGCACTCCCCCACACGGTGCCTTAGGTGAGCAGACCAGCTGCTCCTGAAAGTACCGAGGCCAAAGCATAAACCTGGGGGGGACAAAGCTTTCTCTGTGGCAGCTCTGAGGTTATGAATCTCGCTGCCACTGCTGATTAGGCAGGCCTCTTCACAGTCCTTATTTAAATCTCTTCTTAAATCCCACTTATTTTTTGGGCCTTTGACTCAGCATGAGACCTTTTATGATTGTTATAGTTTTATTTGGCTTATTTTTTATCTGCTCTTAGCACATATTAATTTTATTGTTGTTTTTTGTTTTGTTTTTAAGTTCTGAGTTTTATTCTTCTTCAATTTTATGTAAAGCACTTCGGTCAGTTCTGGCTGTTTTTAAGTGCTTTATGAATAAAGTTAGCTTGGGTTGGTTTATTTCAGCTAAAAGGGGAAGCTAAGTGTAATACCAGTTTTTTTTTTTTTTTGCTTTGCCTCTGACTTCTTCTTTGTTGTTGCTCTGGGGTGTTCCCATATAAACAGTCCTTTAATTTGTTAGCTCTCTTCTGCTGCCACATTAACGCCTTTTTTGAAAACTATATAAACGCCAACTCAGCACATCTTTGTGGTGGTTTTTTCATTTATTAAGTTACCACAGAAACACATCCCAAAATAGTTTCAACTGTAATTGCAGTAAAAGGTGACTCCACAATGTTTTGTCTCCATGTAGCTGAATACAAATGCAGACCACAGGTTCATAAAATTTTTTTGGGAAACATGTATCACTCTTTTATCTCCTACTTGTAAATTATGCACTTCTATTTTATTGGTTTCTCTTGTTCATGATCATATTGAAAGCACTTAAAATAACTACCTCATAAACAGGATTTTATACAAGTGAACTTCCAACTGAATCAAAATAGAAAGGCATCTTTCATCAAATTGAAAACTATTAATTGAAGTGCCTCATCCAGTAATAGGCTGCACTGTGAAAACTCATTCAGAGTACACATACAGTGAGGAACATAAGTATATGAACACCCTGCGATTTTGCAAGTTCTCCCACTTAGAAATTCACATTGTAGGTGCATTTCCACTCTGAGAGAGTATTTTTTTTTAAATCAGGAAATCACAATTTTTGATTTTTAAAGAATTTATTTGTATTTTATTGCTGCATATAAGTATTTGAACACCTGAGAAAATCAGTGTTAATATTTGGTACAGAAGCCTTTATTTTGCAATTACAGAGGTCAAACATTTCCTGTAGTTCTTGAGCAGGTTTGCACACACTGCCACAAGGATTTTGGCCCACTCCTCCACACAGATCTTCTCTAGATCTGTCAGGTTTCAGGGCTGTCGCTGAGCATCACAGCGTTTCAGCTCCCTCCCTAGATTTTCTATTGGATTTAAGTCTGGAGACTGGCTAGGCCACTCCAGAACCTTGATATGCTTCTTATGGAGCTACTCCTTGGTTTGGCTGTGCGCTTCGGGTCAGTGTCATATTGGAAGACCGAGCCACAACCCACTTCCAATGCTCTGACTGAGGGAAGGAGGTTGTTAGTTAAAATCTCACAATACATGGCCCCATTCATCCTCCCCTTAATACAGTGCAGTCGTCCTGTCCCCTTGGCAGAAAGGCTGTCCGACAGGTGTCTTTAACGGGCTCAAACAGGTGTTACTAATTTAGATTAACAAGTGGAGTAAAGTTGGACTTTGTAAAAGGCAGAATAACAGGTCTTTTACAGCCAGGTGTTCAAATACTTATGTGCAGCAATAACATGCAAATAAATTATTTAAAAATCAGACAATGGGATTTCCTGAATTTTTGTATGGCGTCTCTCACAGTGGAAATGTATCTACAATGTGAATTTCAGAACCCTCCTTAATTTTTAAATGGGAGAACTTGCAAAATCGCAGCGTGTTCAAATGCTTATGTTCCTCACTGTACATACAGAGATAAATTTACTTACATCATCACTCTAAAGTCTGCCTTCAACTTTGTTGGACATAACATATATTTCAACTTTTCTTTTAAAGTGCCTTGAGATGAATTCTGTTATGAATTGGCGCAATATAAATAAACTGAATTGAACTAAATCAATATAGGTTTGACAAATGTTTTTGCTATTTCCTTTTCAGTCTAGAGGAGAATAACCTTCTCAAAGATGCCAAAGAGAATTTTTCTCCAAGCAGAATTACAGACCAGGTGGAGGTGTTTGGACACAGCACCAGTAGCTCATCATCCTTTGTTCTTTCCACAGACATTACAGAGGGAAACTGAACCTGAAAACAATGCTAGAACATAAAAGATGGAGTGACTATGTGCAAAATATGACACAAAAAAAACAAAATGAAGGGCAAAATAAATCATGAAATATTGGTTGGCTTAGACAGAATAGGGATGGTTTACCATTTGAAACAAGCATCATCCATTCTTTTTCATTTCATGTTCAAGAAAACAAACAGATATAAACACCTTTGGAGATCGGACATCTCATTAAAAGGCATCACATAAATGTTATGCAACACATTTGGGATCCTGCAGAACATAGCCAGTCTCCATGTGCTAATGCAATCAAAGAGCAAATTCAATCATCAGTTTTATGAAATTTTATGTTGGTAATAATAGCGGGGTTGTCAGTATGTGCACGTCGAAAAGGTAAAATAACAGGGCAGTCAAAGAAAACAAGGGGGGGACCCAAAACATAGGAAATTCCTAACACAGCATGCAGTTGCATATTAGCACTATAAGAGTTCAACAGCAGGTCATTTACAGTAAGCAGTTTACAGTTTTAGTGAGACCACGGTTCACGTCTGAGCTGGACTCAGATGGTGCGCGGTGTGTGGAAAACCCAGCTCAGTGTGAGCAGGATGATTTCCCGACATGCCAAAGCCAGCTTTACTTCAACCAATTCTAACGTTTTAAATTAAATTTTGGACCTTCTTGCACCTTATCCCGGAAATATTATTCTTCCACATTAGTCCCCCACGAGTTTAAATGTGATGGGTGAAAATCCCATTATTAAGGTATATTTGACGAGAGCCTGAAGGACAGCCTGATTTCTTCAGAGGGCTGTCTTGAATGCATTTACCTGGTGTGATCTGAATGCCAATGGCACATACAGTTAAGCAGGGTGCCTGTTTGAAAGTACATTAAAAAACAGATGAAGGAAGACCTGAATTCTGAGTGATTTTTTTTCTCCTATTCACCTTTTTATCTTCCAGTCTGTACTTTGAATGCTACTTTTGAAGTTGAAATGAAATAAATGTTTTTTTTCTTTCAAACTTGGGAGTCAAATTATACTGAACTAGAAGAGCAAAAGAAAAGCATTTTTTGTTTTCATTTATACACTGCTCAAAAAAATTAAGGGGACACTTAAACAACCCAATGTTACTCCAAGTCAATCACACTTCTGTGAAATCAAACTGTCCACTTAGGAAGCAACACTGATTGACAATCAACTTCCCATGCTGTTGTGCAAATGGAATAGACAACAGGTGGAAATTGCAGGCAATTAGCAAGACCCCTCCAATAAAGGAGTGGTTCTGCAGGTGGTGACCACAGACCACTTCTCAGTTCCTATGCTTTCTGGCTTATGTTTTGCTCAATTTTGAATGCTGGCGGTGCTATCACTCTAGTGGTAGCATGAGACGGAGTCTACAACCCACACAAGTGGCTCAGGTTGTGCAGCTCATCCAGGATGGTACATCAACGCGAGCTGTGGCAAGAAGGTTTGCTGTGTCTGTCAGCATAGTGTCCAGAGCATGGAGGCAGTGGCGGAGCTGGAAAAATATTTATGGGGTGGCATGAAGGGGCAAGAATTTTTCAGGGGTGACACCATATTCCAGAACTATATATATATATATATATATTTGTTTTATTGATCAGTCAAACACATGCTTCACCTCTTCACTCCCCAGTATTTACATACAGTGGCTTGCAAAAGTATTCGGCCCCTTTGAACTTTTCGACATTTTGTCACATTACAGCCACAAACATGAATCAATTTTATTGGAATTCCACGTGAAAGACCAATACAAAGTGGTGTACACGTGAGAAGTGGAACAAAAATCATACATGATTCCAAACATTTTTTACAAATAAATAACTGAAAAGTGGGGTGTGCGTAATTATTCAGCCCCCTTTGGTCTGAGTGCCGTCAGTTGCCCATAGACATTGTCTGATGAGTGCTAATGACAAAATAGAGCGCACGTGTGTGTAATCTAATGTCAGTACAAATACAGCTGCCCTGTGACGGCCTCAGAGGTTGTCTAAGATAATGTTGGGAGCAACAACACCATGAAGTCCAAAGAACACACCAGACAGGTCAAGGATAAAGTTATTGAGAAATTTAAAGCAGGCTTAGGCTACAAAAAGATTTCCCAAGCCTTGAACAACCCATGGAGCACTGTTCAAGCAATCATGCAGAAATGGAAGGAGTATGGCACAACTATAAACCTACCAAGACAAGGCCGTCCACCTAAACTCACAGGCCGAACAAGGAGAGCGCTGATCAGAAAATTCAGCCAAGAGGCCCATGGTGACTCTGGACGAGCTGCAGAGATCTACAGCTCAGGTGGGGGAATCTGTCCATAGGACAACTATTAGTCGTGCACTGCACAAAGTTGGCCTTTATGGAAGAGTGGCAAGAAGAAAGCCATTGTTAAAAGAAAACCATAAGAAGTCCCGTTTGCAGTTTGCCACAAGCCATGTGGGGGACACAGCAAACATGTGGAAGAAGGTGCTCTGGTCAGATGAGACCAAAATTGAACTTTTTGGCCAAAATGCAAAACGCTATGTGTGGCGGAAAACTAACACTGCACTTCACTCTGAACACACCATCCCCACTGTCAAATGGGGTGGTGGCAGCATCATGCTCTGGGAGTGCTTCTCTTCAGCAGGGACAGGGAAGCTGGTCAGAGTTGATGGGAAGATCGATGGAGCCAAATACAGGGCAATCTTGGAAGAAAACCTCTTGGAGTCTGCAAAAGACTTGAGACTGGGGCGGAGGTTCACCTTCCAGCAGGACAACGACCCTAAACATAAAGCCAGGGTAACAATGGAATGGTTTAAAACAAAACATATCCATGTGTTAGAATGGCTCAGTCAAAGTCCAGATCTAAAGCCAATCGAGAATCTGTGGCAAGATCTGAAAACTGCTGTTCACAAACGCTGTCCATCTAATCTGACTGAGCTGGACCTGTTTTGCAAAGAAGAATGGGCAAGAATTTCAGTCTCTAGATGTGCAAAGCTGGTAGAGACATACCCTAAAAGACTGGCAGCTGTAATTGCAACAAAAGGTGGTTCTACAAAGTATTGACTCAGGGGGCTGAATAATTACTCACACCCCACTTTTCAGTTATTTATTTGCAAAAAAATTTTGGAATCATGTATGATTTTCGTTCCACTTCTCACGTGTACACCACTTTGTATTGGTCTTTCACGTGGAATTCCAATAAAATTTATTCATTTTTGTGGCTGTAATGTGACAAAATGTGGAAAAGTTCAAGGGGGCCGAATACTTTTGCAAGCCACTGTATATGACAGATACATATATGTATTTGTTTTGCTTCAGGGTATTTAAGTGCCTTAAAGCTGCATTATATAATATTTTTGTTAAAATAAAACCGTTTAAAAAAAACGATTTTTTTTCATGTCCTGACGATACAATTGAATCAAGTACTTTTTGCCGCGATCGCATGTAGATGCAGCAATTCCATTTATTTTGAGGTGGTTTGGGCCAGCATGACCGATTTGGCACTGGGTCAGTAATGGGTTGGGGTGGCATTTCGTTGTGGGGCTGCAAAGCCCTCCATGTGCTCGCCAGACATAGCGTGACTGCCATTAGGTACCAAGATGAGATCCTCAGACCCCTTGTGAGACTATATGCTGCATTTGGCCCTGGGTTCCTCCTAATGCAAGACAATGCTAGACCTCATGTGACTGGAGTGTGTCAGCAGTTCCTGCAAGAGGAAGGCATTGATGCTATGGACTGGCCCGCCCATTCCCCAGACCTGAATCCAATTCAGTACATCAGGGACATCATGTCTCGCTCCATCCACCAGCACCACAGACTGTCCAGGAGTTGGCGGATGCTTTACTCCAGGTCTGGGAGGAGATCCCTCAGGAGACCATCCGTCACCTCATCAGGAGCATGCCCAGGCATGGTAGGGAGGTCATACAGGCATGTGGAGGCCCCACACACTACTGAGCCTCATTTTGACTTGTTTTCAGGACATTAAATCAAAGTTGGATCAGCCTGTAGTTTGTTTTTCCACTTTAATTTTGAGTGTGACTCAAAATCCAGACCGCCATGGATTGATAAATTTGATTTTAATTAATAATTTTTGTGTGATTTTGTTGTCAGCACATTCAACTATGTAATGAACAAAGTATTTAATAAGAATATTTTATTCATTCAGATCTAGGATGTGTTATTTTAGTGTTCCCTTTATTTTTTTTGAGCAGTGTACATGTTAGCATCCATAGAATCCCCCGACACACCTGGAATCTTTGTGTTCAATTTCACCCCTCAGACTGACTGGATGTATGTGACTCCAGCCATCACCATTTTCAACATGACCTTTTAAGGTGTGTTTGGTATTGATCAAGAGTTTCTACCAGAATGAGGGCACTGCTGGTATATTGGTTCTCACACTCACCTTCCCTATTACATATGATGGTATAGAGACACAGCAAAGATTACCTCTCACAGTGGTTTCAAAAATACTTCCTTCTAGAATAATGTAGATGGAGTAAAGTGTCCCTAGTGTTACATCTTTATTTTATCTGCTATTTAAAGTGGCTCTAGAAGGAGAAATCATATCATTCAAAATCACATAGCAAGGGTCATGCTTATATCAACTTATTTAAAAAAGAAAATACAATAGAAAAAACACCTGCACAGCTGCAAATATATCAATACATGGCAGCCCACCTAAACTAACAAGTATGACCAGCAGAGTTGTAATCAGAGAAGTAGTAAACAGGCCAATGGTCATCTGGAGAAGGCGTAGAGATTTCTGCTCAGGTTGGAGAATCTGTTACCAGAACTACAAGTCATGCATTTTAAAAGATGTTGGCAAGAAGCCACCATTCACTGTTGAAAGAGACCCAAAAGAAACTCTCTTAAAGTTATAAGGGGAATGGCAAGAATGTAGAAAATTGTGATCTGGACAGTTGAGTCCAACATCAAACATATTGGCACACTTATAAATCACTATGTGTTAAGAAAGACTAACACAGCACATTACTCCAAACGCACCATTGCATATCATAGTGGTGGCAGCATTATGACACAAATTTTTTAAAGCAGGGATGTGGAAGCTGGACAGATTCTTTGTTATCATGGTTCACCAGTCTTGCGCAGAAGCCACAGAACAACGCTTCTCCTCCAGCCAAAAGGCGTTTATTGGGTAGAACCCCCCATTTCCAATTTGATGAAGACTGGTCGGCTTTAAAGCGCACTGAATCTACACCTGCTTTCTCTGCACTGAGAAAGAAAAAAACTAAAGAAACTACAACCCAAAACAAGAGATATGACTCACACTGGAATACCGCTGAGAAACAGATTCGCAGCCCTCAGTTCTCTGAAAGACGACGCAGCCCGTGGGACCAGTCAAGGTCACCAGGAGAAGTCCATCCACATGAAGCGGACACATAAGAAAGCAAGAACGCCCCAAGCAAAAGTTCTCATCATACAGGACGGATCCATTTATGGAATCTAAGGTTTTTGTACCTAGAACACTAGCGTTATCAGGTGCCCCAAGAATACAGTGAGAGAAATATCAGAAAAAATCAATACAACTTAAGAAGCAACACCCTAAACTGGAAAGGCCATAAATGGTTGAAGAGAAAATCTGTTGAAAAATCGATTCCATTTATTAATAACTTTAAAATATTTGGATGTCCAAAGCACTTGTTCAAGATAAATGGACGTTATCCAGAGCTGGACTGAGACTCTTGACCTCAAACATTTTCTGTTATCTGAATAAACACTTGATAAAGCACCCGAGAGCTGACCTCAAAGCACGGCCCGTGGATACTATCAGAGAACAAACATTTCCCCACACACATCAAGTGACACCACCAGCCCAGACAGCTGCACAGACTGACAGAGAACAAACATTTCCAGCAGCGAGCAAAGATGTACATTGCTCAGCAAAGTGTTCTTCAAGTATTCCAATGTCATCAGACTCATCGACACCTAATGACTCTCTGTTTAGAGATTTCTAAGATGGATTGAAAGCACAAATTAGAATTGTATAACAACTAACACTGAATCTGGGACTAGAACAGGACACTGGGGCTAACACTGGATGCATTCTGCACATGCCCCCACTGGTAATAACAGACATCTGATATAAAAGGGAACCGGACTGTAATTCTACTCCCACCGTCTCCCAGAAGTCGTCCGGCCACCCCAAAAAAAATAATTCAAGTTATTACAAGCAAGAGAAAACAAAAAACTAAAGCCAAACATTCTTATATTAAAAGAAATCTCAAATTAATCACCTGTCAGAAGGTTCAGCTACAGATTATCAAACCACTTAAGTTTTTTTTTTTATATGTTAGGTCTTTATCAGGAAAGTCACTTCTAATCAATGAATTCATTACTGAATTATACACGCCCTTTTTTTAAATCAGAAACCTGTCTAGACATAAATAATGAAACATATGTGTTGATAGAATCTACTCCTCCAAATTGCAATACCTTAAGTGAGAACAGGAAACACAGACGAGTAGGAGGAGAAGCCACAATCTTTCACAACTCAATGAACTTTAAAAAGGTATCCCTAGGCACATTTTACTCTTTTGAATTCCTAGCAATTCAGATAAATTAGCCTTAAAAAGCTCAATTTCTAAATTTATATAAAACTTAACTCTAACTTCTTTAATGATTTCAGCGACCTTCTTTCCGTAATATGTAATGATTATGACCAATTAATCATTGTGGGGGACTTCAACATGCATACTGACAACCCCCAGGATAGACTAGCAAAAACTTTAAGTGACACTCTTCACAACTTTGGCCTGACCCAGCATGACAAACAACCAACACACAATAGAGGACACATGCTGGACTTAATTATCTGCAAATGTTTAACTATATCTGACATCTCGGTAATTGATATTGCACTATCTGACCATTTCTGTATTTTCTTTGAAAGTACCATCTCTGCTAAAATATCTGGCCACAGTGAGATAACTGTAAAAAAAAACGTTTTCTCAGGAACAGTTCAGTTGAAACCTTTAAACGTATTTACCCTCCTACCACATCCCCCTCACCTCCCAACTCCAACTCAATAAATAAGCTGGTAGATAATTTCCTTGCAAAAATATCAGACATTTATTTCTTTGCTCCAACTAAAGTGAAAGTAGTCTCAGGTAGAAAGAAGTCTCAGTGGACAAGCAATCCACTGGTATGTAGTGAAAAAAGGGAGTGTCGACGAGCCGAGAGAAAGTGGCGGAAAACTCGACTCCAGGTTCACTATTAGATCTACAAAGAGAGACTGAACAGATATCAGTCATCTTTGAAAGAAGCTAGGGAATCTTTCTTCTCTGAAATCATTAACAGAAACATTAACAATGCACAGACTCTGTTTGCAACAGTGGAAAGACTAACTAATCCTCCAGTAACAGTAGCCCCTGAACTAAATTCTACCAGGGCCTGCAATGAATTTGCCAGCTTTTTCTCTGAAAAGATTCTAACAGTTAGATGGTCGGTCTGTACCGCAGCACCGAACCGACTACCAATGTTATACCCAACTAACACCAATGTAGAAAAAATGTCAGGATTCCATTAATTAAACCAAAAAAAAACTAGAAGAAATCATTAACTAATTTGGCTCCTCTTCTTGCTGTCTTGATCTCCTACCCACAGCTTTCCTTAAGAAAGTTTTCATTGGATCTGATCTGATTAAAATAGTTCACTCATCCCTCCTGTCAGGTGTATTACACCAGACATTAAAAACAGCAATTATTAAACCACTGCTAAAAAAGAATAATCTTGACAACGTGTTAATGCAGAACTACAGGCCAATTTCTAATCGTCCATTCGACGGTAAAATTATTTTAAAAAGCTGTGTTTCAGCAATTAAATAGCTTCCAAACAATGACCAACTGCTTTGATGTTTTTTAGTCTAGTTTCCGTGCTCACCATTGCCCTCGTCAAAGTTTTCAATGACATCCGCATAAATACAGACTGGGATTGAACCACAGTGCTGGCTCTGATGGACCGCAGTGCAGCATTTGACACTGTTGATCATGATATACTATTGGAAAAACTGGAGTGGTGGGTCGGACCTTCTGGAACAGTATTTGGATGGTTCAAGTCTTACCTAAAGAACAGGGACTTATTTGTTTCAATAAGAAACTTTTCATCAGAACAAACAGAAATCACATGTGGGGTGCCACAGGGCTCCATTCTGGTGCCCCTCTCATTTAATATCTACATGCTCCCACTAGCCCAGATTATAACAACCAATAAGATTAGCAACCATAACTATGCAGATGATACTCAACTCTACATTACGATGTCACCAGGTGACTTTGAACCAATCCAAACCCTAAGTAAATCCATCAAGCAAATCAATGGATGGATGTGCCATAACTTTCTCCAGCTGAACAGAAACAAAATAGAAGTAATTACTTTTGGAGCTAAAGAGGAACGATCAAGAGTCAGCACAAAGCTTCAGTTAAAACAACTAGAAACTACTGATCAGGCCCGAAATCTAGGTGTAGTAATGGACTCAGACCTGAACCTCCAGTGTCACATAAAGGCAAAAATGAGATCAGCCTTCTATCACCTGAAGAACATTTCTAGGATTAAAGGACAGGACCTCGAAAAACTCCTCCATGTGTTTATCTTTAGTAGGATTGATTACTGCAACAGCGTTCTCACAGGTCTGTCTAAAAAGTCATTTAGACAGCTGCAGCTGATCCAGAACGCTCCTGCTCGCATCCTCACTAGAATCAGCAAAGTAGAGCACATAACCCCAGCTCTAAAATCCTAACACTGGCTCCCTGTAGCTTGGAGAATAGACTTCAAAATACGTTTACTAGTTTATAAATGATTGAATGGCTTGGCACCAAAGTATGTTGAAGACCTGCTGTTACCATACCAACCCCCCCAGACCACTCAGGTCCTCTAATTCCAGTCTACTGTCATGCTGCCCTAATCACCCTCTCCTAATCATTGTCCTCACCTGTGTCTCTCCAATCATCCACACCTGATCCTCCTCACCTCCTGGCCTTAAAACCCATCACTTCCCTTCACTCAGCGCCGGATCATTGTAGATGTCTCCATGGTGTGTTGTCCTGCTGCTACCCGTCCTACTTGTCCGATGTCCTGTCTCTCCGTTCCTGCCATCACCACCATCATCACCTCCTCCACCAGCAGCACCACTTCAATCATTTTTTTTTAAACGTGTCCTGTTTGGAAGTGTGGAGCTCAGAATTGGTGTCTGAGTACCAAGTAGAAGCCCAACAGATTTACTTTCACAAGAGGAGCAGTACAGCTTTTGCTATAGTCCTCCACTTGATATATGTGTGAAAATTTTTTATTATGAATTGTTAGGGTTTTTATTTCCTGATGTTATGGACACGGAGACGGAAAATTGAGAAGAAAGAAGGAAGATGAAGAAGAGAGGTAGGAAACAAAAAGTCAAGAGAGAGGGTGAGTTGAAAATACAAGAGAGGAAGGGGAACAAAGCACTTTAATAAATATCCTTGCAGCTTCTACCGGTGTCTGCGTTTGGGTCCATGGATCACACCGCACTCCCTGACAGAATGAGCCGGCCAGAAAGAATGGGCCCAGCAGATGGCTGGGAAAGCTCCAGTCTGCACCGGGATTTCTGGGTTTGGCTGCCGGATCTACATGGCGTGGTAGAGGTACCGACCTCCTCCTCTGCCTCGTCACCGACGACAGTACCGCCGCAGGGTGACGGCCTTCGAGGAGGAGGAAGCAGCTGACGTGGCACCGCCAGCTGCTACCAGCCCGTCGAGACCAGTCCTTCCAGTCAGCCCCTTGAGACCAGTCCTTCCGGTCAGCCCGTTGAGACCAGTCCTTCTGGTCAGCCAGCTGAGGCCAGCTCTACCGCTCAGCCGGCCGGCTCCAGCTCTGACCTGCCCGCTGGCTTCAGCCTGCTCAGCCCCGAAGTCAGCCTCTGCCTGTTCAGTCCCAGAGCCAGTCCCAGTTCCAGTCCAAGTTCCAGTTCCAGTCCCAGTCCCAGTCCCAGTCCCAGAGCCTGCCACCATTGGGGCTGCTGTCTTCCTGGCAGTCACAGCTGCAGCTCTCCACGACCGACATTCCCCCATGGCTCGCATGACCTCCCATGGAGGATCAAGGAGGACCGGTCCCCATTGCTAGAGCTCCCAGGGAGGGTCAAGGAGGACCCGTCCCTGTCACTAGAGCTCCCATGGAGGGTCAAGGAGGACCTGTCCCGTCGCTAGAGCTCGCAGGGAGGGTCAAGGAGGACCAGTCCCCGTCACTAGAGCTCCCAGGGAGGGTCAAGGAGGACCTGTCCCGTCGCTAGAGCTCGCATGGAGGGTCAAGGAGGACCAGTCCCCGTCACTAGAGCTCCCAGGGAGGGTCATGGAGGACCCGTTCCTGTTGCTAGAGCTCCCAGGGAGGGTCAAGGAGGACCCGTCACCAGAGCTCCCAGGGAGGGTCAAGGAGGACCCATCCCCGTTGCTGGAGTCTCTTCGGCACCGACCGCTGTCAGTCGAGCTTCCAGGCTCTTCCCAGCTGGCCTCTGTCCTGCAGACTCTACCGTCAATCCGGCTGTCCGCTAGATCTCCAGGTCCTCATCGGAGCACCATCAGGCCGCCCGACCGCCATCCTGTCAGGAGACGCCACCCGGGCCGTCCGTCCACCCGACCGCCGTCCTGTCAGGGGAAGCCAACCGGGCTGTCCGCTGGACCTCCAGGTCCTCATGGGAGGACCATCGGGCCGTCCGCCCGACCGCCGTCCAGCCAGAGGACGCCCTCCTGGCCATCTGCCAGACTTCCAGGGGCGTACCCACAGAGACTAGGGGCTTTGAGTAATGTTTTCATGTATCATTTGTTTTGTGTGTGCTTCTTGCTTTATTGCTGTTTTTACTTTTTATGCATTGTCTGTGTTTTATTGCTATTTTTATTTTACCCCTTTTTCATGTAAAGCAACTTGAATGACCTTGTTGTTGAAAGTGTGCTGTACAAATAAAATTACCTTGCCTTAATTTCTTTTGCAGTCATAAAATACTATTATATGTATCATGAAATTCTGAGTGAATTTTATTTAACAACCTTTTCTGATGGGAGACAACATAGCCTTAAAAGGATGGAGTCAAGCAGTAGCTTCCATTATCAGCTACTCTGTCCTCGTGGTCTCGAGGAAGCATACAAACTGACTAATTATGTTTGTCTGATTAAATTTTTGCCGGCCTTCTAGCCACTTATCTTCTATTTATCCTGGGATAGTTAATTACATTACACATGGGCAAAGAGAACTGGGATGTTAAGGAACACTGCCTTTGATGGAGTGTGTGCAGACACTCGGATGTCAATTGGTCCAAATCAGTGTCAGTCTGATTGATCAGAGTTCTCAGTATCCTTGGGCTCTCTCATTTCCTGCTCTTTGACTTATTTAATGAGGTCTGGAGGAAGGTCTGGACTTCCTTTTACAGGGATGGCATTTGTTGGGAAACACATATCAAAGGCAGTCTGTTTTCACTCACCTGAGCTACAGAACCACTGCAGCAAAGACAATTTCTATTTGCACTTAAACACCTTTAAGGTTTTTGCAAAACATAAGTTGTCAGAATCTTTCAAAGTCAGTAGTATTGTTGGCCACTTCCACCTTTATTGATTTTCCTCATACATTTAAAACTTGTGTTTATGGTGTTATGGTACATAAGTTATATGCAAATGTAATACAAGAAATAGTGATTTTTATTGTGATTGTAAAAAGCAAAACTGCTTATAATACAACCCATCGCATGTAAGCTACTGTGGTTTTTTTGACCGCACTCTGATGATGGCTGTTTTAGACTTCAGAGAGAGCAAAGTAACTGGAAAACATAATCCTATTCCAAAAATAGCCTTAAATCTGATCCATCTGCTCTGTAAATAAAAATTATTCACAAAGCTGTCAAAATATAACAGCAAGAGGACAATTAAAATATATGTAGAGTATATTATGCAACATGATCTAAGCTACGAGCAAAAAATGATATAGGAGAAAACCATGGGGATATACCCCTTGGGAAAGATGTGGTCTGATCCCTATTTCACACCAGGTGCGGTGCGGACTCCAAACGGCTTCCGCAAAGACAAAAAACATTGAGTCCAATCAGAGCATTCACACTGGCTACGGTGTGCATGTGGAGCTCCGTTAACTTTTCGCATAAAGTCTATTTTTTCCCAACGCCACAAACGGCTTCCCATGAAGTTAAGAAGAAATGAATGAAAATGAAGAAATTACATGAGCCAGACAGGAAGTGAGATGTGAGCCAGCGAGGTGCATCTGGTGTATAAAAAAAAAAACCAACCTGTGTTGCATTTTTTCCCGGGTTTTTCTTTTATCATCAATGACAGGGACATTAGTTCATAAGTTATTTTTACAAGTATATCTTTAAACATAGGTCAAATTTTGTTAATGTTTTGCAAACTATTGCTAAATATTCATTGCTTTCACACTGCGATTTCCGGAGACATTCCGCACATGCACAGCAGTCCGTGTGAATTGCAGTCCGTGTGGCAGTCATACGGAAACCGGACCGCCACCATACTGCACCCGGTGTGAATTATGTGTTAGTATAAAAGGCATTAAATCTATTTGAAATAAGTGCATAAGCACTATGCACATGCAGTAATGTCTGTCATTACCAGAATAAAAACAATAAAGGTACTTTTTTGATAGCCAAACATCAACATAAACAAAAATGGCAGTGAAATATTACCTCTGCCCAGTTTACATTTGCTATCCTATGTCTTACAGTTTACAATTGAATTGTTTCATTTCAAAAATATTTAGCATTTTTCTGTCAAAAAAACAGTAAAAAAAACAGACTCCAAATGCAGACAGGAGATAGGTGGAAAATAATCAATTTTACTTGGAAAAAAAGGAAATCACATAAAATCCAGAGGGAACTCTAAATAATACCATATAAGAGAACAAAACTGAGGGCTGTTCTTACGAAGCGAGCTAAAAAATCTAGGCCTATTTGAAAAAGCCTCGCTTGAATTAGCCTCACAGTTTTACGCCAGGCTTATTTGGTTCCATGAACAAAGCTCAGGTGGATTTAATCCTCGCTAATTCAAGCCAGGCTTAACAAGCCAGGCTCATGTGTGTCCAAGCTACATTAAAGACAACCCCTGTCAATCGATGCTAGATACTGTAAATGAGAATGGAAGGAAAAGAAAAAGCTGTATTTTTCTCCCAGGCTGAGAAAGAATTATTGATGCAAGCCTATGAGCATCACACATACATCATAACCAATAAGGGGAACACCAGCTGCATAAAAAAAGCTTGTGAGGTTGCATTGTGTATTAATGTGAATTAGGTGGCGTTGCTGCATGGCCAGTATAAAGTGTGACACAGTGAGCACTGAGAGATGCTTCTGACTGTAAACTTCTACATTTATATTAATAAATCATATTACCTCGTTGGGTAGGGCAAGATAATCTGAAGTCTGTTATGAATTATTAAAACCAGAATATAAGAGCTGATAGGTCAAATGTGTTAGAACAGTATTTAAGTAAGGATGTAAAAATATTTAACAACTAAAAATGAACAGTTCCAAGCCTTCAAAATGTAAAGTCACGTTAATACAGTATTTCCTTTTACATATGTATTTTGTTACCCTTTGCAAAGTACTTTAAAGCTATTTTAGCACATTTAAACAGGAAACATGATGATTTCATGGATCCATCTTAGACAAAAAGTGGCCTATTATTAATAATGCTTGGTGTCAGGAGCAACATGGATGGAACAAAAAGTTTTTGGCAGCAAGATTAAATACAGTGATATTAGTAAAAATGGTAATAATGAAATCTAATTAGAACTACATTTTAAAAGATAAACCTCCCATTGCATTGCATAATTTAGCCACAAAACAGGAAACTGCAGCTGCTCCAACCACTGTGAAAACTTTATATTGGAGGATGTGTGTGCGTGTGTGTGGGGGTGTGGGTGTCTGTGTTAGGGGGAGAGCAAGCAGCAGAACAATCCCAGCCCCACAGTGTGACATCACATGGCTTGTCCAATCATATTCATCAAGCCGACAGGTAGTCTGCCATGGAGCTAGCTTGTCCAACAGCATGTGTCACCATAGCGACTAAGCAGGGCTTCAAGTTAGCCTCGTTGGTGGAACCAAATTTTGCGGAAATAAGCCAGGATTGCCAAAGTAAGCCTGGCTTTTGAGATTAGCTTGCTTCCTGGAACAGCCCTTTGGATCAGGCTGGTTGCAATAACAGGAGAATCTGACACTGATAAGTAAACTAAGTAGTAAATATACGGGGAAGCTTGATTAATGGAATGCTAGACAGGTGAGTTGATAAGGAGATGAGAGGCAGTTTAGGAGTGCAGGGAGCTGAAACACTGAAGGAAGTGACTGGGTAGATCAGGGAACAAAGAACAGGCCTCCTGTCTCATCCCTGTCACAGGAGCATGATTTTTTTATTTTCAATTAAATAAAACAATATTACAAAATGCTTAAATGATTTTATAGTTTTCATTATATAGTATTTCTAACGTTTCAACAAACATCTTTCAAAATCTAAACGCATTTTGTAGACTAAGGCCTGCTCTACACGAAGACAAACCGGGTATAGTTTCAAAAACAGAGTCTGTAAAAACTGCACCACAATAAATAAAATGTCTGTCCGCATTAATTCACACAAACCGGCTTAAGATGCTGCAGTACATATGTCGGGCTCACTGGTGGCGCTGTTACACTGCCAGAGAAAGAAAGCTTTATTCAAAAGCATATGGTGTCTGTGGTTCTCCGGATCCATTTTTTGCTGCTGGTGATAGAGGGACAGTAAATCGTATTAGCCTCTAATGGGCTAACAGCAATGCGACTCTTATGCTACCTTCAAACAGATAATTAACTCACTTTGCTGGCAGTGTTCCAAGACAAATTCCAACAGTTTCTTCCTCAGCTATTCTCTCTTGGTTAAATAATGCAACACTGATGTGCTATGTCCACAAATAAACCACCCCGACACTGTTCTGCCATGCTATGGAGTTGCTAACAGTTAGCTTTGGGCTTCTAGCTTCTACTAGCAGAGATAGGTGTAGAGATTTGCTCTCTCTGGGCTGCAAAATCAGCCTTTCTGTGGGAGGTCGCAAGCTAAGGTAGGCAAGACCATGAATACTAATTTTCCCTGTGACGTAGAAGGGACTGACTTTTTCTGACTCGCTCGTTTTGCTGTCCATTTCCTTTCTGTGGCAAGCCTTTCTGTGTGTTATGCTGTTTAAAATAAGTTTCACCAACACTTTATTTTTGCTAGTTATTTAAGGTCATCTTTTTCTGTCAGAGAGTTTTATAAGTCAGGCTCCTACACTCTTAAAATTTCACATGACAAATCCATTGGAAGATTTATTAATTACCACACAGAATTTGACATGTTATAAATTTTAGAGCTCAGTATTACCATGATTCCCTGCCTTTTAGTCACAAAGCTGTGCAATCTGTGCAGTTAAAGGAAAACATGGGACAAATGGGCAAAGCGGTCTGGTCCTGAGCACTGAGAAAAGCCTAAACTGTGTTTGGGTCCCAGAGCGGATTTGCAGAGTTATCAGCCCCTGCACAGTCTGACACTCATTGCTCGTGTACACTGATGTGGATAAGAGGGTTGGATGACGACTGGGTCCTTGCCTTGGTCAATAACAGCTTCAAGGGTTCACAATGTGCAAGTCAATGAGAAAAGGCTCAAACAATCTCTTGGTCGATACATTCACAGCCACAAGTTCATTTACAGTGTATTTGTTGAACAATCTTGTATATTATTTTGGTTTAAAACCTTAAAGTTTATCAGGTAACTGAAACATGGGAAATAATTAAAGGTAAAAGGGAATCAGAGTTAAAAGTAAAACATGGCTTGCGCTCTTAACGTGATAAGACTAGCATCTTAACTACTATTTGCTGTTGTAGACCTCCTTGTTTCTTTAAAAAAAAAATCTAAATACTGGTACTAAGCATAAAACCTTTATTTAACAATAAATATTCTACCCTAAAACAGTCATTTTTAATTTGAAGATAATAGACTGTGCTGTCAGGCACTCTAAAGAGTTTTTCTAAACAACATTTTTCTTGCAAATGTAGCTGAAGGTTCTGCATTTCATTGCCAACATGTAACATTCATCACAGGTTTCAAGGATGTTGGAGTCGCTCAAAAATTTCATTTTGAATTGTAGATAAACACCTGCTTCCATATGTTGCCCTCATTATGTTTTGGGAGAAACATCTTGGACCTGCTACGTGGAAGTCTACACATGGCTGAGCACAGTCAGATGTTTGACAAAAAACATCTGATCTCTTGCGGTGTGAGGATAACTAGTGGTGGTTTCTTATTTTTATGGTTCATGTAAATAACAAGAAATATGTATAGCTTAACAGAAAGAAAGGCATATTAGTGTAACATGTACATTTTGTCTGATAAAGCTCAGATTAAACCACATATTTACATTCACTCTGACAAACTTTTTCTGACCAAAAGTTTTCCTGTTTGAGGCCTAATTGGATACCAAATTTCTATTTGCTAAATGTCTGAATAATGAGAGGATTATTTTCAACTTTCTTCAAATTCTAAAAAAAATTTTTTTATTGGATTGTCCTTTTAATTGTATGACTTGGGTCAAATATTTTGGGTATTCATCCACAATCTTCTCTGAAAAGCCTGCTGGAATTCAGCCAACTCCCTGGCTGATGTCTAGAGAAAGCATTTAAACATTTCCACACAATGTTCTGATGAGACCATCTGTTTTGTGAAGTGCACCAGTTCCTCCTGCAGAAAAACACCCCTATTTGAGCTTATTTGTAAACTGGAATTAGATTTTTTAGAGTAATGGCTTCTTCTTTTCTGAGTGGCCTTTCAGCCCATAGGACCCTTTTGCTGTGGATAATGTCACTTTCTTACCATTTTTGGACATCATCTTCACAAGGTATTCTGCTTTCATTTTGGGGTTTATGCATGCATTGCAAACGCATTCATCTCTAGGACACAAAATCTCTCTTGTTCCTCATCGGTGTGACACCTAGACGTACTGTTTATACCTAGATATCATTTACCAGATCAACATAGCATGTTTAGTCATCTGGAAATTGTACGCAAGGATGCTCCACAATCGTCAATGTCCACAGCTCTCAGATTTATTTTCAATTTTCATGGGGTCACACAAGGAAGCAGTGTCTGAGGTGTTTCCTTTAAACTCACTCACAGATGGTCATTCCTTTTACTCAAATATTGTGAATCAGAAGCTTAAAAAGCCATGACATTGAAATGTATATCCTTTCCCAAATTGTGTAGAGACAGTAATCTCAATGTATGTCTCTAAATTGTTAAAAAAGAAACTTTAAAGCAGACATATCATGCTTTTAAATATTTCCATTTTACATTTAAACTATGCAGTTGTGGTCCTTACATTGTGGAACTACAATGCTTGGGTCTGAATTCTTCACTATTGAAGCTCCACAGCTGTTCTGAGTTGCGTCTGGGAGCAACTTGTTTTGGTCGTGTCTCTTTAAATGCAAATTTAACACTTTAACACTGTAACTCCGCCCCCTACAGGTCACAGACGTGCAGCTTGGGTCAACTTGGCCAATTCTGTAGTTTGACAGCAGAGATATGATTGTCTAGCAGCGCAAAGACTTAACCAGGTACTTCGAAGAGGTTCTGATCCTGGGAGATGGTGTAAAGAAGGGTGGGGACTATTACATCCAATGACTGAACATGTATGCTTATCCGCTTGAACTTTCGGCATCCTTGAGCTTGGACCTTATGGTTTGTTCTATTTGTACTCGGAACTCGGAAAACTCCGACTTCCGAGTGGGAAAAATCAACTGGAACGCCCCCCCCCCGAAGGAGGACTTCCCACTCGGAAAGTCTGAGATTTTTTTTTGCGCCGACATTTGATTTCAAAATGGCCACTCAGTTTGTCAACAACAGTAAGTTGTGTTGTAAACTTGCTTATTTTACACGACAAAATTGTAAAAGTATGGGGTCAGATCAGTCTCATTAAGAATAAACTCATGCAGCGATTTTCACAAATTCACATGCTCATTCGGAAATGCACACAACATAGCCCCTCTGCCCATTACAAAGAAAGAAATCACTCAGTTTCAGCCTTTTCTGAAAACATTCCCCCCTCCTTATAAAACTCTTCCCAGCAGACGCGCAGAGGCACACAAGGCGACCAGACTCTCCAGACTTTACTCTAATTGCGTTTGCGTGCGTCGGCACTTTTGTTTCACTGACATGAAGGGGCAAGCTGAGTTATTTCTTCTTTCTGCTTGAAAATTGTACTCTTGAAGTTCTGAGAGGATCCGGTGGACTAAAAAAAGCAGAAGTGGAAGAATCCAGAGGTGCAAAAATCACTGGAGTTAGGTAAGTCTGATGTGTGGTTGAATAATACTTTCTATAGAGAGTACACTCAGGTTTTTCTCACATATTCCTTGGCGAAGGAAAATATATTTACATCAGTTGGAGAAACTTGTAAGATGTTAAAGTAAATACTGCTTTTGGTTTTGAGACACTTGAACTGATGTTGAAGTACTCATTTATATTAAATAACTGGGGGAATATACTTTACATACTATATTATTACCATACAAATTGGATTGTTAAATATAGGAATCATGCAATTTTAAATAATGTGTTTTCAGTTTATTAGTAAAAAAGCTAATTTCATGGGGTTAAAAATGAGCATAGAATAAAAATAGTTATGAGGAAATGTGGCCCCAGGTAAGAGTTGATCTAACATACACTTAAACAAAATTCCATTAGGACAGGATTTCAACATACAGATGTAACACAACGATGTTAGTTATGCCCAGCTGTGACTAAAATGTAGAGAAAATACATTCAAAATGCAAAGATTGTAAATAGAGAAACAACTAGATTATGGAAAATTTTAGGAGCGAGAACTTTAAACAATATGGAGTAAACAATAGCACCCAGTAAAAAAGGACAGTAAAAGAAATCTAAGACAATAAGAAGTAACCCTAAAACATATGAAGCCAGACAATGATCATTTTCACACACAGAAAAGTCAAATGTGACCATTAATTTTAGTAGGCAAAAAGGTGATTACTGTCAAAAAGCAGACATGGACTGTGGCTCAATGACTGAAAGTACTAAGTAATAGTGTACATGGGGCACAAAGATAATACCACATTTTTAGTGCAGGTTAAATGAAACGTATAATGATGAATGCTTGAAGAAAATTCCTGAATTCACTCTGGGATTCTTCACATTGTTTTTTTATGACTAGCGAAAAATGAAAAGGAGAAAAGGCTGAAATCCTCCACAGCAGATGTATAGCTGATCATTAACACCTTCATTGCATATCTGTTTTGTGTTTTAAAGGTGTAGCAAGATGCACCAACATCACCTTCAACATCTGATACCGTGGAATATTTAATTTGATCGCCAGCAAACCCAGGCTTACATTTTCACAAAAATGTTGTGCTTCTTAGCTGTTGCAGCAATGACCCAGTGATTATATTACCTAATATGGTGCTCCACTATGCAAATACTCTGTGTGCACTGAAGAAAATGCACTTACCTCTGCATGCTTGAAGCTTGAGGGACCACAGCAGATGGGCAGTCTGACTTATTTTCTAAGTAATTCAGTTAATGCCTTATATACGGTTCATAGTGAATCGTGTATGAGGCAATCATTATATGTTCAAGATGAGATTATCAGGCAATTATGAAGTATGGAAAAAAGAAAAACAGAAAAAGTGTACTGCATCTAAATGCTAAAAAGCAGTTTGTAATTTACAACCCTTATTCCAATTCACTTGCACTATACAAAACAAGGGTACTTCAAAAGCAACACAGGCACTTCGTAAATGGGATAGAACTTGATGTTTTATAAGAAACACTTGGTTTCTTCTTTTTCAGACCATCAAAGACAGATGATCTTATGTTGCAAAATAAGTGACACCTAGTGGCACAAGTAAGACCTTACACAAAACTCTGAAAGGGCTCCTCCATTTTTAAAAACAATAATAATCAACAGTAAGGAACATACTCTGACAGGAGACATATTGTGTGCCAGGTGTTAAAATATATAACTTATTTTATCTTTTATGATTTTTGTATTGTATTTTGCACTTGCAAAAAGGGAAATACAAATATATTCTTGTTAAACAGAAAAATGCAAATATTGGACCAGACCATGAGGGTATTAAACGTATTGCATGCATACAAGTTTATATAAAAATTATCTTTCTTACTATTTGCCTTTAATCCCATTTTATTGATTAGATTTTATTCACTTAGATTTGTGTTTAGCTGAAGAAAAAATAGCAACATCTCTTTTGGTACCGCCTTCTTACCAGAGATCTCCTTGTCATGGTGCAGCTGAAGTAAATGTATTTTGACAGCTGTAAAACACACCTGGTCAAGCTTTGACAAGAGGGGCCACAAAGCCTAATGGCACCCACCCGACAAATGCTCAGATTAGCTCCTAAACTCACAGTGAAAGAGGAGGATGTGTGCAGCCAAGAGCATCAGAATCAACCGAGTCAACATCTACATGTCAGGGATTAATGAAAAGAGATTCACCAATAAATTTCTGCAAATTACAGGATAATTTCATACCAAGGTCTCGTTTTCAGAAAAAAAATATACCTATACAGCTGCAGGTAGAGTTGCAACCAGAAGTTTATTTACAGTATATTAGAATAACCATATTCACTCTTACTTTCAAGTCTGACATTAAATTATATTAAACTGTTCCAGTTTTAGGTTTTCATCTATTCAATTCTAAACACAATGGGAATGTTCAGCTATCATGCTGTTAAAAAAGGAGGGGTTCTGTTTCCCAGATATGAATATTTGTTTTGGAGAGAAATCAACCCAAGACTTGTACAAATACTCGCTGGACCTGGCAAGTGAGTAACATTATAAAGAGAGTAAAAAAAAGACATGGTATTAAAACCACATCTTAAGAAATGTTTTTTCGAAATAGACAGTGACCAATCATACCAGAAGATTGGTTTCAAAATGGCTTGAAAACACAGAGTCAATGCTTGAGAGTGGGCATTGCAGAGCCTTGAGCTCATTCCCATAGGAAGTTTGGTCAGAGCTGAAATTGTAACCAACAAGGTGACCAAAAAACCTGAATAAGTTACAAAAGTCTATTGTGAGAAGACCAAAGAATTTTACACAAGTCATATAGTTTAAAAAACAATTCTACCTAATGTTAAAGGAACTTCTTTGACTTAACTAACTTTGGTAATCCTAACTGATCTAAAACAGGAGAAGTTGATGAGAAAAAAAAAGGTTTTGTGTCTTTTTATACCGTGTATATACATAAACTCAGCAAAAAAATAAACGTCCCTTTTTCAGGACTGTGTATTTCAACAATAATGTTGTAAAAATCCAAATAACTTTACAGATCTTCATTGTAAAGGGTTTAAACAATGTTTTCCATGGATGTTCAATTAACCATAATCAATTAATTAACATGCACCTGTGGAATGGTCGTTAAGACCTTAACCGGTCACAGAAAGTAGGCATTTAAGGTCACAGTTCTAAAAACGCAGGACACTAAAGAGACTTGTCTACAGACTGTGAAAAACAGCCAAAGAAAGATGCCCAGGGTCCCTGCTCATCTGCGTGAACGTGCATTAGGCATGCTGCAGTGAGGCATGAGGACTGCTGATGTGGCTAGGGCAATAAATTGCCATGTCCGCACTGTGAGACGCCTAAGACAGCGCTACAGGGAGACAGGAAGGACAGCTGATCATCCTCGCAGTGGAAGACCACTTGTAACAACACCTGCACAGGATCGGTACATCCGAATATCACCCCTGCATGACAGGTACAGGATGGCCACAACAACTGCCCGAGTCACATCAGGAACACACAATCCCTCCATCAGTGCTCAGACTGTCCGCAATAGGCTGAGAGAGGCTGGACTGAGGGCTTGTAGGCCTGTTGTAAGGCACGTCCTTACCAGACATCACCAGCAACAACGCCACCTATGGGCACAAACCCACCTTCACTGGGGGGTCCGTCATGGTCTGGAGCGTTATATCACATCACCATCGGACTGAGCTTGTTGTCATTGCAGGCAATCTCAATGTCTTGCGTTACAGGGAAGACACCCTCCTCCCTCATGTGGTACCCTTTATGCATGCTCATCCGGACATGATCCTCCAGCAGGACAATGCCACCAGCCATACTGCTCGTTCTGTGCGTGAGTTTCTGCATGACAGCAATGTCAGTGTTCTGCCATGGCCAGCGAAGAGCCTGGATCTCAATCCCATTGAGCACGTCTGGGAACTGTTGGATCGCAGGGTGAGGGCTAGGGCCATTCCCCCCAGAAATGTCCAGGAACTTGCAAGTGCCTTGGTGGAAGAGTGGGGTAACATCTCACAGCAAGAACTGACAAATCTGGTCCAGTCCATGAGGAGGAGATGCACTGCAGTACTTCAAGCAGCTGGTGGCCACACCAGATACTGACTGGTACTTTTGATTTTGAGGCTCCCATCATTCAAGGACACATTATTCTATTTCTGTTAGTCACATGTCTGTGAAACATTTTTAGTTTATGTCTTATGGTGTTGACTCTTTTAGTGTTCATACAAATATTTACACACATAAAGTTTACTGAAAGGAAAAACAGTTGAAAGTCAGAGGACGTTTCTTTTTTTGCTGAGTTTATTTGATTCCAACTGTACAAATCATTTGAAAAAATTTTATATTATTTTTTATGAATTTTTTCATTGTTATGACAACCTAATTATTGTCATAACTTATTCTATTTTAAGATTTAACCACCTAACCAGACTTACATATTTTTGCGTTTAAGGATTACAGTGAAGCATGAAACGGTTTGGCAAACTAATTGCTTTCCCTTTGTTGAAACGCTTCCACTATTTTAAGCCAAGAGAAAAGTCAGCCCATAAAAGTCACTTCGCTGTGACAGATTCTTTGCATTGAAGCCAAGAAAAAGGGGACTACATGCTGCAGAGAGTCCAAAACAAGCACAGTTTGTACCTAACTGCCTGCATCGTAATTTTCCAGACATTTTTTAAAGACAAAGACCACTGCTGCTGCAAGTTTATGATACTCAGGAATAAATGTTAGCAGGGCTTTAGCAAACCAAGTTAATGTCAGTGAATGTGTTTAAAACAAAGACTAATTCCATTTTTATCTGACTACCTCTGTTATGTGCATTACTGCTGCGGAAACAAGTGTAGTCAAAGTTTAGAGCAATACAAAGTTTTTGCATGGCCCCAGTTAGGGGACACAAAATGCTTCCACATCCTGACAGGTTTCACATTGAATTTATCAATGAATGTGCAATTGTCTTGTTTATAGTTGGTTAATTGGCTAAAGTTAAGACTCAAAATAACAAAGTCTATTCAGACTGAATAAAATAACTGCAGAAACAGATGTAATGAATACGGTCTTTGACTTGGAACATATCTGGAAAACTACTTAAATATGCCTTTATTTTCATTGTCATGTCATCCCAACTGCAACAATACACGCACACAAAAGAAATCATTACCATAATATTAGGATAAAGGTATCATATTCCCACTGTAACCTTTTTGAACACTTCTTCACAAAACCACCGCAACATAATTGAAGTCACCATTTGAACACAGTGGGGGCCCACTTTGGGTTGTTTTATGGATGTCTTTCCACACCACAAATTGTCTTAAAATGAACACTATTTTACTATGTTTGCATCAGTAGATGTGGTTCTTGGCATTCTGAACAAGACAAACCGATAGGTAAAACTAACCCCACATTCCTCTCAGCTTTGAGGAGTTGAAAAAGTGTTGAGCTAAAACCAAATGTGGTCTGACAGCAGAGAGATGTCTCCAATGCAGCTTCCCTTTAGGTCTGGTGGAGGCCTTTAAATATTTTCAATTTCCAAATGGAGAAGTTAAAAGCTGAGATAACCACACAGGTTCATTGAATATTGTAATAAAAAAAAACAGGTTGTTCCTTTTGTCCCCATTTATTGTCAGCATTCACAAGATGTTATTAAAGATCTTTAGAAAAACCCCAGAAACAACAGAAACTTTTCTGCAAGGGGAAGCTTCAGCTTTCACAGCCTTGGCGTGACACAAGTCACCACATAGTCTAGCCACAGAATGTGAAAACCTCATTACTTCACCACAGCTGAAGCAGCACAATTTTTAGCATTTTTTTATAGCAATAATATAAAACGACTGAAAGACTAAATTTAACCTATTTTCCTTCTGATGACAAAAGCAGAGGCACATAATACCGGCTGATGCATCAATTTATTGCAAAACTGTAATCCTTTGAGGAATCTAGAATGCATGTGTATACACATATTTTGAAGGGGCTCCATCGTGGTGCAGTTGTTAGCGCTTTTGCCTTGGAGTAAGAAGATACTTGATTTGATTCTAGGTCAGTGGTCTTTCTGCTCGCCATTTGCATTTTCCCATCACGCATGCATGGGTTCTTTCCGGGTACTCCGACTTCTTCCCACAGTCCCAATATATGATTGTTAGATTAATTGCTCTGTCTACGTTGCCCTTAGCTGCGAGTGTGGGCATGGTTATGTGTTGTGTATGTCTCTGTGTTGCCCTGTGATGAACTGACAACGTGTCCAGGGTGTATCTTACCTCTCACCCAGTGACCATTGTGAATAGGCACAAGCCTCCCCATGACCATGCAAGGGGAAGTGCAATGAGAATTTATGTGATAGGCTAAAGTTCACATTATTGTGAAGAGGGAGCAAAATTGTTACATGCATTTGTATTTAGTACCCCTGAATCAACACTGTAGTTAAAACCTTTGCTGAAGTTACAGCTGCAAGTATTTTGTGGTATGGCTCTACAAGCTTTGCACATTTAGAGACCTCTTTGTAAAAAAAGGTTAAGTCAGATTGGATAAGGGCCACTGAGATCAGGATTTTCAAAGTCTTGCTACACATTGTCAATTATATTTAAAACTATTTGTTACTGTAGAGAGATTAAATTCAAATGCCATAGTTTTTAGATATTTTTTGAAAATAACAGTACTTTGTTTTGGTCTATCACATAAAATGTTCAAAATACATTAAAGTTTGTGGTTGTGGCATGACAAAACGTTACAGTTTAATTGAGGTGAATACATTTGCAAGGGACTTAAAATAATGTCTTAAGCTTCGGAGGTAAGAATAATGTGCTCTGCAAATAACCCTGACTAAAATTTAAAGATGAACAAACTAATATTTAAATCAAAATCTTGACATAAGAAATCTAAAGTATTTTTAGATTTTAGAAAAAAGCAAAAGCAAAAATTGGTTTATGGAAAATTCATAGAAGAAACAAAACCACAAAAGATAGAAAGATCACTTGTGCAGATAATATTACTTGTAAAATTCACTGAGATTTAATTGTTAAATAGTATTTACTTACCTGCAACATGAGTCTCTAAAGTGAGTCTAATATTACTGTTAAAGTGAAGTCACTCAGGTAGCAGCAACCTGTAAGTAGCTAAATAATACAGTGCATGGTGCATGTATAATATTTTAAAATCTGCATGTGGCATTTCACAAAAGTTCAACCGATAAATTGCGTATCTGATAGTATGATCTCTGCTAAAATATGCAGTGTGACATTCAGAAAGCCACATTTTTGAGCCATGTAAGTATTAGAGAAGAGTAGAAGCCATGTTTACTCCTCGGATGGTTTGTGGAAAATAATATAAATAGGAGGCACATTTCTGGAAAAGTCCCAATATCATTTAACAGATTTATGTCTTTACAAAGTGATTTTGAACAATGGTAAAGAAAAAACAATATTGTCATTGGCACAGTGCTGAAAGTACAAAAAGTAGAACTAAAAACATATAAATCTGAGTATAAGCTCAGCTGATAAACAAGATGCAGTGTAGAGTGCTTAAAAGTCAAACCTAAACTATGCCAAAATAAGCAGCATCAGAGCTAGTGATTGTGAACAAATACTCTACTCTGTATTTCTAAAATGTTTTCAGCCCTGTATTCATCTTATTTATAGTGCTTTGCAAAAGTGTCTTTACCACCTTGAAATGATCTAACTTCACAGTTGTGTCCTCCGGGTGTACTAGATGTTCATGTCATTTAGATGGCTGCCCTTCTTAAAGTTGCAGAATAAAGTTTTAAGAGCATACTTTGGATCTAAACCATGAGCTCTGAATGTTTTACCAAACTTACAAATCTTTCTACACATTTTAATGCAATTCACAGTAACCCACCTTCATCTATTCAGGCTACCATGTGGCAGTGTTGGATGAAGCTCATCTTGGCCTGGATATCCCTGGCAACACCGGTATTTGGGCAAAGTGGAGATGGTGATTGGGGTTCAGGCTTTGACATCTTCCCTGGCTTAATGGCCACCAATAACACGTTGGAGGCTGTTGGTGATGAGCCTGTAAGTGTGAAAAACAACCATCTCTTAACCTCACCATCACCACCCCCTTCGCTCCAATTTGAACCCCAACCAGATAAGTGCTCTGTCCACTTTAGCACTAACGCAGCTGTTTCAGCTCGCAAGCTGAAGGCCCGGAGAGAGGAGTTGGACTATTTGTGCGCTATACAGCGTGGGAACAAGGCAGTGGTAGAGAACTTGGAGCAGTTTGTGGGGGCAGAGCTGGGGGATCAGAAATATGAAGATGTGATGAAAGAAAACATCATTAGCATCCAAGAAGACCATAAGGGATGCAGTGAGGATTTGGAGAAAGCTGAAGAGGATTTGAAAAACCAGCTAGAGGGAGATGCAGGGATGCAGAAGTGAGTACTGTTAAAACTTAATGACTAACAATAGAAAGAGGCGAATATTTTGCTTATCATCAAGGCAAGGCAAGGCTATTTTATTTGTATAGCACACTTTTAACAGCAGGGTAATTCAAGGTGCTTTACATGATTTGGTGATTTAAAAAAAAACACATAAAAGAAACACACATTACACATGATACACAATAAAGCAAGAGAAAGATTTTAAAAAAAGCAAGAGAGCATGAACACATTTCATACATATGACATCAATCATTTACTCAAAGGCAATTCTAAACAGATGGGTTTTTAGTCTCGATTTAAAGCAGTTCAGAGTTTCAGCAGCTCTACACTCGTCAGGAAGTCTGTTCCAGATAAGGGGACCATAAAAACTGAAAGCTGCTTCTCCATGTTTAGTTCTGAGTCGAGGGATGTTTAGTAGGCTAGAGTTTGAGGACCTGAGTGGTCTTGGTGGTTGGTACTGTGACAACAGGTCTTCAACATATTTTGGTGCTAAGCCATGTAATGATTTATAAACTAGTAAAAGTATTTTGAAGTCTATTCTCTGAGCTACAGGGAGCCAGTGTAAGGACTTTAGAACTGGGGTGATGTGCTCTACTTTCCTGGTTCTAGTAAGGACGCGAGCAGCAGCGTTCTGGATCAGCGGCAGCTGTCTGATTGACTTTTTAGGCAGACCTGTGAAGATGCTGTTGCAGTAATCAATCCGACTAAAGATTAACGCATGGATGAGTTTTTCTAGGACGTGTTGCAAAATCAGTCCTTTAATCCTAGAGATGTTCTTCAGGTCATAGAACGCTGACCTTGTGATTGCCTTTATGTGACCCTGGAGGTTCAGGTCTGAGTCCATTACTACACCTAGGTTTCGAGCCTGATCAGTAGTTTCTAGCTGTATTAATTGAAACTGTGTGCTGACTCTTGATCGTTCCTCCTTGGGTCCAAAAATAATCAATTCAGTTTTGTTTCTATTCAGCTCGAGAAAGTTATGGCACATCCATCCATTTATTTGGTCAATGCATTGATTTAGGGTTTGAATGGGTTCAGAGTCACCTGGTGGCATTGTAATGTAGAGCTTAGTGTCATCCGTGTAGTTAAGGTAGCTAATGTTATTGGTTGCTTTCAATAATCTTACTGATGAATGGAAGATTAGAGATTGGCCTGTAGTTCTGCATTAACGTGTTGTCCAGATTTTTCTTCTTTAGCAGTGGTTTAATAACTGCTGTTTTTAAAGCCAAACATTATTGGTTTGGCTTCTGTAGTTAGGTCATCCTGGTATGTCATTTGGAAAATATTTATGAAGGATACAGAAATACAATCTGTTGTGGCTGCAAGCATTAAGCCCAAACAAGCAGTTCAAATTAACTTTCTGTTGCCATCAACAAGCTCTGGCTTAGTTCTGATTTAATGTTTGACCACTCTTCTTGCCAGAATTGGTTAACAGAAACTGGTTGGTTTTCTGCCACAATAGTCCACAAATTTTAATGAGGTTGAGGTTACAACTCCAGGAAGGACATTACAGAAGATCACAGCCCTGTTTAAACACCAATTTGTGTTCAAGCTTTGAATGTCGAGCTCTTTAAATTGAAGAATTTACAGCTTAGCCTACTTTTATATTTTCCCATCCACTCTGTACAATGCTTAAGTATTGCTGGCAGCATGATGCTACTGCCACTACGCTAAACAGTAAATATGACATTCTTATATTTAAAAATATGAAGTGAATAAATGCAGATATTTATTAGATTTTTTATGTATCTTTTTGGCCCCGAGAGGATTAGAGATAATGCACAAAAATTCTAATTTGTGAACCCTGATCAGTTTTTTAATCATTCTTTGTTGTCGTATAATCATTGCACCACAGAAAAGGAGTGGTTAAAATAAATCATTAGGTCCTAAATTACTGACATCCATGCCCATGATAACATAGTGTATGTATTTAGGCATCTGAGAGCAACTTTATGTTGTAAAGACTAGACTTTTAGATCATTGTTCACTAGCAAGGACCACGCGTCATAGATAGAGATTAAAGGTTTATTGAGTGAACGGCGGAAACGGAAGTCTGGGGAAATGTGACGAAGGAGGCCAGGAGGTAGACTCAGTGTGGGGGTGCAGTCTTCAAGAGTTCGTCTTCCTGTGCCTGCTCAGGACACCCCAGACAAACCTGAAAGAAAGAGATGTTAGGAGAGGCTAGAACTGTAAGTAAGCTAAAACGAGAGGTAGAGGATGAGGATGGAGGGATGAGGGAAGGGTCAAAGGGATTTAGGGATGGGGGATGAAGGAACGAAAGAAGTGGTTTCAAGGGGACGGAAATTGAGGGTATGGAGCAGTAAAGTAGATAGAAGTTAGACCACGGATTGGGTTGGGTAGAGAGGGCTGTGAAACGAACGTGACAGACGTGGAACATGAGGCGAGCCTGGCTTATATAGATCACTGATTGATAATTGAAGTGGGAGAGATCTGGAAGGCCAGGTGGGTCAAGATAGTGTTGGTTACTGCGTACGACTAGAGTTGAAGCGTGGTCCTGCTCCTGCACCTAAGTTAACGACTTAACTCAATTTCTTTAAATAAACCATAAAACATATTGTTTGGGATAAACCAAACACAGCACATACAATTTATACCAATTGTCAAGCATGGTGGTGGAGGGATTGTGATTTGGGCTTATGTAAAATCCACAGTTCCTGGGAATTTTGCGGTCACTGAGTCAACTATGTACTTCTATGTACACAGAAGTATTCAAGCGTTTAATGTTGGGTAATCTCTTTGACGTATAACACTTAACCCAAAGGAGGTCATCAACAAGACAAACCTTTAGCAGCATGGCTTAAAAAGAAAATATTCAAAGTGTTGCAATGGTGCAAAGTCCAGTCCTGAACCTAACAAAGACGCTGTGGTGGGACCCAAAGAGATTTGATCCAAAGCAATTCTCTACAAACCCCAATGTGCTTAAGCAAAAAAAGCATACAAGAAATTTCTCCCCATACACATTGAAAAGTAATGAAAGTAGGTTAAAAAAAAGTCATATGTCTTAGCCACTAAAACAACCTGAAATGTAAAGAAATTTGTGTTTTTTTAATACAAGCATGACAGTGTTATATTTCTTTCTGTGTTATAGGCTATTCTGTTTTTTTCCATTAAAAACACACCTATCATATTTTACCTCTGAGAGATGTACAGTAGATCAACAGACATTCCTTCACTTTCCTTCTCTGTTCTTATCTCTCCTCCTGAAGCCTGTTTTTTTTTTGTATTCCGGAGCAGAGTAAGAGAAGAGTCTGTGGTCTTTGAAGAGATGCTTCGTGCTGCAGCGGACATTGCCAAGAGGTTGGAGAGGTCTTCACAAGCCCTGCATGTTTCATTTACAAGGCAGCTGAAAGACATTTTCAGAATCCACCACCAGGAAAATGATTAAATGAGTTTCAAAACTGTTCATATCCCAGTTTCCAAATAAATAATGACCACATAAATAAATGCTGGCAAGCTGCTTTGTGCAGATGATATTAGACCTAAATATTTTGTATGTTTGTGTTACTGAGATGCAACAGTATGTCTAGCTGAACCATTAGCAGAATCATAACAGTTAAGAAAATGCTGAAGAAAAGTTTCAAAGCAGCCAGAATGACGTGGTTAAACAAACTGCCCTTTTCCGGGAAGTCATAAAATCACAACTTGTCAAATATTATCTTTAATTCAAATAATGTTTGTAAAATAAATGACAACAGTATGTGGTGTAAGTTTGAGCCAAGTCTAATATTTCTGAATCAAACTAAAAGAGTTGTTTAGAAAGCAAACTAATCACAGTTTGGGTCTTCAACAGAGAAAGACTGGCCAACTGGTTCAAGGGTGAAGATGTAAGTCAGAAACAATTTAGAATTAGAAGACTGTTGATGTGAATCAAGTTTTTTCAACATTTAAAAAAGCACTTGGTGCTACATAAGTAAACTACACTCACTTGCTACTTTGTTAAGTCTAATTTTCCAGTACCAAGCTGGATCCAAACAAGTATAGGTGATTTGTGATAGAGTGCATTATCCTACAGGAAGTACTGCTGGTGGAACTCCAGGTTCTTCTCTATATCACATTAAAATAACCTTAGGACTACGGATGAAATTTAGCTATTGTGCTAATTCCGGCAAATTTACGTTGATGCTTATTGCTGATTTGTTAATAAATTTGCACTGTCCTAATTCAAATAAATTATTCAATCAATCAATCAAATTGTGTTTTAAAGTGGTCAGTGGGTGTGTATTTAAACACTATGGTTTATATGTTTACTGTTTATGACTGCATACTGATTGGGTCTAAGTATATGGATTCTCAAAAATCCAAGAGTAACCCCTAAAACCTTATGCAAAAACTCCTCCTAAACGTGTGGCATTATCACTGTGCATGGGTCATTCATCCAAAAACCAAGATGCTCATGACGAAAAAGTTTAACCCGAGGCATGATCTGAATGGAGAAAATATGACATCATAATGAATACAGTGCCTTGCAAAAGTATGTATACCTGTCACATTTTCTTATCTTTAAACCCCAAACCTAATTGGAGTTTATGTGATAAACCAAAAAAGGTATATTTGATTTCCTTTTCTTTTTGTTTTCCAAATAGTAATCTAAAAAGTGTAGCATATATTTGTAAAAGACGGTGCACTTGCTAGATGAAACCAAAATCAAACTATTTGACCATGCAAAATACTATAAATAATGGAAAACTAATAGGCCTACTACATATCACCCTGAACACATCATCTCCATGGTGAAACATGGTGGTGGCAGCACAATGCTGCAGGGATGCTTTTATTTAGTAGAACTGATGGAAATATGACAGAGCTAAATACAGGACAAATCTGGAAGAAAACCTGTTAGAAGCTCCAATAGACTCAAAACTCAAAAAAGGAGGTATGTTCACATTTCAGAACGAAACTGATCATAAACACACAGCCAGAGCTATGGTGTGATAGTCTAGGTCAAAGCATATTTGTATTTTAGAATGGTGTAGACAAATTGTAGACCTAGATCTGATTGGAAATCTATGAAAAATCTTACAATTGGTTTGCCCTGCTTCACAGCTATAATTTTTTTATTCACATAAAATACATTGAAGTTTGTGGTTTTAAAATCAGTATGAATAAATTCAAGAGTTACTGATCCTCTACAAGGCACTGTATTTCAATATTGAAAAATTTGAAAGATTGAAAAATCTCTCTGATACTAGGTCAGAGGGTCTAATTTCGACCCCCCCCCCCCCCAGAGAAATAGCTTTTTATGTTTTAAAAACAAAGCACAGGAGAGCCCTTAAACATGGTTTTTTTTTTTACCTTATACTTTCCCAGACCTGGGGAGAGGATGTAGTCATCAAGGAAGAAGCAGTTCTGAAAAGAATTTCAGTGTGTTGTCATTAAGATAATCATGTGTCCTTGTTCCAAAAAAGCCCCATCTTTGTTTATTGTTTTTATAAAGTTTCTGTGTTTGTCCTCACGTTTGGAAAACTAAAACATCTCCAAGCCTATTCATTCACTTAGCGTGCCCTCTAGCTGCTTTCCACAGAAATGTCCTACTTAACTTGAGCTGCGTGTGCTGCTTAGTGAAAGAAGGTTGAAGAAATAAATTGTGCAAATATTTGACATAAAACAACAATGAAACACTTTCTAATGTTTTTAGATCAAAATCTGGCATCTCAGTTTGATTTACATCAAAGTTATCTGGCAATCGTAGTGTGTGCGTGTGTGTGTGTGTGTGTGTGAGAGAGAGAGAGAGAGATTAGTAGAATGGGAAATATAGGGAGGAACAGGCAGAGGAATTCTACCAGATATAGGCGCATGTCCCCTGCTAATTGGATTTACCTTTCTTAAGATCAAACTCATTCTAAATCAAAAGAAGGTTACAGCTTGGCAACGTGCGTAAAAATGCGCAATGGTTTGGTTTTAGCACCTGTGCAAACCTGGACAACATTTTCTTATCATTAGGTTTCTAAAATAGCAGATTTACACCACAACAGCAACACAATTCAATCGTGACCGAAGAGAATTTAACAATGCTGCAAGACAGTACAGTAGTTGGTCGGTGCGCTCTTCCACTATCTCCTCTCCCTCTGATATAGCTGCTGCTGTTGTGCAGTCCTGATATGCCTCCCAGCTGCGAAGATGACACATGTTTCTCTCACGGAGAGGACTGACGGCTGGTTACTACTGCGCTCTCTTCTTTGATACAGTTGGACTTGTGTTTTCCAACAGAGCGCAAAATGATTCACAACCACTTGTTCCTGAAACAGGCGGTCATCGTCTGGACGCTCCTTCTGTGTCGAACAGGTAAGCGGTTATTTCCCGTATTTTGTAGTAACTCCAAAAAGGAATTTAAAAGACGACAGGCTGAAACTAAGTAAATATGTTAAGAAACCAAAACCTGTGACCTGCATTGATACTCGCATTGTTTCACAATAACGTCCCACAACTATACTGTTGCTAAACGGCTGCTATAGTCTCAGTTAAAACCAATCACATCACCCTTTCTTCTTTATGAAGGCTTTCTCCATCAGTTTCACAACCTTGTTTATTGAACACTGATTGAACACCTTTTCGCCTCTTAAAACTTTGTAAAATTTCACAGAACTCATGTCGTCTTATTTTCTTTAGACACGTTTTCTAAAAAGTGCATTGAAATCAGTTTTTTATGATCAGATCTTTGTTTTTGTTTTTATCTATCTATCTATCTATCTATCTATCTATCTATCTATCTATCTATCTATCTATCTATCTATCTATCTATCTATCTATCTATCTATCTATCTATCTATCTATCTATCTATCTATCTATATAATACATTTACTATAACAAACCAATATGGAATTTCTTTGCAAGGAAGCAGTTGCTACAAACTAGAGATGTCCTGATATTGATTTCCCCACCCCACAACCCAGATGTGATACACAAGTATTTGAGTCTCATGCCATATCTGTAATTTTTCTTGCATACTTGCACAGCACATATTTATAATCAAAAATATGCAAGTTGTAAACAGTTGGCCTGTAATATAGTTCTATAAAACAAAAGACAGCAGACCAACAACAGAGACTGGGAGTTTAGTCTAGACTGCCACTGTAATAGCAATTAATTAAAAATGCTTCCATTAGGACCATGATTTGATTCCTGAGATCATATTTTATTAAAATCAATTAATGACAGTAATCCATATGGAAACACTGAAGAGGATCGATTAAGTCTCTTGATTTTAGAAGTTTGCCATAATTTACTTTTTACCTAACAGACCTACTGACTTTCACATTCATTTCTCCGACTGCAACAGTTTGTTTTCTCTAAGTCAGAAATGAGTGCAGTCACAGCCAGGGTAAATTTATCTTTCTCCAGTGTATATATTTAATAATAAAAAGTCGCTATTATTAGTTATGCTCCTAATTGTTCCCTTTGGGCAAGATGTCTGTCTGTCTGTCTGTCTGTCTGTCTGTCTGTCTGTCTGTCTGTCTGTCTGTCTGTCTGTCTGTCTGTCTGTCTGTCTGTCTGTCTGTCTATCTATCTATCTATCTATCTATCATTTGTTTAAAAAGGGGACAATGCACATTAATTAACCTAAGTCGGTCTAAAAGTGACAGATCTAGCCATAGAGGCAAATATTAATCTACAGTTTGCATGATTTTTAAATGAGAAAATACTGTAGAATAAATCAAACATAAAACGCTTTCTATGGATTTAGAGAGCTGCCTAAAATATTTAATGTTCCTCCGTTCTGTCAGTACAGTTTTCAAGTGTGTACTGGCCTATAAAAGTAGGCTGACTATCCAAAGGCACTTCTCCTACAGTATCCTCTAGTTAAAGCTCTTGTGGACCAATTTTAACTTAGGTTAGTGAACATATCCAGTGGAGAAGGGACTAGAGCATGCAAAACTTTATATACCAGTAAAGTATCTAAAACTTGAATCCTTTTTTACCATGTTAAATCTTTAGATTTAGCTGAAATTCCACAGTGATAACACTTTTTATCCATAATTTTAACAGCGTCACAGTCTTACTAATGATTGTTATTTAAACTGAGACCATTTTTTGTGTAGAAACTGGGGGGGAACTAACAATCATAGATATTCCCTGATTTTAAGAGAATGTTAAAATGATAAGTAAAATATATTTAGACAGATGAATTTGGACAAGTTTAATTTTATTCCAGCTAGCCACAATTAGGTTCAAAAACTGTGTCTCAGTTATTATAAGAGGTGGACTAAACTTTAGATATGCATAACCATTGTGATGAATATGACATTTTATGAAAACATAATGCTTTTGAAAGATATTTATTGAAACTTTGTCTATGTAATGACATTGACAGAAGAGCCCTAGAATGTTCTTTGACTTCTAGCCTTGCCGTTCTCTTACCTAGAATGTTTGCATGTTGTTTCTCTGCAAACTTTTTACTATAAGCTCTTGACAGCCCAATTTCACCAAGAGCGCCTCTGGCCGAGGAAGCTGCTGACTCGATCTTCCAAACGGGTCAGTGTTTTATAGACCTGGCCAAGAGGCCTGGCTGGCCTCCAGTCTTCTAAGCCCAGTTTGCTGGATTTTGAAGGTGTCATCTCATTTCAAGACTCTGCTGCCAGGAGGTTCTTTGATCTATGGTGCCCAGGAGCCTTTCTGTTTAGCCCCACTTCTGGTCCTCCCCAGAAGCACGGATAAATGGACGCACTTCACCGGTGCTGTCAAAAGACCAGATAGTAAGGCTCAGCTGCAACCATGTTGGGCAGATTAGAATACACAAATTAAAACAGGAGATTAACCCAGGTCTCCATTTTAAAAACCCATCACATGACAAAAATACTGTCTGAAAAAACAGTGATGAAGAAAAAAAAAATTTTAATCACAAAATAGTATTTTGCTGTGTAAAGCTAAGCCAAGATGTCAGCTTTAGCAGTATATCTCTGTATCAGATTTACATGTATCCAACGGTCTATACATCATTGAACTTTTAAAACTGGTCCAATGCTTTCGTTTGTCCCACTGTAACAGGTTGAAAAAATGGTCAAAAAAGACCTAAAACTCATCCGTGGACAGACATTATGGTAGCTTTGGTAAACTGCCGCATATACAGTTTACCTGATGATCCATAATGGTAGCACACTCCACTGAGTGGCAAAGTCCTCTGCCTTATTAGTGAAAACTGCAAAGCTATTGAGGCCTTATTTAAACTTCACTGTAATTCTAACAGATTATATGTGACTACCATATTTTAGTCTTTGGTGAAAAATTATCATCATGTTGTTTATATAGATATATATGTGTGTATATTACATATTCTTCCCCTAAAACTTAAAATATTTTCTATAATGCAATGTTGTTCTGTATTTTCTATTATGCCAAAATCTTAAATGAATGAAGAACACAATGAAACCAAAGCACAAAAAGGATACATCCCCACTTCTTTTGGGTGAAATATAATGAGCAATGGTGCATGACCCACTATAAAATGTCATACTGTCAGTTTAAAGCTTTTTAGAGCTAATAAAATAAATGAGGAATATAACAGTCTAGATTTGGACATTTTTTGCAAAGTAAGGGCTGCTTTTACTCATTTGTATCCTTAGCTAATCAACTGTATAATTATAAAAGTATAGAGCTCCGGACGTCACGTGACTCTCAGAGCGAAGGCGCCATGTTGGCAGGCATGAATGTCATCAAAATGAACGTCGCTGGCTGTGATTTTACTCCGTCGGAGTTTACTTCCCATTTTAAAACAGAAGATATTATTGTATATACTGGGAAATTAAAAAGATTAAACATATCCGACCCTTACCATGTCCCTGGGATATTTTTTAAAACTTCAGAAGCTGTAAGGGCGGTCCTTTTACCGGACCTGAAATAGCCTACTCTCACAACGGCGTTCATTAAGATCCACATCATAGCACAAAGAACAATGTTGGCTATAGATACTCGCCCCAGAAGAATATGTGCAACAGTGAAACACATTCTCTTTGCAACCCTTGCAGTTCTGTGTGGAGAAACTTCAACTTACAGTTCAGAGTCCTGCAACAGGGCGGGTACCCGCGGGTGACTCGTATAAGGTTTTTACATCATAAAGTTGTGAAATTCCGGGAGGAAGTTTCTTTAATGCGGGCGGGTTGCGAGTGAAAAAATATAATTGTTTTTAATATTTTGTTTAAGACTCCCAAAGACGATTGTGTTGATATATAGTGACATGTGGAAAGAGCATGCCAGAATATTCCTCCAACTTTGCGCTGACAGCGGAATATTCTTGCTATCTAGACCTCCAGCGCAGCGGGATTTGCGATTCATGAACTGAGAACACAGTTAAAACCAGGAACTGTGGTCAATTCTTCATTTCTGCATATTGATCTCTGCATCAATTACATTTTAGTTTTCATAAATTTCAGAAAAATCTCTCTGGCAGCGCAGGATGCCTAGATAACGAGAACATTCCGCTGTCAGTTTTGCGCTGAATATTCTGGCATGCGATCTCCACAAACACAATATATCAACACGATTCTCTTATAGAGTCTTAAACAAACAAAAATATCCCATAAACATTTTTTCACCTGCAGTAAAGAAACTTCTGCCAGACCCTTGAAATTTATTTTATGTATTTTTTCATCTTTAGACGGATACCCACAACATGCAGGACTCTGCCCAGCGGACTACGAGTCTTTTAAAACCTTGATGTATCCACTGCTAAGAATGCTGCAACATGTTCACAGAAAGAAAATATTAATGTATAAGAAAGTGGAATGGAGTGATTTAAACAATAGTCCGTTCAGAAACACTGATTATGAGGAAATTGTGGTGGGCGCACAAGTGGATGTTAGAGTATAAGAAATTCCGCATCAGGGTTTTAAAAGTGGTGGGGAAAAACGTCAATCATAAATGTTGCTGGGGACACGTCCCCTGCTAAAATGACACCTATGCCCTGACACATACAATTTCCTGATCCATTTTCCCTCGTCCTACTCCGGAGCATCGCTTAAAGTATATAAAAGTCTGGAGGGATATAAATGGACACAATCGGGGTTTGTTTGGGATCCAGATCTGGAATCTTCCTGCACAGGATTGTGTTGTCACCGGGAGGGAGACCTGTCCTGATTTTAGTTACCATGAGTAACAGGCAGTAGCTAGGTTATGTCTGTGTGCAACATCTTCTGTGTTCATTAATCTCAGGAAATAATTAAAGTTTTTTTAATTCTAAAGGCATCATTGTAAAACAGAGAGCTGTCAATTTGCATCACTGAATGATACAAGAGCAGTTATCAAACAAATGGTATTAAATCTGAATTACAGTTGAATGACTCCCAAAGACTAAATGAAACGGCTTCATTTTTCTCTGATCGCTAGCGCGTTTCATGGCAATGATCCATCGTTTTCTGCGTTCTGGATCCTTGGTAATCCTATAGAACGTTTCTCCCTTATCTCACCCGGGTCTGTTATGGCATCCTGGAGCACAACAGGTATCCACCAAATTTACCGTTTCTAAATTTGGATTAGCTGCAAATAACTGCGGGAGACTGCCTGCCACATGGTGCCTAGTTGATTTGAACTGTTGCATGCTGGGAGAAGTGACGTCAACTCCCGGAGCTCTATAGTACCAGATCTCAGCTGAATTTTTGCAATTTCCCCAGAATTTCTTATTCTGTTCCCTTCAAATATAGTGCACATGAATTACATCAAAACCCTTCTTTGAAATCTGTTGTTTTATGCATAAGCTGTGACACCAAAAGAACAAACATTTGGACAAGAAACATTAGTTAAAAAGAAAACAGTTATCCGACAGTTAACATGTGAAATTAATTATCCAGGCACCCCAGACAAGACAGGAGTGGGCTTTTAATGAAAAGAACATCCAGAACAATGGATGAACTAACATGCATAACAAACAACTGGAACACAGGGTAACTGGCGGGGCAAAAACAGACGATGGAAAGCAGACAACAATGAATAGACATAAATAAACAAAGAATCTGGTAGGAAGGTGACGAAACTGACAGGCTTTTAACTATTAGAATAGTTAATGAGTAGTATGAGAAACAGGGGTGCAAATCAGGGGAATATGGTGCAGTTGGAGATCAGCAGATCTGGGAAACTGAGGGAGGGTAACTTATAAATGCAGAGAGAACACAGATGAAGCTGAAAAAGATACTAACACAAAGGAAAAGGACTAACACTAAGTAGGAGTCTTAACCAAATACACAAAGATAAGAACACAGGGACAGTTGAGAAACTCCATACAAAGGAACGAACTGGTGCCGAAAGACCTTATAAAGTCAACAGTAAACAAATGATAAAAATACAAAAGCAAGTGAGAACCAAAATCATAACATCAGTGGGTTATGACATCCCATTTTAGCTGTGACTGTATGCTTTGGGTCATTGTCCTAATGGAAGGTCTGCCACTGGTTCAGCTTCACGCCTTTTCCAGCCTCTAACAGGTTTATCCTAGAATTCTCCTGTATTTAGATTAATCAATATTCTCATCCACTCTGACCAGGTTCCCTGACCAAGCTGAGAAAAAGCATCCCAACAGCATTTCACTTCCACCACCATGTTCCAATGTGGGGATGATGTGTTCAGCGTCATTTGCAAAGTTATTTTTCCTCCACACATAACATTTTGTATGTAGGCAAAAAAGCTCAATTTTATTTCATCTGACCCAAGCGCCTTTGTTCATTTGCTTGCTGTGTCCCTAACAATGCTTGTACAAAACTGCATATGGGACTTATTGTGGCTTTCTTTCTACAAAGGGTTTATCCTTGCCACTGTCTTACCGGCCAGATGTTTGTAGTGCATGAATAATAGTTGTTTTGTCAACAAACAGTCCCAACTGACCTGTGGATCTCTGCAGTTCCTTCAGATGTTTGTTGATCCTCTTGGCTACTCAATACATAATGCTGTCCTGGCCTGGGCTGCCAGCAGAAGGCCGTGTCTTGGTTTGCAGTTGTTCTGTAATCTCTTTCTACTTTTGGCTCGTGGACAGAACAGTGCTCTGTGAGATGTTCGAAGCTTGGGATATTGTTTTATAACCTAACTCTGCTTAAAGTTTTTTTTTTTTTTACTTTATCCCTGATCTTTCTGCTGTGTTCCTTTGGTCCTTATGATGCTGTTAGTCTGTAAGGTTCTCTAACAAATGTTTGAGACCTTCCTAAACTGGATTTTCACTGAGATTAAATCTCACACAGATGGATCCTATCAAGACTTCTGTGATGGAACACCTCCATTTTCCCAGCCCCCCGCTCTTTCTTCCACAAGCCAGAATATGATGCCATCCAGATTAACAGCTATTTGTTGAATGAGGATTATAGAAGGCTGTGATGATAAAATACCAGTATGATCCATTTATACACCGTTAAGCGCTAGTCCATTTAATTGGTATGTTTGTGAAAATAAAAGTCTTAAATAAAAGGTGTAAATGCAAACAAGATGTTGTTATTTGCAAAGCATTTAAGGGTTATATTTAGTTGGAAATACTTTATAGAATGATGTCAGGAAGTCAACCTAAGCACCTAAATAAAATGTGTTTATAAAGTTCTCACAAAAAATATTCTGTCTAAATAAATGCATCTCATTTTCCACAGTTCTTGGTCATATCAAGACCCACTCCCATGCCGAAGATGAACTCTTCAAAACACTGTTCTCTAGTTACAACAAGTGGTCAAGACCTGTGCCAAACATCTCTGATGTAGTTATTGTCAAGTTTGGACTGTCCATAGCCCAGCTCATTGATGTGGTGAGTTGGATGAATGGATTATTTAAAATAATCAGTGATAATAGTTGTGTTTGTAAAAGGATTCAAGCAAAAATATTGTTTAAATGCTAAATGTTTATCTCTGAAAATGCTAGGTCAATATCGAGCAAAGGAGTTTACGCATCCTAGTACCATATTCACCAGTGATTACAGGTTGTGGTTTGGGAAGAACTGATGCATCTTTGGTCTGTTTTCAGTAATGCATGTGCTGTTTTGTCATTTGATGATTAGGAATCTATCTAAAGGCAAAACTACTAATTTGCCTGTTCAGCTACAGTCATGGTTAAGAAAAAGTGCAAATCAGTTTTTATTCCAAAAATTATCCTAAAGCTGATTTTAAATCTATATAAATCTAACTTCAAACCATACGTGAACACAAAATGGAAGAGCTGGTAAAAGAACTGCATGCCAAAAACCCTGGATGTGTGCAAAATCTGTAAATATCTAAGACTCTAAAGAGGATGTTCTTTCTTTTTGGTATGGCAGTTTGTTCAATCATTTAATATTAATGAGGCGTAAACAAATGAATGAGAGCTTGTGTATGTTGTTTAGTCCATAATACTTTGTCTTTACACATACATCTACTACTTTCAACTAATTGGTTCTTCGTTCTCTCTTTTTTTGCTTTTAGGATGAGAAGAACCAAATGATGACGACTAACGTGTGGTTAAAACAGGTTAGAGAACTCATTAATATAAAATTTTTAAAGAATTGTTTCTTTTTTCTATTACAAAATATGGATAGATATAAACTCAAGGATCACATCGTTCCTTGTTTGGCCTTCTAAGGAGTGGAATGACTACAAACTTCGCTGGAGACCATCTGAATATGACAACGTAACATCCATCAGAGTTCCATCAGAGCTCATATGGGTGCCAGATATTGTCCTCTATAACAAGTGAGTCCAACATATTAATAGTTAGGCCCGAGCAGCTAAGCGCTGCAAAGGCCTATTGTATCGGTATTGTTTCTTATTATTCTTGCCGAAAATTAATTGGCTATTTGGAGCCTTTAACATATTTAAAAACTCCGTATGAGTCGTGCGTGAAATGTACGTATTTTAAGAGTTTCGCAAAAGTTGCAACAGAAATGGCTAAACCGCACTTCCCCAGAATGCTTCAAAATACCCTCCCTATTTACCTTTTTCTTAACATAGAGCTATGAAATTTGGCATGCTTGTTGAACTTCCCAAGACCCACATAAAAGTCTTAAAACGTAATAGTCCCAAATGAACAGGAAGTCAGCCATGTTGGTTTGAACGTGTGATTTTTGACAGATTTTTACTAATTGTTTTGGTAATTGTTTTTATTTACTATTAATGCATCAAAAATAATCATATCTTGTTATTATGGGTTTTTAACAAACTGATTAATGTTGTTAAAAAGTATGAAATGTGGACATTACACAGCTGGCTATTCAAACTGCTTGCTTTAACAATTAAGTTAATTTTTTTACATTTTATTTTGAATGACTCACTTTCTAGGTTTATGATACGTGTATGATGCCATCTAGTGGCATAATAAATTGATTACCGTTTAGTCGTTTTCATTTATTTTGAGGTGCATCTGTTTTAGTATGTTGGTAAAGTTCATTCATTTTAAAATGAAGACAGCCTTCATAAATTATTCACTATTCACCAGTATGCACTATTTCCATGTGAAATCAGATGTAAAATTCAACCTTCCAGCTCAACACCCAGCACCTAAAGTCACCTCACCGAGATTAAAATCAAGCAGGATGATGATGAAGTTCTGCTCCGTTGAGTCTGTTTAATCACAGTCTGTCAGTGAAATTAAACAGATGAACTGTTAGCAGCTCTTCAACAGAAGCTATTATAACTATTAAAATAATGAATGGGGTTTAAAATTTGTAGCAATTTTTCACCACATGATTTTTCCACAAGATAAAAATACAGTGGATGTGTTGCAGCCCTTTGCCCTAAATTTGCTTCCCTTTTGAGGCACTAAGATGTTGAGTTTGCTTTGCAACTTCTTTTCTCTAGTGCTGATGGTGAGTTCGCTGTGACCCATATGACCAAAGCTCATCTGTTCCACACTGGTAAAGTGCGCTGGGTCCCACCTGCTATCTACAAAAGCTCCTGCAGCATCGACGTCACCTTCTTCCCCTTTGATCAGCAGAACTGTAAAATGAAATTTGGGTCCTGGACCTATGACAAAGCTAAAATCGACCTGGAGCGAATAGAAAATACTGTGGATCTCAACAACTACTGGGAAAGTGGTGAATGGGCCATCATCAATGCTGTGGGAACATACAACACAAAGAAATATGACTGCTGCCATGAAATCTACCCAGACATCACCTACTTCTTCATCATTCGAAGGCTTCCTTTATTTTACACAATCAACCTTATCATTCCCTGTTTGTTGATCTCATGCCTCACTGTTTTAGTTTTCTACCTGCCCTCAGGCTGTGGTGAAAAGATCACTCTTTGTATCTCAGTCCTTTTGTCCCTCACTGTGTTCCTACTGCTCATAACAGAGATAATTCCTTCCACATCTCTCGTCATCCCTCTCATCGGCGAGTACCTCCTCTTCACTATGATTTTTGTCACCCTGTCTATTGTCATCACTGTATTTGTGCTAAACGTACACCATCGCTCCCCCAGTACACACAAGATGCCCCACTGGGTCCACTCCGTGTTCCTGGACCTGATCCCACAATGGCTGTTCATGCGTAGGCCAGCGCCTGACGGTCGGCGGCGCAGGCTTTTCCTGCTCCAGCAGCAAATAGCAGCAGAGAGGCGGCAAATGCAAACAGCAGGGTATGAATCAAGTCAGCGCATCAGCACCTCTTATACCTGGATGAGAGACGGGAGCACACTGGAAAACCCAGAGAGAAGCTGTTATGAGGATTTGGAGCTTGGAACACTGACAACATATTTCTCCTTCCGACCCCCTTCTCCGAAACCTCCAGGGTCGACTCCTCCACTGCAACAGAAAATAACCCAGAACAGCCAAAACTTGCAAGATGGTGCTGCAGGATTAAACAGACAGCCAACTGGAGCCAGGTTTAACTCCACCCAGCAGCCATCTAAAGGGGACAGTTCAGTTTTAGAGTCACCTTTCATACTGTCACCAAGCGTAATACGTGCATTACAAGGGGTTCACTACATTGCAGACCACCTGAGGGCTGAAGATGCAGATTTCAGTGTGAGTATTGCTTATTATATCTATGACAGTACTAATGTTGTCCTGCAAACTTAAACAAGCTAAGATGGATAAATCATTTTATAATACTTTTTAATCAGTTAATCTATGATTAACCTGATCCACCCCAAAGCCCGGCTGACGGGGCGCTGTAGGGAAAGAGGGGGGGTTGAATGTCCAAATTCAGTTGACCTGTGGTCACTGGTTGCTGTGTAAACATATAGCATGTCCACCTCTGATTAAATCTCACAAATATTAGCTTCATTTTGATACCAAGACTGTTTACACAGAGTTTGTTTTTGCAGAGAAAAATTCAATTCAAGTTTGGCATGTCCTATTAGAGCTAGGAGCTTGGAGAGACCCTGGGGATTAAGAGGTAGCTGATGCTAAGGTTAAAAGTAATCAATGGTAAGATAAACTGTGTTTCTACATGACAGATTATGATGGAGTATACATCTCTCATTTCTTTTAAAATTGACAATTTTCCTCTCAGTGCATTATAAAGCTTGTGCATTGGATACTGTAGCACAATACCTTAAGACGGCACTGAAAAACTGACTGGTTACCTGACTAAGATGATTTCCAGTTTGATTGCTCCAGATCATTGACCAGCCGGTCGGAACCTTAAAAAAATCCTGTCTTTTTTCCATCATTGAATATACCATACCTAGGTGCTACCTAGTTGTGAAAAACGCTCTTCAGTGGGAAAGTTCTTACTGAAGCAAGAGAACTTAGTTATTTTAGAATAGGTAAAGTACCAAATTGTAAGAACCAGATAACATTACATTTGAACCCTTTGAAAACTATTGTTGCAAGTTTGCCTTAAACCACTACATATGTTGATAGAACATGCAAAACTAGAGATGGGATACTTAATTTGGCTGAATAAAAACAATTATCTAAGCAGGATGGGTGGGACAGGAGTTGTATTTCTTTTGATATATTTGTAATTTTTTATCCTTTTACAAAATTGAAAAGGTGGTTGAATCAACTGAAACTATCCTACTTGATGAATATACCAGAGAGGTTAGAAGTGAGCTGTGTGGTAGTGTGAAAATCCCAGAAAAGGATGTCAAAGAAAATAATAAATATGAAGATGGGTCAGTGTTAAGATTTTTGTTTCTCTCTTTTATGTGAACATAGATTTTAAAGAGAAACAGATGATACTGAACATACTAGGTGTCCAAGGAAATACAAAACAAAAATACTTGCAAGAATTCTACTCAAAAGTCAGAAAAACGTGCAAAATTTCAGCATTGTGGACAAAACCTATATTGTAACCCAGGCACGTGCATGGGGGGGGTGGAAGGGGGGGGGGGGGGGGGGGGGGATGGGGGGGCGCTTGGACACCTGCCCCTTTCCTCCATGATGCCCAAATTGCAATTTTTTTATTTAACCAATGCTCATTGTACCTCTGCCACCACTCCTCAGCTGCTTAGCTTTGCAAGTGAGGCTGCTGGTAAGTAGGGTGTACACGCAAAACTGGGCCCCCGAACTATCAAATTGTGTAACTTCAAGAATATATATTTTTAAATAGACCTGTTGCTGAAGGGAAATGTAGTCCTGATTTTGAAGATACATAAAACCATTTCTATTTACTTGTAGTAGTGGTTTCAGATCTCCCTTGCCCCTCTCCACAAACACAGAAGTGGTTTGGCCGCAGAGACTTCAGACTTCGAGTTTATTAGGCTGCTCCAGGTCTGACGACAATGCTTGGTGCACTACAGACTAGAAGAAAAAAATAAAGAAGCCTCAGTTGGTCCCTCCGCTCTGAGTCAGGCAGCCTCTGTCACTTTTGATATAAAGAAACGGTACTATGACTTTCACCTGAGGAACACGCCTCAAAGTGCAGGTACAGCCGACTTCCGGTTCGCTCTCCACCCTAGTTTCCCCTAACGTTACCAGGCCCGTCCTCACCGCTGCACACCGGATATGGGCTGGAGGTGAGTGGCAGTTAATGAAAAGAGGTGACGGCTGTAGAACCTCAGCTGCTAAAAGGTTCGGCCCATAGCCTTTGCAGCTCACATTAAAAATGTCACATAAACAGTAACCGACTGTACCAACAATTTGGAACAGCAGGTATGGAAAGCCCGACGTGCTACAATTTGATCCATCAAAACGTTCCAAAATTGATATTTATAGATGTGAAAGTTTTAATAAAACTTGAAATGCATTTGCCAAATAAATTATTCAATTCTTATCCTAATAATTTAAAAATATATCATTTTTTTATATTTAAATTATTTGAAATTTAGAAAACTGTGTGCTGAAGATATTGTAACCTTTTTTTTTTACTTAAAAATCTAAATCGCTCAAAGTTGCTTATACTACTATAGAAAAGTAGTGTGAGCCCCTCTGAGCTGTTTTGATCTTTAAAACTGTCTGCAGCTGAGTTGATGTGGAGGTTAACCAGTCAGATATTAGGGATGATTTAGTGAAACACAGCCACAAGTTAAACTATTTCACAACGTACTCTTAATTATTTAATCAACTACCAGCTCTCCTATGGTGTTTTTAATGTCTACAGTCTCAGATCAACACAGCCCAGGAGTAGCGTCTCAACAGCAACGTTGTACCATCAGATAATAAAAAATACTACACTACACTAAAAGTTGTGTTGTTGTAAGTTGCTTTAAAATTTGTTCTATGTGCCCCCTTTTTTAGTTTGAGCACCTGCCCCTCTCAAGGTCTTTGCACGGCCCTGTTGGTACCAAAGCTGCCAGGATGATTGATCCTAATTCTGACCTACCCCAGCAAAATTTATTGCTAATAATGTCTCTCTATCTCGTGATTGAGTCAGAACACAGCTCATTTTAGCTCTTTGCATCCCCTGCTTCTGAGTAAGGAGTCGCCACTAGGTGTTAATCAACCAGTCAGAAGCACAGATGTCATCTTAGACAACAAATAAGAAAAAGGATTGCACGCAAGACCAAAAATGTTGTCAAACTATTACTGTTGTAAAAAAAAAAAACATATCCTGATTGAAGCTGCTTTCCTATTCAGGTTGTACTGACAGGCACCTGCTGGGGTCATAAAAATCCTTATTTTGAAGATTCACAATCCTATCGGTGTGAGATAAAAGTTTTTTATGACTAGACCTACGGCCTGTCTAAGATAATTTATAAGGGTATTTTAGGAAAGCAGTTAAATGTTTGTGAAAGGGCAGATTTGATGTGTTCTTTGCACTACAATAAATACATCAATACCTGGGATTTTTCTCCAATGGGGGGTTACTAAAACTGTTCTGAAAGCAGAATAAACTTGAAGATGTTTCTACAGGTTCAGATAAATGTCTCAAAAATGTGTGACAACTCAAAAACTGATGAAAATTGGAACGATTATATATCTAGAGAAATAGCCAATTAAAGAACAGTGATTAAAAAAAACAACTTTCCATTCGCAGGTGTACAGAAATAAATAATTATTTGGGAAAAAGTTACTTGAGGGAGATTTTTTTCTGGATTCTTGAACTAGTAGTAAAACATTTTTGTGTCTGCTTATTATGTACCTAAAGTTGCATTAAAACTCCAGATGACATCCAATTTCAAAAGTTTCAGAGAAGAGGTTCTTGTGAGATGATTCATACTGGCAGTTTGCAGAAAATCACTTTGCCTGAAGGGAATAGTGAGGAACTGTCTCTAAAATGACAGGATAGTGCTCAATAATTATAGCTGTGCTTTTGTCCTTAATCAGATCATTAAAAAGTTAGTTTACAATCAAAATAAATTTACCTCTCAATATAATTTTCTTTGGTCAGCTATACATTTTTTTATTTTATTCATTTTTTTTCTCCCCTTCACTGTTGCTTTTTTTCTGCAGGTGAAGGAGGACTGGAAGTATGTTGCCATGGTGATTGATCGGATCTTCCTGTGGATGTTTATAATTGTGTGCCTGCTTGGGACAATAGGCCTGTTCCTACCCCCATGGTTGGCTGGCATGATTTAGGGTTATGGGGGAAAGCAAGAAAAACACAGAAATCTGTAGCAGGACTCTAATAGTTGCTAATGTTATTTTTTGTTTATTAAGTAGTACAACTTTTGTGGGCACAGAAGTCACTCATTTGAAAAAAAACACAATGAGATCATTTACTTTTTATTTTGGTTTTCCCACGTTTTATTTTAAAAAGTGTTTAATCTTTGTAGCTATAATGGCAGCTATGTGATCTAACATACAGTTTGCCAGATATATTGAAGCATCCAGATTTGACAAACCTTCCTTTAATGGACGTCTTCAGTACTACTGCAGCAGGATTAACAGCAGACTGCTAACATCTGTAAGAAAATGTTCACAAATAAACATATGGGTGCTGACAAAAAATTTGTAGTGAGATTTATCATGTTTGCGTTCTAATGATGGGAAGTTATGTAAAAAATTTTAATGTTAACCCGGAACACTTTTGTATGTGAGCCGATGGGGCATCAGTGAAATAAAACTCTGTCGCCGAGCAAAATATGTGACCCAACTTCACTAGGAACCTCAGTTATTCAAACTTGATCCAGGTTATCACTGTTACAGTAACGAGGTATTGCACCACGATTTCAGGTTTTGTTTTAATCTGTTGGTTTGAATAGATTCCTGTATTTCGCTCTGCATAGTTATTTCTGTAATTTTTTCCTGCCTTATTTCCTTTCCCTGTGAGTTTGTTCTGTGTCATTTTAGTTATTTCCCTCAGCTCCTCTAGTCATGCTCGCCACACATCTTTTACTTATTTAGTTAGACTCCACCTTTCCCATCCTTTCAGTGTTTAGGCTTTGAGTTTCCACTCATTCTTTATTGGATTCTTGTGTTATACTCTATCACGGTTCTTTGCCCGTGATCCTGGTGCTCTAGGCTCAAATTAAATTAGTAAATTAATGTATTTTTAACCAATTAAATTTGAGAAACAGATTTAGTGAAAGAATCTGGTGACACAATTTGTTTGGATTTAATCTGATGCAGCTACATTAAGTGGTGAACCATCCAGGTTTTTTATTCCAAGGTTTAATTCAATGATTAAATGTTCCTTTTGAAAGCTATCTAATGATGTCAGCAGTATATGCATCTTCAGTCAAACGTTTTCATCTTTTATTGACACAAGACCGACAGTAAGCTATTCTCTGGATTCAATGCCCGGAATTTTGTCAGTTTATACCAGACCCTATGATACTTGCATATTAAGCAAATGCTCACTTATGAGAGACATAAGAATCACAGTTTTATTTTATGGTTAGCCAGCGACATTGAGGCCAATCTATTAATTTTTGATAACTTTTACACTCCATGGGTTTAACATCACAAATGTTTTAATTGTTCTCAGCCAGTAATGGTTGACTGCACTGGTTACAGCAACAAGGTTTGACCTGAAAGTTATTTGCGTTGCGTCTTTCTTTCTATTTTTATTTTTTAAATGCTGCCACATTTACAAATAATTACGAATAATCATAAAATGACTGCAATATGCTAAAATGACAAGAAGGCATTTAGGTGTGCGGTGCAGTTTGTTATATAGCAAAAATAACCTGACTAAATATGCACAACATACACAGCAATAAGCCACACTGGACATGCTCACAGATCCTTACAAAAAGCTTAATTATTTTAAGACATTTTAATATTTGTTTAATATGACAAATATATTTATGTGGTAAAATCAGAGATAAACCAAAACCTCCAGTGGGTTTTAGTCAGTTTAAATAACATCTGTGGTTGTCATACTCATCCCCCGTACTATGCTTCTTAATACAAAATTGTGAAATAATACAATGAAACACTTTAACCTCTGTCAATTTAAGGAAACACTTCAAAATAATTTGTCAAAAATATATTTTCTTATGAAATTATTGTGATAGCCCATTGATGTGTATGTCTGTCACAAATCCATACCTTATTGAAAAGAGGTAGGAAGAAAGCCAATGTTGAAAGAAAGCCACAAGCAGCCAGTTTTGGAGTTTGCCAAGTGATGTAGGAGGCACAGCAAACATGTGGAAGGTGTTCTGGTCAGATAAGACCTTAATTGAAAAAAAAAAACTAACTACATTACCATAACAAACCATTCCCACTGTGCCACGTAGTTGTGCTAGCATTATGCTGTAAGGTTTTATTGTCCTTACAGGGAGGCTGGTTAGAAATGATGGGAAGATGGATGGAGCTAAATACAGGGCAATCCTGGAGGAAATCCCGCTGAAGACTGCACCGTAGTTGATAAAGAGACAGGGGTTCACCTTCCAGCAGGATAGTTAACCTAAACAGCCATAGCTACATTGGAGTGGTTTAGATCAGAGCTTAGTCATGTGTTAACGTGGTCCAATCCAAGAGAAACATTTACTATAAATGTAAAATTTTAATAGAAACTATAACTAATAAAAAAAGTAAGGCAGTGTAATAACTTTTCATTTAAGATGGCATGTTTTTCTTCCTGCATCCTTCCTGCCCACAGCCATCATTTTCTACAACAACTCCTTAAAAAATTTATTATATGAGCTATACCAACACTTAATTTCCCTCTGGAATCAAAGTATTTTTGAATTGAATTGAATTTTTGCTTGTAACATATTTTTCTGTCTGGACACAGTTAACAGGTAATTTTTTTTTGCTGTTCATTTTTCACATGGGAACGTTTTTGTTATGCACCATGACCTACCGATGCGCACTACTTTGTAAAAAGGGTCTAGAGGCTTTTCTACTTACCCTAAAGATGAAAATTATTACATGAACAAATTCTTCATTTGAAACCTTTCCTGGCCGGTGTCATGAGCATACATGTTGCAGAACAGGGCATGTAACACATTTCAAAATAAAAAGTGAGATGCAGTTGAGTAAGTAAGCAAACATTTCAAATGCTCTATTGCAAACTGACTTTAATGAAAAAAATCTAATGCAAATTTGATTGTGGGTTAGGTGCTTAAGTTATCACTTAAACTGCTAAAACATATCTGAGATTGGAGTTATTTACCAAAGTCTACTTTTCTTTCACTATAACTATTGACTGGTAATTTAATCTCTGGTCGATCAAAGTGTAAACACTACAAGAGTTGATACCGGTTAAAGTATTAACAAGCATTATTGCTAAAATTTGCTTAATTTTAAACAAAGATGAAACAGTCCTTCAGGCGTCTTAGTATTCAATACAGCATGTTGGCCAACATGGAGGGACAGAGTGGACCAAAAACAGTTCCAAACCCACATCCCTACCCAACCCTTCTAGAAACCCTTAAAGGGGGGGTATTATGCAAAATGGACTTTCTGAAGCTTAATATTCTGAGAACCTGTCTTTCCCTCATTAAAAACATGCCTGAAGTGTTGCTTTGACCGATTCACTCATGTTAGAGAAATCTTTTGAGTCTCTGCTGGTAGTTCTTGGGGTTGCTGAAATGCCTGCTCCCACCTATCCCCGCCTTTTCCACCCATCTCCTCCTCCGACCTTACATACTCAGACGAGACCCTCGCCCCTGCAGAGCTCCCCTACCCCTCCCCACCTCACACAACTCCGGCTGAGTCCCAGGTGCAGTAATTATAACACACCAGCTGCGCGTCTTTTGTGAGATTTTTTTTCAGACTCCGTGTATGCTGCGATGATGCACGGTATGTGACGAACTGAAGGGGGAGTGTCAGAAAGAGTAGGAGGGTCTTAGAGAGGCACAGGCGAAAATCAAGGCGTCCAATATGGAAGTAAATTTCTTTAAGGTGGATTTGAATATATGACGGACTTTTAAAAGACTTAAGGTGACAATTTTATTGGAGTGTGCTATAGAAGGGTAATATGTGCCTGGAAGAAGCATAATACCCCCCCCCTTTAAATAATATTTAGCTATGTTTATCTTCTAACAGCATGAGCTCAGTTTCCATGTCCAGAGTGTCTTCTTCTTGCAAGACTGGAGCCTGCCGCCTCCGATAGGGAACCGGGCATCAGTCTAACAAGGTCCGAACGTACTGTTGATATCTGCTGCTTGCTGACGTCTGCCCTGGCAGTCTGATACATTACTTACCAGACCATTACACACAGAAGGATTTGTCTGTTCCTGACATGACTTACTACAATGCCAGGGAATAAATAATTAAACCCTAATTACATAAATAATATTCCCTAACACTAGTCATAACGTCCTGTGATGGACTGACAACCTGTCAAGAGTGTACCCCGCCTCTCGCCCAATGCTAGAGATAGGCACCAGCCCCCTCGCAACCCTGCATAGGATAGATGGTATAGACATAACCTCTATAGACATAACCTCTTTAAAAGAACAGCACTTTAATAAATTGCAACTATTCCTTTAATAAACTCTTTAGGTCAAAAATGTAAACTGCTGACTTGTCTTCTGGTTGGATTATGTTTTGACATTTAGAAAAACCAAACCTTTATTACTTTGTTATTCAACAATAATAACAGGATACATTCTGTATCAACAAAGATTTGTAATTTTCAACAACAAATTAATGAGAATCTCTTTATAGACTTCAACTGAATCCATTATGGACTCATCAGAGTTACCCATCTTAGCTGTAACAGCAGTCTAAACTCTTCTAAAATCAGATAATTACACAAGCATTTATTTTATGGAATGTATTTTAAATATATCAAATGTCAGTATGGATTTTTGACTTTTCAATGACAATCTCACTGTGCTAACCAATAGCATCAAATTTAAACATATTAGTTTACATGCTGATGGTTGTCTAAAGATAGAGAGGCTGCCTTTGGCTCATATTTATCAACACAAAACTGTCTGACGAGGTCCTAATGTTATTTAGATAGACCAGTAAAAAGTCAGTTAAAAAAAGGAAAAGGAAAAAAAGCAGTTCACTCTGGGGCAGCTGGTTTGGCTAAATTAGCCCTGACTCTTGCCTGGTCCACAGCATCCAACATGTTCTTGCTGTCCATGGCCAGAGAGTGTGCAGCAGCCAGCATCTGTTTCTTGCACTCATCCTTTAAAGATGTAATGGCATTCTGCTGGGCCAGGCGCATTTTGCTGACTAGCTCGGCCATGTCATTGTTTAGCAGCTTCTGGGTACCTTCAATCTAAAAAAACAAAACAAGGAATGGCTCAGATCAAATAAAAGCTGGCCCCATTTAATTATTATATCTATGTACAGAGTCATGCCCATGTGTATTCAAGGTAAGGTTATTAGTCCTAAACACCATGCTTTCCTTGTATTGAAATCCAACTGCTTGATATACTATACCTCAGTCCTGACTGAATCATGTAAACTAGGCAGCACTTCATCCACACTGAGGATCAGATCTCTTAAGGCCATCCCAACAGACTGCGAGGACAGATCAATAAAGAAAATGAATCAGCTGTATGACTCAGGAGGTTTTCCTCTCCCTTTTAAATTAGCCAAAAAAACAGCAACGACCTACAAAGTGGAGGGCAGGTAATGTGTCTCAGTGTACCTTGACAATGGTGATATATTGTTCTGGTTGCAGCTCAGTGATGTCATTCTTGAGTTGGACAACAACTTTGACCAAGTCCATAACGTACTGGTATACTTTATCATCAGAGCGGTCAATCTCTGCTGTAGGAGCAGCCTAAAGTTGAATTTTAATCAAAGTATTACAATAAGTAGGAAAAGCTTATTTAATCTACTTTGAATTACCTTAAAAGAAATGTAGCAATGGCACAATTGTGTAACTACCTGTGCTTTCAGTCGTGGGGGTTTCTCAGGCGGTGCTGTGTGCGAAGAAAGAATAATTACAAGACACAAAAAGGGAAACAGAGTTGAATGTAAAACAGTAATTTATCTTAGGCCTTACCATGCTCAATCTCAGCTTCAGTTGGCTACAAACAAAAAAACAAAGAGGTAGATAACTGGATAATTATACAAAGTAATATAGAATAAGAACATTTCTTAACTGAAGCAGCACCTAATATATGCAAGAAACAAGAAAAGAAAAGGTTTTAATCAAGTTGTGATTTTTTTTTTTACTGGCTGTAACTTTGATTCCAGTCCAAATATATATATATACAGGGTGGGCCATTTATATGGATACACCGTAATAACATGAGAATGGTAGGTGATATCAAAGTCCTGTTTGTGGCACATTAGGATATGTGAGGGGGGAAACTCCTTAAGATGGGTGGTGGCCATTTAGAAGTCGGCCATCTTGGATACAACTTTTGTTTTTTCAATAGGAAGAGGGCCATGTGACACATCAAACTTATTGGTAATGTCACAAGAAAAACAATGGTGTGCTTGGTTTCAACGTAACTTTATTCTTTCATGAGTTATTTACAAGTTTCTCTTTGTTCACAGCCATTGACATGTCGAACAGGTTAACACGTGAGGAGCGGATCGAAATCGTGTTGATGTCTGGTGAACGCAGTAACCGGGTCATTGCAGCAGATTTCAATGCAAGACACCCTACGAGACCACCCATCTCCCATGCTACAGTCAGCAAACTGCTTGCTAAGTTTCGTGAAACTGGTTCAGTGTTGGATTTGTCAAAATGTGGACGCAAGAAAACTGTCACTAATGAAGAAACATCAGTGGCTGTCCTAGCTTCATTCAGCAAGAGCCCACAGCGTAGCACTCGCCGCACGTCACTGGAGAGTGGCATTAGTCGAACATCCCTTCGGCGGATATTAGCTACTCACAAATGGCACCCTTACAAACTCCAGCTACTGCAGCATCTCAACGAGGATGACCCCAAAGATAAAAGTCTAAGGGGGTCAGATCGGGAGACCTTGGGGGCCATTCAACTGGCCCACGACGGCCAATCCACTTTCCAGGAAACTGTTCATCTAGGAATGCTCGGACCTGGCACCCATAATGTGGTGGTGCACCATCTTGCTGGAAAAACTCAGGGAACGTGCCAGCTTCAGTGCATAAAGAGGGAAACACATCATCATGTAGCTATTTCAAATATCCAGTGGCCTTGAGGTTTCCATTGATGAAGAATGGACCCACTATCGTTGTACCCCATATACCACACCAAACCATCACTTTTGTTGTTCCAACAGTCTTGGAGGGATCAATCCAATGTGGGTTAGTGTCAGACCAATAGCGGTGGTTTTGTTTGTTAACTTCACCATTCACATAAAAGTTGGCCTCATCACTGAACAAAATCTTCTGCGGAAACTGAGGGTCCTGTTCCAATTTTTGTTTTGCCCATTCTGCAAATTCTGTGCGCCGATCTGGGTCATCCTCGTTGAGATGCTGCAGTAGCTGGAGTTTGTAAGGGTGCCATTTGTGAGTAGCTAATATCCGCCGAAGGGATCTTCGACTAATGCCACTCTCCAGTGACGTGCGGCGAGTGCTACGCTGTGGGCTCTTGCTGAATGAAGCTAGGACAGCCACTGATGTTTCTTCATTAGTGACAGTTTTCTTGCGTCCACATTTTGACAAATCCAACACTGAACCAACACTGAACACTTTTCTGTCTGTGAAAAGGACAGAAAATTATATACATTTTCCAAATTTGTTTAATCTGAAAAGTGTGGCAAGTATTTTGTATTCAGCCCCCTTAACTATAATAACCCTAAATAAAGGTGAAGCAAGGTTAGAAAATATCACGTTATTATAAGCTTTGAATGTCTACCACTGTTCATTCTAACATTCAAAACAGCAAAGAACTGCAAATCTATTAAGATATGGCCGTCCAGATAAATGGAGTTAATGTGTCAAGTTAAGTTCGGGAGCAGGACCATGCCCTGAATCCACTTCTCACTCAGGAATCGACTCATAATTCGTTTCACCTGGTGTTTCACACCTGGTTCGCATCTCTAATCACTCTGCAGTCCATATTAACTCAGCTTGTCTAGTGCTCCATGTCTGTCTCGATGGTTTGTCGCACCCCTCCCTTCCCGACCCTCTAGCTGGCTTCACCTCTTTGACCCCTCCCTCATCCCTTTGACCCCTCCCTCATCCCTTCAACCCTCATCCTCTCCCCTTCATTCTATCTTACTTATAGCCCTAGCCTTTTCTAACATCTCTTTCTCTCAGGTTTGTCTGGGGGGTCCTGAGCAGGCTCGGGAAACAGATCAATCTCAGAAGACTGCACCCCCACACTGAATCTTCATCCCAAGCCTTCATCGACGCATCTTCCCAGACACCTAGTCGATTCACTCTCTTCCTTCAATAAACATTGCATTCAAATCCCTGTAAGTGTGGTCCTAGCTAATGAACTGATGGGTTAGGTAAGGAGAGTATTATTAGAGGAGCAGACAAGAGGCCCATGGTAACTCTGGAGGAACTGCAAAGCACTCCAGAGCTCAGGTGGGAAAATCTTTTGAAAGGACATTTTTTTTGTACACTCCTCAATTTGTATGTTATTGAAAAGTGGCAAGAAGAAAGCAAATGTTGAATAAAAGAAGCCTCCATTTGCACTTGCCAGAACCCATTTAGGGAATACAGCAATCATGTGTCAGAAGGCGCTCTGGTAAAATATGACCACAATCGAAAAAACGTTGACCGAATTACAAAACACTATGTAGACAGAGATGATGGGAAGATTTATGGAGCTAAACACAGGACGATCCTGGAAGAAACCCTGTTAGAGGCTTGAAATAACCTGAAACTAGGGCTGAGGTTTCACCTTCCAGCAGGAAAAAAACCAAACCAGAGCTACAATGGCATGGTTTAGATCAGAGCATATTAATATGTGAAAAAACTCCAAAGTCCAGACCCAAAACCAACTGAAAATATAATTGGTTTTCATAAACCCTCTCTATCCAATGGACTGAGCTTGAGGTATTTTGAAAAGAACAATAGTCAGATGAGCAAATCTGAAATAGACATACACTAATAGACTTGGAGCTGTAATTTCAGTGAAAAGTGATTTATCGTCACAATTATGCACAATTGCGTTTCATGTACGCAACAAACTGGCATGCTTTCAAAGGAACTGTATTTTTACAGATAAATCTTGTGTTAAATCTGGTGACATCAGATGACCTGCTAACTTCATTTAATCTCACTAGAATTACATTTTATACACATGGATACCTACCCCCGAGCTGGCAGTGTCGTCTTGTCCCATGGGGTCCTGCAAAAGAACAGGCAGGTTCATTTTACAGAATAAAGACAATGATCTTCTCTTTTTACCTTTATCAGGGGAACATTCAATTCAACATTAGTGGGGTGTCGAGGTTGAACAAGAACTTTGATTATGTTTAACGGTGCCTTGTTCCGCTCATGTTCCAGGGTAACACTGAACTGGTGAGCAGTGGGACACAGAGAGGGGGTTGACAAAAGCTAAGGATGCCCTGTTTCCCACCAGGAGTCTCTCCTCCTTATCCAGCCACTTCTTATCCTCCATCATCTGCTCTTTCTGGAGTCGCAGTGTGTCCTGCATGTGTTGCCGTTCCCTCTGCCAGAGCCAGTGGGCACTCTCCCTACTGTTGGGTTCCATTCGCAGAAACTCACTCTCCTAATGCACAGATGGTAGTTTATTTTAGCTCTTAATGAGTGGTATTTACAGTATGCCATCAGACAGGGAGAAGCTTAAACTTTGTGATCTAAATATGATCAAAGGTCTTACCCCCATACTGCGGCGACGGGGGGACCTAACCGGCAGTGCGAGCGTGTTTCTGGAGTCAACCGGGGACTGGTATTCACATGGGCTGGCCAGGTCAGGTGAGCTGGCACACAGTGCTTCATTCAGCTGCACAGAAACACAATCAGATCTGTCAGACTGTAAAAAAAATCCTGTAAAGATCTGAGGTTATTTCCCTAAACTTACACACCTGTATATGTAGACCAATGCTGAGTGTGTTTCCAAATCGGCTTGGCTTCGTCCTTGAGGGCTTGAGTAAAGTTTGAAAAAGGTAAGTAAATGTATTAAATCAGACCTTAGTTCTTCTAATAAATACATTCCTGGTAAATACAATTAACAAGGTTTTATACCTTGGGGGGAGCATCTACAAAATTGACCTTTGGTTCCAGAAATTTGGTGGCGCGTGCTCTGTCTCTTTCTCTCTCTACATCCAGCTCCTTCTCCATCCTTTGGACGTCACTGAAAGACACATGTATGAATGTCATGTCATGTCTTTATAAAATGAAAAGACCTTTCAAATTTTTTACTTAAGATTTTTTTGAAACATGCTCAGATTTACACATATTTATAAAACTACAAAAAATTAAAAAAAGAGATTCAAAGTAAATGAGTGAGCAAATAATATTACTTGTGGGCAAGATTCCAATATTATGTACTTATATTTCTAAAAGATTTAGCCACAAGACCCATATCTGGGAAGCTGTCCTTGGAAACACCAAACTTCCATCCTACTCATAGAAAACACCCACAAAAAATATTGCTCTTTACATCTCTGGACCGAGGTAAAATCTTAGCAAATTATGTAAAATTATAGTTAATACTTAGGTTCAAAGTACTAAAAATTATATAATATCCTAATTTAGGTGCTGAATTTTCCCATTATTAATATTTACAAAACCAAAGTAAAAAGCAATTACAGTATTTAAGCTAGGCACTGATTTTCACTATATTCCTTTCTAATTAGAATTTTCAGAGTCCAATTGTAACTATAAATTAGACAAAGTTAATAGTTGCTTGTGGAGTTTCACAAGGGTGTATTTTTGATCCTCATTTGTTTAATCTATATATGTTCCAACTTGGGTCTACAATTACAATACAGCCCAACAGATCCCACCCAAATGTTGTAACTCATCTTCCAATGTTCACCGATGTAAACAAAAAGATTTTCAAGGACTTTGTAACTACACTGCGATAACAGTGTCTTATTTTAAAAATATACTCTACTACAGGCTAAAAGTTGGAGAACATAATCAAATCTGTTCAAACAAAGGTTGGTTCACTGGTACACTTTGCAACAAAATGAACATGATTAATATATAAAGAGCCACTTAAAATACATTTTAACTATCAGGTATTTGGGTTTTTGTTAGCTTAGAATATGTTTTTTAAAGGTCAAGCTTACTTGCATAGCACATTTCAGCAACATTATTCAAAAAGTTCTAGTTGGGCTTTTTTTAGATAATCAAAACATGTAGTGCCTTCAGTTGAAACTACAGTACAACACTATATAATGCAATAAATATACATTATCAGTACAACACATTTTGCTGATATGTATTATTAGATACATATTTACATAGTATATAACTTATTTTGTCACTTGGATATTTTTTTTGTTTCTCTGAATTATACTTTCAGGCATCTTGTTTTTTATCCTTGTTCATAAAATAAATGTTTTTATTTGAATGTAATAAAACCCTTGCTTAATAGAAAACAGATAATCTTTATTTTTATAAGCAATCACAGTTAATAGAGAAGCAGATCACGACAGGAGTGTTTTTATTACATTTTTTAATAACTACCTGATCTTGATCACAAGCTCAGTGAAACTGGGTCTCTCTCCAGGATCGTAGGACCAGCATCGCGTCATGAGTGAATAAAGAGCAGGAGGGCAGCTGTCTGGTTTGGGCAATCTGATGCCCTGCTCCAACTGGTTGATGACGTCTCTGTTTTCCAGCCAGAAAAACGGTTGCTGCCCTTGGCTCATGATCTCCCACATACACACAGCTGCAGAGCAATGCGCACACAAGACATAACTGAACATAAGCTCAAATATTTTCACTCCGTAATTCATGAGATAGGACTAGAAAGCAAACCATTATGCATTATAGATATAAATACGAGAATTATAAAGGAAATCCGAAAATGTGTCTGAGCTCACCAAACATCCAGACATCACTAGCTGAGGTAAAACGTCTAAAGTTGATGGATTCTGGGGCCATCCACTTGATTGGTAATCGAGTAACAGAAGCTGCAGGAAAATCACCATAAGATCACGTTGTGGAAAAGGTCAAAGGTTAGTTTAGTTAGATTACTTTCTTTCACATCCATCAACCACCCAGATCTTCTGATAGAAATCTTTTTACTGCCTCGTCTGTTACCTTTGTAGTATTCTTCATCCTCGATGTATCTCGACAGACCAAAGTCTCCAAGTTTCACACAGTCCGGGCTTGCAACTAACACATTCCGAACAGCAATGTCTCTGAAAGCAAACAACAGAAGATGAAAATTCAACTGACTGATATCATGACAGTCCACGAACTGCTAGTGTAATAAGGCAAGGCAAATCTATTTGTAGAGCACACTTTCAGCAACAGGTGATGAGGTAAAAAGCACAACATGGAAGACATAAAGAACATTAAAACATACTACCATTATGACATTCCAGTTGTTATAATAATAAGGACGAATATATTTAAACAAACATATCGATCAATGAGAAACTTTGTCCTTGAGAAACAAAATTTTGCCTTCAGAATTACTGAGTCAAAACAGGGAAAAAGGAATGTTTACATTTTTTATTCAGGTTAAAAAGTAATTTATTTTGTCAATGTTTTGTCTTCACAGAAGCTTGGAGCCGTGAAAGGCTGCCTTGCCGCCTGAATCCTACTGATAACATTCAGTTTTTCTGCCAGTGGCATTTTACTGATTGTTTTTGCCTCACTGTCAGTATTTTAACCTCAAGGGAAAATGTTTACAATTCTTATTACATTGTCATAGTAATTCTTTCAATAATATTTTTAAATGATGTTCAGCAGTCTCTGACGAAATTAATCTTAACATTGCTGTAGTTTGGTACTTACTTTTATTTTTAAGATGGTTTTCCATCATATTTAGTCCTAAGTTTGTCCCCATCAGTACAAATATAGTTTTTGGTAAAAACAAGCTGGGCCACTTTGCCTCAAGATGAGGAGCTCAAGTATCTCGGTGTCTTGTTAGGGAAGGATTGAGATGGATAGACTGAGCAGAGCCTCATTTGCAGTAATGTGGGCACTGCTCTGGTCTGTTGCGTTAAAGAATGAGCTGAGCCAAAAGGCAAAGCTTTCCATTTACAGACCCATCTACCCTCTGACTTTCACCTATGGTCATGAGATATGGATAACGATCCCTCGGGTCAACATCCTGGTTGGAAGCAGATGAAATCAGCTTCCTAGGGTGGCTTGCTGTGATAGGATTAGGAGCTGAGAGTAGAGCTGCTGTTTCTCCACATTCAGAGTCAGATGAGGTGGTTCAGGCATCTAAGCCAAATGCATTCTGCAAACTTCAATTTGGAGACTGTGATCAATTTGGAAGCTTTCTAAGCACATCCTGGGAAAAGATCTCAGGCAAGACTCAGAATTCACTAGAAAACCACATTTCCCTGCTTGGCTGGAAAACCCAGAATAAGTTGGAGAGTGAGCTGGGAAGAGGGATGGGTGGGATTCCACTCAGCACTTCTTTCCTTGGTAAACTACAATCGGATAAGTAATAGAAAATCACTGGAAGAATTGACGTTAGCGGCTATTAGTGGCAACTATTTATACAAATCACATGTAGATTTTGTTTTCGTTTTTTTACTTTTACATATATTTTCACCAACAAAAGAAAATCAAGCACAGTACAGATCACAGGTTTATCATTTTATGTTCTATACAAACCGTGATTTCTCTGCATAATAACTGAAAAAACTATTTCTTTTTAAACACAAAATTTTGATTCCAATTTTGAGTTTGGGCATCAGGTAAAAACAAATTATAGACAAAAGCTTTGAATTCTGATTTATTTGCAGTAACTAATTGTTCCAAAGAAAAAAAAAGAATCCAGGTGAAATTACGATAAGACATTTAAGGACTTCTTCAACTTCTTCAGATCTATTAATCTAAAATCTAATAGAAATGTTAAACTGAACTAAAAAAGAAAGTGGAATGTGGCCAAACACACTTTTTTTTTTTACTTTTAAAGGTTATGTACAACAATAATCCGAAATAAATATCAAAGCTTTTTTTTAAATGGCCCTGGGGCTGATCAGAGTCTCTAGGGTGAAACCACAGTCTAAGGATGTTTATACTTTAACAAAATACCTCTTTTTAATTTAACAATTCATTTTTGATTATTTTACATACTAATGTCTGTGACATTACAATTTACTTTTCCACATTTTGTCACATAACAACCACATTTCATGTCATAGATGAAAAAGTAATAGATCATTTTAGCTAAAAATAAAGCATGGTTTTTAAAACATCTCTGGCTCTGAAGATCGGTTGATGAGACTACCATTAGACAACTATTAGTTAGTTAGTCGTGCACTCAACAACTCTGGTCTTTTTGGAAAGCCTTTGTTGAAGGAACAAAAGTAAAAAGTAAAGAACACAAGTGAAAGACAATGGTCTAGTTAGAGGAGACCAAAATGTAACGTTTTGGCCTATTTGCAAAACACTACATATGGCAGGAAACTAGCATTGCATTTCATCCTGAAGCCAGTATCCCCACCGTGAAACATGGTGATGATGCTTATGTTATCATGATAACATGATGCTGTGGCAATGCTTTCCTTCAGCACAGAGAGGAAAGCCGATCCCAGTTGATGGAAAGATGGATGGAGCAAGACAATCCTGGAATTTTTTTTTTGAAAGCATTGCAAATGCATGCAACACTTTTTAATTTTTATTTGTAAAAAAACATGTAAAAAACATGTAGACTCTTCCTTTCATGTTACAAGTTAACACTACTTTGTGTTGGTCTGTCACATAAAATCCCAATAAAATACTCGGATATGTGTGCTTAAAACCTGATAAAAATATTGAAAAGTTCAGAGGGTATGAATATTTTGGCAAGGCACTGTAGACAACTCTTTTTAGTAAAATTACCTTCAATGCCACTGTTGTCTTCTATAGCTTTGTGGGGTTTTATCCAATAGTTTATCGACTTCTTTCTATTTTGAGAAACTGACATGCAAAACTGACACCTGCAGTCGTCCCCGTAAAAAAGTTAAAATATACTAACTGCATGCATGAAGAGACCTTTCAAACCTATAAAGAAGAAGAACCTGATTTTGTCTTAGTTTTTTAATTATTTTCTCACCTGTGCACCATGTTGCACCCTCCAAGGTAGACAAGGGCTTTGCATATCTGCAGACTGAACAGCATCAGGGTTGTGTTTGTCAGTTTGTTTTGGTTCTGAGTCAGGTAGTTACCGAGCTGTAAAGATGTTTATAATTTATTCAGATAATGTTCACCTGTACAGCATCCGTGTTGACAAAACTGTTGAATAAAACCACATGAACAGTTTAACAAAGAAGCAATGACTGAGACCAACCTCTCCGTACTGGTAAAGCTCCATAACGATCCACACAGGATTCTCCTCTATGATTCCAATCAGCTTGACAATGTGAGGATGATCAAGGTTCTTCATAATAACTGCCAAGCAAAGTTCAAGCATAATAAATGTTGCTCTCTTCTGCACCGCTTCTTCTTTTGTTTTCAACCAATGTTTGCTATCGTACCTGCTTCACTCATGAATTTCTCCATTACGTCAGAAGAGCAGTCCTTGCAGGTCTTGACTGCCACATTAACTCTTTCACCATTCTGTCCAATAAACAAATAGGTTTTTGTGCTCCAAAAGGGTCCCCTTTCCAAGCTCTGTTGTAAAGTCTGAATAGTAACTTACGGCTTTTTTGTACACTCCATCGTAGACTTCTCCAAAGAAGCCCTCACCGAGGATTCGCCCCAGAACGATGTCCCTTCTATCAATCCCAAACTTCACAGCTACAGAGTGATAAGGATTCTTTTATTAACTACAATTCAATTTTAGCCGCTAAAAATCTAAAAAAGCCAAGTGTAACAGCTTTAGACAAACCTGATTTTGGCCTCTCATCAAGAATCTCACAATAAATATCAGAACCTGCAGAAGGAGAGACACTTCAAATGAATATACATATATTTATTCCTAAAAGAATTACGCTGAAAAATATATGGTGGAAAAAATCAGAAGTTTTAGGCTCACCCATACTGAGTCTAGCTGAGCTGAGGTCTCTGCTACTCGACAGAACGAACAAAACAAGATTAATCAGAAATATTTAATAATGGCTTCCTAAAAGTGTCAAGTCAGTTATCCAGTCAAACATCTCACCCTGTAGGGATGTCAGGTAGGGACAACTGTACAGACTTGGGATCTAGTTTAGAAAGATATTAAGAACATTTGTTTAAAATGAGGGGCCAGGCACTAATAATATCCCTGTCCATTTTGAGAAAATGGTAGGATAAGCACACCTTTGTTTGGTCTGTAAATAACACTGTCGTCTGTGTCATTTTCCAGGCGGCAGTATCCATCAATGAGATCAATCATGTTCTCTGCCATAGGAACTGTAGCCACACTAATAGACAGATCCTGTTAAAGAAGATAACATACAAATATAAGCAGGATCAATTATCCCTAGGGTCTTTTCCTGAATGTTTTTCTATTAAACACTAATTTAAGGAAGTTTCAGGGTTATCTTTTTGCTGCACTTACTTGTTTGGCACCTTCAACGCTGATGTTTAGAAGCGCCTTACTGTCGCTCTGTGGCAAACATTGGATCTTCTTTATCTGTTTGAAGTCAGTAAGGAACAAGGCCTGTGGCAAGAAATGACAGGTAGGCTCATTCACAAAGAAAATTGCTTGATTTGAGACATTATTAAGTTGCTAGTGATAACTGTAAACAACTGATTTTTCTTATTAAATTTATAGAGAAACACTTTCACACAATTAGTCTGAAAGGACAGCTTTTGACTCATATGTTCAGGCTTTTTATTTACTTTTTGTCAAAGAACACAAAAATGCAAAAAAATAGGTGCTACTTTATTAAGCCATATTTTAACACACTATATATTACAACAAAATGAGATGACTAAAAAATGGCCAAGACCTTACTACAAATGCAACACAATGATGTCATAAATAATGCCTACTGAAACAAAATCTTCCACCCACATTTAATAAATATTTGTTTTCAAGTTATCTCAAAAGAAATTGAAAAAGGAGCTCATAGTTCATGCTAGGAGTATGAAGTAACACTGAACTTTAAAGCTGTGAACTGTGAAAATGAGTTACTGTAATAGCCTTTTAATCTGTGTGAGCTGAATTTTCAGCCCCTTCTTGTGAAGCGTGAAGCTACACAGCACTGTTTTATCCCACCAAAACTGAAACACGAGGGTTGTGTTTTGCCTGACTATTTCTTCAAACCTTTCTTTAATTAATACAACTTAGAGCTGCTGATAAGTTCATTTAGTTACCATTTAACAGACGCAGAAAACACAAAACATAGTTGTTAAACAGGAGAAATCCTCATAGTGACCAATGGAACAATATACGTTAAATCTTTTTTAACACCATAACAAAGTACTGTAGGAATGGTAAATGCTTTAAAGGAATGAAATTTGCCACCAAGGTGGGTCGAAGAATGGATAGAACATAGCATCGAGCCACAAACATAACATTGCACAATGCTGAAAATGATCAAGCAGCTGGAAAAAAGCTAGATTTATGATATGTTTAAAGTTAGGAAAACGTTCCCATACCGCTGAATCCTTCTGAGAACGCTGGCGAATGCCCCTTCCTCCAATAACCAGTTCCACAGACAGACTCCAACCTTGCTGGTGATGAACACAAAGATTTGTGATGATAATATAAACAATTTGTGTCTGAAGTGCTTATAAAATTATTTACAGAGGGCTTAACAACTCACCACTAGTTCACATGGAAAGACCTCTTCATCATAGCTGATAAATGTCTTGAGGGTCTCAAAAAACTTTATCATACAGTCGTCCTCCTTAAGTGTTGCGTACTGTAGAAATGTTTGCTGGATCATCTTCCGTAGCTGCCTAGGCTGGATCCCAATCACAAACAGATTGTAAACATCAAAAGCAAAATGTTTAGGTAAATGACAAAAATCCAATCTACTGAATAAAGAGCAAATATTATGTTTTGGAGGTTTACCTTCATGCTGTTTATCAGTTGCTGAGGGAAAAAAAGGTCCAAGCCAACTTCTTTTCTAAATGACACATAAGGACACATACGTTTGTGTACATATGTACACGCTTTAAAAATGTAAAACATCAGTTCATTACTAAACATAGTAAAACACTGTCCACAAACTTTTTTCTAAGTTTGGATTATTACGCTGTTTTTTTAGTTTGTCAAGGATGTACACAACCTTGCAAAAGTATTGATAAATGTCAGATGTGTGATGTGTAGGACTGAAAGGTTTGAGGGAAACTAACACTTTTGACCGGCACTGTAGCTCTTTGGCTTAGATTTTTATTTTTCCAAGTATTTTTATCTACGTCATTATTTCTTCCTAACTTTATAGGTTTTCTGTTCATGTTTCTGAACTTAATCAAAGCAAGATCATCTTATCTCTCCTAGAATTGATCTTTTATTCCTTCTATTTTTATTTGTTTGTCTTCCCTTGAACTATTTGTCTTTCATTTTCAATATTGTAAAAATCCATGTACTTCTTATTCATTGCTTTTCTTTTACTTGCGTTTCATTCAGTTCCATTGATTACAACAAAGCAATTTCTGTATAGGTTGCACATTTTTCTCTTTTTGTTGTTGTTGCTGTTGGCAGGTTCTTGCTTGCCATAATTTGTCTTGGGTTTAAGATATCTGTCTCTGTTATGCATCTGAGGTCACCTAACATCAGGGAACGACGTTTCTGACATTGACAAGAATTTTAACAACCTGAAATCATGCTTTGGACAAGTTCAGAGCCATTTCATCATCAAATAAAAAAATAGCTTTTATTTCAGAACCAATAAAGCAAATTGTGAAAACTTACTCAAGCAGCTCAAAGTTAGATTTCTTTTCCAAGCCTTTTGCATTCATGTCTTTATAGAATCTCCTGTAAAAACAGAGTGACATGTACTGCAAGTATCTGCAAGATTCAAACAACTCATTAGCCTGTTTCAAAAAACAATGGCACCACTTTGCCACAACACAACGTTGGTCTTTCATAAGTGGTCAAGTCCAGCGTTGCGGTAATTTACTATCAAGCTTAGTGGCACGAATGGTGCAATATTCCTGGCTGCCATGCTGCCACGATGCTTTCAAAGGACATGCTGCCACGCTGTGTCTTTTGAAACAGGCTATTGACTTGTGAGCTGAGGAATGCATTGAATCACCTGATCTCCAAACAGCCAAGCTGCAGGGCCATCCCATCACTGACCTTGCTGGCATGACACTGCATGTAATCACTACGTACCTGAAGAGAAGCATTATCCATTGTCATTCAGAGAAAGGAAAACAATTACCATAACTGAACAGTTAAACTGTCAATAATAAATATAAATCTATTTTTACCATGTTTCAGAAAATAGTTACTGAGAATTTTTAGACTTTAACTTTTACAGATAGATTATAGATAGATAGATTTATAGATAATTAGGCATCAATCAATACAGTTTGAACAAGATGTTTACATTTACTGTATAAAAATGCACAAAACCTTGTTTGTCCCGCAGTCTGACAATAAATCGGACAAAATGGTTTTTATTTAAGGGCAGTAAGGATTTTCAAAATAAGTTCTACTTCCTAAATGCCCAAAAAACTATCTTCAAACTCAGATGTTCACATACAATAAAATTACTATAACTTCAAAGAATTTAGGAAAGCTCAGATAATGTTCTCATGGCTTCGCAAGCTTCTAATAGGTTAATTGACAATATGTAAGATAAATGGCCACACAACCACACACAGCTTCATTGTCTAAACAGATGGTCCGTTCATCTGTTCAAACACTTACATGCAAGTATAAACACTATAGGACAGTCCAACCATCATAATGTTCAGGAAGGAGAGAGGTTCTGCCTCTAAGGGATGAAAATGTTTTGGTTCAAATTAACCCCAGAACAACAGCAAAAGACCCTTTGAAGATGCTGGAATGAGAGTGACAGACATGGGCTGAAAAGTCACTCAGTGAGGAAAAAGCCATTACTCCAGAGGAAACTCCAAAAGCCACACATTTTGCAAATATGTATGGACAAAGATCTTAATTTTTGGAAACTTGAAGTGTTTGACAATGATGACTACCATTACATTTAGAGGAAAAAGTGGCAAGCTTGCAAGTCTGTGAACTACCTAATTAATGTGAAGTACAGGGGTACGAGCAACATGTTTTTTACTTGCTACATGAGAAACTGCAGTTCTTCACAAAATAGATAGCATCATAAGGAAAAAACAGTATGTGGAAACGTTTAAGTAACTTCTAAAGTTGCTCTCTACGAAAGAAAGAAAGAAAGAAAGAAAAGTTGCTCTCTACGAAAGAAAGAAAGAAAGAAAGAAAAGTTGCTCTCTACGAAAGAAAGAAAGAAAGAAAGAAAGAAAGAAAGAAAGAAAGAAAGAAAGAAAGAAAGAAAGAAAGAAAGAAAGAAAGAAAGAAAGAAAGAAAGAAAGAAAGAAAGAAAGAAAGAAAGAAAGAAAGAAAGAAAGAAAGAAAGAAAGAAAGAAAGAAAGAAAGAAAGAAAGAAAGAAAGAAAGAAAGAAAGAAAGAAAGAAAGAAAGAAAGAAAGAAAGAAAGAAAGAAAGAAAGAAAGAAAGAAAGAAAGAAAGAAAGAAAGAAAGAAAGAAAGAAAGAAAGAAAGAAAGAAAGAATATTTAATTCAGTACCTGCTGGTAAAAATAAAGGAACGTGGATCTGTCCTTTTTAAACTTCTCTAGGAAGTTGACTGGAATGTATCTGATCCTAATGTCATATCTGCACCCAAGAAGGGAAGAAACATACATTTATTAGACATGTTTTATTTCTTTATCTCTAATCATGGGTAACATATTTGCAACAATAAGCCCTAAAAATCTGTCTGGACCTCCACTCAGCCTCCACGTGATGACTCTCGTAGCGCTGTTCAACCTCACCAACAGTCATATCTGGATGCAGCCAGTGAAGTTCTTCGGACTTTAAGTGCTTCAACATAAGACCGTAACATTTTGAGAGTTCAACGTTCGGCCCTAAACGACCGCTGACCAGGATTGAGCGAATAATAGCCTACGGGGAAAATAAACATAATTGTCAATTCTTTACAAGTTGTCACTTTTCCTCCTTTAACACATTTTAATTGATTCATCTGTCATTTTAATTAGTAAATTTAGGCAGATCACTGACAGAAGATTATTAATAATCTTTTTGGTTCATACAGAATAAAATCTAAAATCTTCCACCTTCTACCAAAAATGATTATCAAATTTTTTTTTTCTAAACTCCACCCTCTGTCACTTCTTCTATGCCTGCAATATCATGCTCTCACCTGGATTTTCCAGGAGCTGTCACATTTGACCAGTTTAAAGTTCTTTCCCAGGTTGCTGTTGGTGCAGAAGCACACTTTGAGGATTTTTACTGGCCCTCCATCCCCAGTGAACTCGGTTTCAGGGTTGGGGTCTGTGCTACTTTGCCTTGGACTTGCTCCTTTCCAGGCCAGGGTATCACCAGACATCACCTCATACATCTTTAGAGCCGGGTTGGCGTCGTCACGCCTGCATCACTCTTTCAACCAAATAAGCAAAAAGAAAAACATCTGAATGAAGGAATAACTGAAGGCATTCAACAGAAATAGTTAGGTTTTAAAGACTATTAATAAATGATAACAAAAAAACTGTGTTGCAACGACAATATTACCTGAGGACACCGTGATCTGTGACTCACTTTCTCAAATTAATACGGTCATGTTTCATATACTTCACACCAAATTCATCCTGTGATCTTGTGCCACATGAGTGCAGTGATTCATAACTTTGTATTCTAAGATCTAGAGATTGTATTCTTTCAACACTTGTGATGTCAAGTGTGGACCTGCAATGTCCATCAAGCAAGACAGTGTTAGATAAATTCAATTCAATTCAATTCAAAAGTACTTTATTGATCCCAGAGGGAAATTAAGTGTTGCTGTAGCTCATATAATTAATTAATTATTTAAGGAGTTGTTGTAGATGATGATGGCTGTGGGCAGGATTTCTTGTAGCGGTCTGTATTGCAGCGAAACTGAAGAAGCCTCCGACTGAAGACGCTCTGTTGTTGTATGACTGTCTCATGAAGAGGATGCTCAGGGTTGTCCATAATTTTTTTGATTTTATGAAGAATCCTTCTTTGCATCATCATCTCCAGATTTTCCACAGTTGTCCCAAGAACAGAACCAGCATTCTTTATCAGGTTGATTAGCCTTTTTAAGTCCCTGGCTCTGATGCTGCTACCCCAACAGATGACGGCTGAAGAGATTACACTCTCCGCAACAGACTTGTAGAAGATCTGCAGCATCTTGCTGCAAACCTTGAAGGACCTAAGCTTCCTCAAGAAGTACAGTCTGCTCTGTCCCTTCTTGTAGACGGCTTCACAGTTCAGTCTCCAGTCCAGTCTGCTGTCAAGGTGAACTCTGAGGTATTTATACTCCTCAACCACCTCCACTTCTTCTCCCATGATGGAAACAGTTTTTGACTTATCCGTGTTTCTTCTGAAATCTACAATCATCTCCTTTGTTTTGTTCACATTCAAGGTGAGACGATTTTTTCCGCACCATGTCACAAAGCGGTCCACCAGCTCTCTGTATTCAGCTTCTGGTCTATCTCTGATAAACCCGACAATTGTAGAGTCATCTGAGTATTTCTGCAGATGACAGGTCTCTAATTTGTACTGGAAGTCTGAGGTGTACAGAGTGAAAAGGAATGGTGAGAGTACGGTCCCCTGTGGTGCTCCTGTGCTGCTGACCACCTGGTTTGACACACAATTCTTCAGTCTCACAAATTGTGGTCTGTTGGTCAGGTAGTCATTGATCCAGGCGATTGTTGAGGGCTCCACCTGTGTCTTCAGGAGTTTCTGACAAAGCAAATCAGGTTGAATTGTGTTAAATGCACTGGAGAAAACAAAGAACATGATCCTCACAGTGCTGCCTGCTTTGTCCAGATCGCAGTGGGTTGGTTGAAGCAGGAGGATGATGGCATCTTCAACTACAACTCCACAGCAATAAGCAAACTTCAGTGGGTCCTGATACATTCTTGTTTGCTTGCTCAGGTGGGCCAACAGGAGTCTCTCCAGGACCTTCATGATGTGGGATGTCAGGGCAACAGGTCTATAGTCATTGATGACTGATGGGTGATTTTTCTTTGGTACTGGAACAAGGCAGGATGTCTTCCACAACACTGGAACCTTCTCCTGAGTTAGGCTAAGGTTGAAGAGGTGCTGCAGAATCCCACAGAGCTGATCTGCACAGGCCTTCAGGACTCTGGGGCTGACACCATCTGGACCTGCAGCCTTGTTCCGGTTCAGTTTGTCCAGCTGCCTCTTCACCTGACTTTTTGAGACAGACAAGTGGGAGGGGGAGGCAAAGGTGGTAGCAGCATTTCCTGACTTGGTTTAGGTCAAACTTGTGGAATCAGAAGAGTTCATGGCTGAGGTGAAGGATAAAACATCCGAGGTGTAACAGAAAAGCTGTTGATCAGAGGAGAGTGGGATGTCTGTTTGGCTGGTAACAGGAGAGGAGGATGCTGAGCTAGTTCCTGAACTGAACCTGTTGAAGAATGTGTTCAGTTCATTGGCTCTATCCAGACTTCCATCCATCCAATCCTTCCTGTCCTTAAAACCTGTGATCTTTCTCATTCCTGACCAGACATCTCGAATATTGTTCCTCTGTAGTTTGTTCTCCAGCTTCTTCCTGTATGTCTCCTTGCTGTCTCTGATCTTGACCTTAAGTTGCTTCTGTATACTCCTCAGTAATTCCGTGTCTCCCTCCCTGAAGGCTCTTTTTTCTTGTTTAGCAGTTCCTTCAAGTCACTGGTGATCCAGGGTTTGTTATTAGCAAAGCATCTCACGGTTCTGGTTGGGATGATGTTGTTCACACAGAAGTTTATATAGTCAGTCACACACTCAGTCATGGCATTGATGTCCTCTCCATGTTCTTGGCAAAGAGTCATCCAGTCTGTGGTTGCAAAACAACCCTGCAGGGCTTCTTCAGCTTCCTGTGACCATTTTCTCACAGTTTTCTTTGTAACAGGTTGAACAAGTGGTTTATATTCTGAACAGAGAAAAATAAGATTGTGATCTGATTGTCCCAGAGGAGGTCTTGGTTTTGACATGTATGCATCCTTTACATTTGCATAAAACAAATCCAAGGTCCTTTTTCTCTTGTGGAGCAGCTGACAAACTGTTGAAATGTTGGAAGTGTAATAGAGAGCGATGCATGACTAAAATCACCAAATTTTGCCACAAATGCATTGGGGTGCTGTGTCTGTAGCTTAGAAACAACGGAACTGATGACATCACATGCATTGTCTGCAACGGCTGAAGGTGGAATGTAAACAACTGCCAAAATTACACTGGTGAACTCTCTTGGTAAAAAATATGGACGAAATCTTACTGCCAAGAGTTTGACATCTGGGCTGCAGAGACGACACTTCACAGTAACATGTCCTGGATGACACCATCTGTTGTTGACAAGCACTGCTAATCCACCTCCTTTTCTTTTCCTGCTTGTCTTCAGATCGCTGTCTGCTCGTACAGTCAGGAAGCCTGGCAGAGAGACGATGGAGTCGGGGATATGATCCAGCAGCCACGTCTCAGTAAAACACATAACACTGCATTCCCGGTACTCTGGCTGAGTCCTTGTAAGGGCTTGGAGTTCATCCATCTTGTTAGCCAGTGATCTTACGTTGCCCATTATGATCGATGGAAGAGATGGCTTGAACTTCCTCTTTCTCTGTCTCCTTTTCGCTCCTGCGCTGCATCCACGTCTCCTCATCAACTCATCAGGGATTTGGGGCTTCAGTTGAGGTATTAGTTCAGCTTTGCGATGTTAATCAGCTGATCCCGACTGTAAACCAAATTGTTGCCATGGTTATGAATCATAACAAGTTGTCAAAAAGTGAAACATTTACAGTAAATATCCTTCCAGCTTCACAGCACCAAAAACTAGAAAGTATACAGGTAAAAAAATGCAATCTCCCTCAAGAAAAAAGAGGAACCAATGTCCAAAAAACCAAAACTTAATAAGTAGCCAACAGAGCCACTCCAACATGCAGCCACCCAGAGCAGCGCAATTCTAGAATAGAATTGGATTATGGATAAAGGGATTCAGTAAGAAAAGTCAAGTCCTCAGATGCAACTAACATTTCATCCCTATTGGAACTGCAACATGGAAGTGACAGCCTTTATCAAAATTATTGTCTACACACAACAAAGACAATACGATAAACCACCAGCTGCAATGATGTTACTATTACCAGTAGTGTTAATGACTGAGGCTCAGTGGGAAGAGTAGTTGTCAAGCAATCCAAAGGTTGTGGGTTTGATTCCAGCTTCCTTCAGTGACATGTAGATGTGCCCATGAGCAAGGTACTTAACACTAGAGCTACATTTAACCAGTCACACTCACAAACGCATAGACATTCACACCCCAATACGCAGATTAATTGACAGTTTGGGGTTTAGTACTTTGAGTGGCCTAGTGTGAAAAAAAAAGATCAGTATAAATTCAGTTCATTTACTATTATGAAAACAGACATTAGCTCTTTCACAGAGTCCTGGGGTATTGTTAGCTTAAATTACAGACAGAAAAAAAAAATCCAACACAGAAAGAAGTCCATCTGGTAAACAGTCTCCTCAGTGGGTGTAGAAAGATCTGTGCCTTTGAACACTTAAATTGATAACTTTTACCTCCACCAGGAGGTAATGTTTTCGTGCTTACTGTCGGTCTGTTTGTTGTCTGTCTGTTAGCAACATACCTCAAAATGTTATGGACGGATTTTGATTAAATCTTCAGGAAATGTCCGCAATGGGACCAGGAACAACTGATTACATTTGGGGTTGATCCGACATGAAGCGCGTATCCACCCACCAGAGGTCACATTAACCGAATATTTTCTGTATTTGACTGTTTTTTTAGACGGTCCATATTTTGACAGATTAGTATTCACAACTCTGACTACTTGGTGCCAATGTGCAGATATTTTCAACTTTACGCACAGAGTACAGGTAACTAAATCATCTAAAGAAAAGATTCCCAGTAGAGCATCTGACCATCATCTCAGACCCAGACACCGTATTCAATGTATCTCGCTAACCAGGAAAAGACTGCACGTTAAAGAGTTACTGAGGCTTTGGAGCGCGACTGTGGCCGGTGCGGCAGTTGTGCTCCGAAGAGCCCGATGTGTGCCAAACACCGCAACACAGGCTTTCCTCCCACTGAAGCAATAGTTCACGGCCCAGGAAACGGTTCGTTCAGAGAGTCTTTTTGACTTCTGATCACTTCAATGGGAGAAATGTTTCCTCATTTCAGAACTTCGGCTTAAGTGGTGCTTAAGTCCAGTCTGTGGCAGCTGAGTGCGGATTCAGCTTTCAGAACAACATCTAACCCCATGAGAAGTCATCTGTCCGAGGCAAAATCTAAAATCTCATGACAATAACCTCTGCAGCAATCCCACAATTTGATTATGCACAAATGGGAGCACATTTCAGTTCCATGCGGAGCAGGATAAACTTTTGAGACTGTGTGCGTTCTGGTCACAGCACGTATTCCTATTTAAAGTGCAATCGATAATTTTCATTTCTTTATATGTAGTTCTCTGTTCAGCTTGAATATTATTTAAAATGAATAAAAAATAAATACTATTGAAAACAGACCCTTTCCAAAAAAAATTTTATCATGGAAAAGTTTATTTATTCCATAATTCCATTCAAAACGTTAAACTTCCATAGATCATAGATTCAGGCCCCGCAACTTAAACGATTTCAAGAATTTAGTTGTTTATTTGGGCTTCCAGTTCATAAAACCCACAACAGCAGGAATTCCAAAAATTTGAATGCTGTGAAGAAATCACCATTTACTTTTCAGTTTTTGCAGAAAAAAAAAGAAAGTAGGATCACATCAAATCAATCAAAATATGGTACTTTCCAAACGATATGTCAATCTTCAGTATTTGATAGGGAATCCCTTTGCGTTAATCACGGCCTTGATTTGCCATGGCATTGAGGCAATCAGCCTGTGGCATTGCCTGGGAGTTATGGCAGCCCAAATTTCCTTGATGATTGCTGTCAGCTCTTCTTTGTTTTTGAGTCTGGTGCCCCTCATTTGCCTCTAGATAATACACCATATATTCTCAATGGGGTTTAGGTCCTGTGAGTTGGCTGGCCAGTCAAGCACTGTGATGGCATGGGCATCAAACCCAGTGTAGGTACCAGATCTGCTCGGGGGCCTGCGCCTACTTATGACATCATATTACATGATTGGCTGAACGCTAACACCACACTACATGATTGGCTGGACGTTAGCACATTGACGTTGTGTGCATTTTTAAGAACTTTATTTAACAAATAGCAAGTATACAACACAAGAACAAACAAAGTATACAGAAGAATTCAACAGATACAAACGGGCAGGGGTGTTATATAAATACTGTACATGCAAAAATCGACATATATGAATTGTTTTGAGAGCCTTTTTCTTGATAGTGTGATATTGATTTGATGTATAGCTAAACATTTATCATCTGTTTGGGGTATTCTAAAAGAAACCCCAGAAGGGAAAATCCGTCAAAATACGGTTAATAACATTCTAAACTTTTTACAAAGCCTATGTGTGAAGGAGCAGTACCAGAAAATGTAGTTTGAAATGTAGTTTGTCACAGTGGCGTTGCCGTAGTGTGACGTTAACGGCAAGCGCAGGGTCCCCGAGCAGATCTGGTACTTACACCGGTTTTGGTGCTTCTGGCAATATGGGCAGGGACCAGGTCCTGCTGGAAGAGGAAATCTGCATCTCCATACAGATCCTCTGCAGAAGGAATCATGAAGTCCTCTAAAACATTCTGGTATACTGATGCAGTGACCTTGGATTTAAGAAAGCAGAGTTTACCAACAACTGCATCGGACATTGCACCCCAAATCATGACTGACTGTGGATATTTCCCACTGGACCTCAAGCAGCTTGGGTTCTGTTCCTCACACGTCTTCCTCCAAACCATTAGACCTTCATTCCTGAATGAAAGACACACTTTACTTTCATCGGAAAAGAGGACCTTGGACCACTGGCCAACAGTCCAGTCCTTCTTCTCCTTGGCCCAGTTGAGAAGCATCTGAATGTGGTGGTTTTTGAAGCTGTGACTCCCACCTCATTCCACACTTTATGGATCTCTGCCAGATTCATGAATCTTCTCTGTTTGATAATCCGCTGAAGCCCACGGTCAGCTCTTCCGCTGGTGTATCTTCTCCTGCCACATTTTGCCCTTGCACTAGAGCTTCCATTGATATGCTTGGACACAGCACTCTGTGAAGAGCTAGCCTCCTTAGCTATGAACTTTTGTGGCTTACCTATCCTATGGAGGGTATCAATGATGGTCTTCTGGCCAGTTGTCAAGTCTGCAGTCTTCCCCATATTGAGCCTAACTGAGACAATCGAACCGAAGTGAAGCAGTTTAATGACCACCTGGGAAAACCTGTGCAGGTGCTTTGAGTTTAGTAGATGAGTAGTGTGTGACACTCAGTTTAAAACATTCGTGCCTTGGGCTGATTTCTGAATTCCTGTTTTCATGGGTTTTATGAGCTCGAAGCACATAAAAGTTCATGATGCTCATTATGTACAAATAAACAACTAAATACTTGAAATCGTTTAGGTTGTGGGCCTTGAATCTATAATCTATGGAAGTTTAACGTTTTAAATGGAATTATGGAAATAAATGAAATTTTCCATGATATTCAAAATTTTTGAAAAGGGTCTGTATGTATCAAAATACTGTCATTATTAAAAATTGATGGGTCCCAACCCAAAATAGATTATGACTGGATTGTTTCGACCCTGTCGATCAAAATGACAGACAAAAAACCTGTCTAGCAGGAAATCTGCCACCCACCGACCAGCGGTGCTAACCTCCACTCCTCTCCCGTGTTAGAGAGCTCACAGATTGCTGACCTCTGCCCTCATCCACATAATCATATTCTGTTGTCATGGCTAGCTGTTTGTAGAAACATGACACGTCATGCTCTAAGAAGCAGATGTTTAGTTGGATTGGTTTGGAAAAATAACTACCTGGACACACAATTAAGTGTTAGAATAAACTTAAACCATGATTTCTTTCCATATGTAAATATTAGTGACATGATGTTTGATATTTTGTGTAAGACAAGCAACTAATGATTTTACATTAAACTACTTACGCTCAAGGTGTTTTAAGAGGAAGTGACTAAAAAAAGATGGACAAATAAGCAAGTGTCAGTTTATAGACATATTTCAATTCTACTTTAGAATGAAAACTAATTTTCAGGACACCAACACCAATTAAAATGTTTTGGAAAAGTAACTAAATTATAGTTCCTTCTATGTTAAAATGAAATTGAAAAACATATTAGTGTACCAAAATTCTGTACTTCAGTGAGGTGCATTTGTAAAGTTACAATACTAAGTTCACACCACTTAGACCCCTATTCTGTTTATTTCAACAAACTTTACCAAATGAAATCACTTGAAGGTTTATTTTTCATTATTATTTATAGCATAGGATGACGGTGAACTTTCTGGCCTCAGACTTTACACCACCAACCCTCTAAAGACTTCTGAATCTCTTTTCCCAGATCAGAAATGCATCCCAGCAACTCAAGATTACCCTCTGACCACCAACTCTAGTCATGTTTGAATAAACCAGGTGATTGTAAAAATGATCCTAAATCCTTATCATGCTGCTACACAAACACTCAACTTAGAACGGTCAACTTGGACTGTATTCCACAGTCTAAAAATATACCTCCTGTGAATGCAAAAGAAAAATGCTATCAGCACTGAATTTAAGAGTCTCTCCACCTGAAAACTTCCTGCTACTCTTTGACTTAGCATGTTTAAAAACAATCTTGCAAAGACATGTAAGCTGACCACGAGATTTCTGCCAATTACCCACCTTGCAACCCTGCTGGTGAGGAAAGAGTCTTTTAAACATAATAACTGAAGAGCTCTATGCTGTTAGGCCGCTGTGAGCATGCCGAGTTGTGTTAGTTTCTCTCAGGGCTCTTCCACTGCTGTTAGGTTGTGTTTTGTTAGCCTGGGGCCACAAATTCCCCAGCAGGAACATGTAGGCGTGTTTTTGTGTGCTAGTGTGTGCTAGTGTGTGCAACGAGAAAGAGAGAAGAGGAAGACAAGCTGAGAAGAAGAAAGCAAAGCATGTTGCACCATCACCTGGGTGTGAGTGGCCCAATGGAGGGGTTTCAGCAACTGTTTTACATTTTTTAACCTGTCTCACAGATTAATACATGCAACAAGGCTTGACTTATAAATGCATATCTTGACTAATTGCAGGAACAATTAGTAAACACTCAAAATGTTTAGAACATACCCACTTCTATTCTGCCTAAATATTCTGCATTCTCCAAGAAAAAGAAAGATACATTTTTACACAAAGAAGAACAGAAAAGTGGATGCAAGAACAGAAGTGTAGTTAATTTTTTTTTTTTTTTTAAACATGACTGTTAAGTACTTATTCTAACATTTTCCTTAAGTATGAGTATGTATGTTCATGGTTTGTTGACCTGGGAAGTAAACACTAAAACACAGGGCAGTACATCAAAAGGCGGTTCCTTATGCTAATTCGTATTACAGTTTTTCTAAATTGCCTAACTACTAAACTCCATTCTGTAAACCAAATTCTCAGTTGCTTAAACTAATTCTTCTAATCAAACACTGTTTTGACCAAACCTTAAGCACTGCTCAGGTACTTTGACACAATTTACAAAACTCATCCACTCTTTCGTTCAAAACCTTGGAACACATTCTCAGTACCTAAACACATTTCACACTTGTATATCAAAACTTTAAACATTGGCAGCAAAATGGGAACTAAACTTAAACAGAGCTGTCATCTATTAAACCAGTGTTTCTCAAACTTTTTTTATCATTCCCCACTTTGGACAAAGGAGCATACACAAGCCCCCCATGTTTTTATCGCCCCAACAGAATGGTGACCACGCCTGATTTTTTGAGGGTGTTTTATTTATTTAAATAGCCGAATTAGTCTACAAGTTTTTAAGGGTATAAATTAGTTGGAAAAAGGGGTTGCGCACTGGTATAAAACCGGCTCAGAAATATATGCTGTCAGTAGTTGCTACATGTAGAACTTCAGCTCACAGTTGGAGAAAATAAAAGTTGTAGTTTTATCAAATTTACGAAGCTTTCAAAAGTACAAAATAAATAAATAAAGAGCAAGATACTCATCCCTGTATTTCCTCCGTGGTTGACCGTGTGACTTCTCTGACTCTGAAACGTTCCCTGATCTTTTTAGATATTTGTACATTTTTGTAGATGGAATCTCTGATAATGCGGCTACTTCAGCTTGTTTTGTTCTGCTGCGATATATTCCAACGTCAAACTCCCAGCCCGATGTTCCAGGTCCCGGTTCTGTTTACAATGATGATCACAATTGCTAATTTATTTGAGTGTGTTTAATTTTGTGAGAGGGGGGAGCTGGTTGATTTAATTTACAGTGCAGTGAAACATTCACAACGACAGAATCTAGGGGGGAAAAACTATTTAAATCCCATTGATGTCACGCCCCACCTGCAATACCTCTGCGCCCCACTAGTGGGGCTCGCCCCATAGTTTGAGGAACAATGTGTTACACACAGCAACTCACTGTTCAACACATATGTATCTGGTGATGTGATCTGATCAATTAGGCAAGATAAAAGTCAGTTCAGCATTCACAGGTGCCACATATGCATCTACAATGTATAGACACATACAGAGAGGCGGAGGATGATGAATCCGTGTGAGAGGAGTTTGATGAGGAGGACCAAAAACAGTTATTACGGATGAAATTCAGCCAACTATTGTACACTGTTGCAACTTATAAATCTGTGAATTACAGTAATGAGCTTTTCATCCTGGTGTTTTTAATTTTGTTTTACAGTATTTTGTTGTTGTTATGTTCATCCAGCACTTTATATCACTCTAATCAAGGTCATTTTTGATAAATGAGCTTAAAATATTTTCATGTTAACTACATCCTTTTAGATGCTGTGTCTTCAATTATTTGATGTAGCGTCTAACGAATGTGCTATGGTGAATGTATTTTACTTGCTGTGTGTATGAGGTGAACACAGTGTTTGGTTTTAAGCACATGAGGACTCGTTTTGAGGTGAAAGTTTGATTTTGACTGAAAAGTCTGGGGTTTTGTGAATGTTGTTAGATTTTAGGATTTGTGTTTAAGGTTTTTAGAAAATGGGAGAATGTTTCAAGAAATGTGTTTTAGCAATTCAGAAAAAACTGTAATGGAAGGGTTCTAAAGTCAAAACTACTGCTGACCAAAAGAAGCCAGTCTCACATTTGCCAAACAAAACACTGGATGATCCCCAGAATATTCAGTAAACTGATAAAGTTGGAACTTTTTGAAAGCTGTCTATCCTATAATATTCGATGTAAAACTACCACAGTATTTTTAAAGCCGAAAATCATGCCGAATCATCATCGGTAGAGCATGGTGGTTCCTATGTGATGATCTGGACCTGCTTTATGACTTGCCAAAATTGATGGAACCATAAGCTTGGCTCCCTACCAAAAAAATCCTGATGGAGAATGTCCAGCCATCCGTTCGAGACCACAAGCTAAGCTGCACCAAGACTATAAAGCTGAAAAGCAATATAAAGCACCTAGGCATATCCATCTCTAAATTAGACCAGTATAAGTCCGGACTTAGATCAGACTGTAGCCTGATCCTAAACCCTCCAATGTGGTTGAATTTAAATAATTATGCAGAAGAGTGGGCTAAAATTCCTCAATAGTATATAAAAGACTTACACACCAATAATACTTCAAATACTTCAGTAGGGTACAAGCTACACATGTCAGCAGTCTATTGCAAGGTGTAAAACTTCAAAAGATGCTCCAGTTATATATTTGCAGTTGTCAAGAAATACTTTCAGGACAACAGGATAGTTGTATTATGTGCATTACTCAATATCCAATTCAACTGTAGGATTATATGATTTTAATATCACCATCATCAAAATCTGAGGCTGTGTGTGGATAACCATGTGCTTTTGGGATCACAGCTTGGAAAAAGGGAATAATAATAATTCTACAACAATAGTATCTCCACTTGTTGCCATTTTCCAACAGTATTGAACGACAGATATCTGATCAATTAATACTTGCATTAAAAAATCTGTGACTTCAGAGTGATGCAAAGAAATATGAAGCAGATTCTAGTTATTATATTGTTAAGAAAATCATACTCAACTCACAAAAAATCTCAAAGTCTAAATTATGTTTTTTTATATATATTTTACATTGGTTACAACATCAGACATCAAAATTAAAAAGGTTGATAACATAAAGTAATTGTTTTGTTTTTTTGGTGGTTGATGGTTCTCTTACACTCAATATAAGCCACATTTCTGAACTGAGAACATACTGGGTATACTTGAAGCATTTTTAGATTACTTACAAGCAAACCTAGCTGTTCACAGTGCTGTAGCCTACTCTTCTTAGGCGTCAGTTTGGTTTTACTATTGACTTATGATATATGTTCAACCTAGTATGTGAGAATTTTACTTCCGGCGGTGTTTTGTGAAGTCAGTTCTCAGTCGAGTTTGTCTTCTGCTGTCCCTGCACAACTACCCTCTTACAGCCTGTCACACGATTACAAATCCTTTTAAAATCATTTTCAAAACGATTTACATTTAACGGGGAACAGAAATATGTGGATTTAAGTAAAATATGTTCCTGCAACACCTTCCTATGCATTTGATTACGTAACTTGATGTCCATTTAAGTCAGGTCAAACTAATTCTGTCAACTGTTTCTTGCAACTTACAGAAGCCATGTATGTTTATTACCCATAGACGCAACTGCAATGAAATTGATCTAAAGGATATACGTTTAATTTCTTCATGTTAAAAGCTACATAACACATTTTTTATGTCAAATTAGATTAAAAGATGAGAAAAAGTGTGACAAATCAACTCGTCTGTTTATTTCTTCGACAAACATTTAAACACAAAACTGGTAAACACTTTTAATGCACTTTATAGTGAACTAGGGAACAGTTTGAACTCAGATTTTCTTTCTTCAATGTGAGATTCTTGCTCGCCTGGGAAAACAATGACCTATGGTGTTCGCATAACATGTTTGGATTTCAGTTCTGGTTTCTGTTTTAGTAGGTCAAGCAAAGTGATTTGGTTTTGAAGAAAGTTTCTTTGTGTCTCCATTTGTCATCTGCCTCTTTAATTAATTGATATTTTCTCTAAATACGTATTAACCAGATTTTATATATTTTTTAGAAATAGTGTTTTTTGTTACACATTAGATTTGTGAAATCAGACATGTCTTATTCATAAGCAAGGTTGATGTTTTTTTCTTCTTCAAAGATTTTATCAGCTGTATGGAACACAAACTCACAGAAAGTAAATATTATATCTATATCTGGAGAATACACAACCATTTAGTGACAAGACTGCTGTCTGTGCTCATTAAAAATTGATCTAGGCTTCTTCAACCATTTAGTCAAAGATGAGTAAACACTTGTAAAAACTTGACCTACTTTCTTTAGAGTTGGCTCATGGTGCCTTTATCTATCCTTCTCTAGCAGGTGTTATGGTAACAAATGTTCACCAGGAAGGTTTTTTTCTTCTTAAGAGGCCAAAGTGGTGTGAAGTAACTCTTTCAATATCTCACAACTGCAGAGGCGTCAGAAGAACAATGAGTGGGACTATTCATCAGCCAGACATTTTGTATAGATAATACTTGTCCATCTAATCTGTGTCCTTGCTGTCTGTGAACAGTAATGTTGTACTAAAACATGCACTATCTTCATAAGGGTAACAGTGACAGATGAGAGTGAAATTCCTCAGGGGCCAACAGAGAGACAAGAACATTAAACAAGACAGCACTTAAGGAAAGAGGAAACTCATGTAAACAGTGTGAAGCACGGTATGTGTTGGAGCAATTTCTTGCAACACACACAACCAGCCTAACCATTCCATTGTAGCCCGAGCTGTAGTTTAATGGTCATGTGAGAAGGCAATGATTGAGACTTAGTTTAACAACTTAATGCTTCCACAATTTTATCCCTCACCTGCCTCACCTGCAGTTAGGGGTATAAGAATAAAGGGGGCTAAATATAAATGCAAATACCACATTTTAACTGATATCTGTGCAAAAAGGTTTGAAAACCATTGACTTTTTGTCTTCCACTTTTTTTTTTTACAATTTTGCCACAACTTTTTTTTAATTACATGAAAACTCAATATAGTTTTAGTCCATCCATCCATTATCTGTACCCATCCATCCTATGCAGGGTTGCCTATCCCCAGCAGTCACAGGGTGAAAGGCGGGGTACGCCCTGGACAGGTCGCCAGTCTATCACAGGGCAACACAAATACTTACAGGACAAACAACCATGCACACACACACTCATACCTAAGGGCAATTTAGAGAGACCAATCAACCTAACAGTCATGTTTTTGGACTGTGGGAGGAAGCCGGAGTACCTGGAGAGAACCCACACATGCACAGGGAGAACATGCAAACTCCATGCAGAAAGACCCCAGGCTGGGATTTGAACCTGGGCCTTCTTGCTGCAAGGCAACATTTTCTCCTATGAGCTGTGAATTATCTCTGTAAACCTTAATAACTTTAGGGGTTTTTTCACCAGTAAAAAATATAAAAGCCATTTGAATTTGAGGGGATCATTAATCTAAGGAGACAAATGGCAATCCAACATGACTGTTTCTAAACAGCAATAATATTTTTTCTTTATTTAGTTAAAATGCACATTAACATTGTTAGTGTTTTTGTTTGCTTTAGAAATTGTAATGTGAAGATAATTTTCAATAGTTTTGTTAATTCCTAAATAGGCTACACCAGCATAAAAACTATTGCTGTTTTTCAAGGTACAGCCTCTCTAGAAAAGCCCTATTTCTCCGTACCGTCCTTCTTTCCAGGTATGGTTCAGAGTTGGGAAGAAAAACACGTTGCAAAAATCTGTTAAGACATGCACCCTGGGCTCTACAACCATCTGTTCCACCCTAACGTGAAATCAGATGGCACTTCTTGGTACTTATGGAGCTGTTATCCGGGCTTTAGACCTTACCTTTTTTTAGGTTTTCTTTTGAAGCACAACTCTACTGCTTGAAGAAATCAATGATATTTTGGAAATAACTAAGCCTAAAACACATAACAAGATATCCATCTTTACTTTCAAAGCTAAATACCTTATCCTTAAAATAGAGCTGTTATTGTGAAGGCGCATTTCCAAACCTAGACAACCCATTCAGACATGCCTATGCTCTGAACAGATAGCAGGGGGTCTTGTGTATCGCAACATTATGACCACAGGGCCTGGAATGCGCCTGACTGCCTCCACACCTGCACAGGCATGCTTTGCTCATGAACAAAGTTCTCTCTGAGAGGGGATAAAAAGCGCCTTGAGTTTCTCACTGTGCCGTTACAGTCACCATAAATAATACTTTACCAGTAGGCTACTAACACAAGTTGCAAGGTATAATTCCGCAGTTCGCTTTCTTCTGGATAAAATCAACATTTTAGAAAAGTTAAATTAGCAACAGCGCATAAAACCAAAACATCTCGACTTTTACTTCTTTTTTTTCTGGACGTTCATAAATTTTGTAAACAACTCGAAGATGAAATTCTTATCGTAGGTAAAAAGCATAATCCAAACGTAATCTCGACTCTTACCTTATTCTACTGAACTTCTCCCAGAATAGAAGCTTGATCACAAAAATGTATAAATCCCTTCGGGAGCGATCAAGCCGAACAGAATGTCAGACAGTGGAGCAGAAGGTGTCAGGTGGCCACTCCCTCACCTCTGCAGTCTTCAGATAAGATTGCTCCACTTCCTTATTTCAGGAATCTCAGCTTCCTAACTGAACACAGCGGAATCTGGCTTTAATTTACACCACAAAAGCACACAAGTGCATATATTTTCGCCTTAGTCCCCCTTAATCTCTTTTTCCGAAGAAAGTATTTCTGTAATAAATTCAGATTATTTTGTGATGTCACACGCAAAATATGTTAAAACATTTTATTAAATTACATTTAGATGCTAGTTTAAAACAGTTACTAATAAAAAGGACTTTCAAAACCTCAGTCTTTAGTTTTTTGTCTTATTATGCATTTATTCCTGTTGATTGGTCCTTACCGCTTTCCCTCTTTTATTTGTTTTAGCCCATGTGTTGCGATTACAAGTCTTGCCCAGCAGGTGGTAGTGTGTGCTAAAATAATTGTTGTTCATTGGTCCAAAATTGTTCCAACGTTTGTGTTTCATTCAGTTCTTGGGTTGTACAGACAGTTACTGTCTGGGGTATACAAATGTGAAACAAAAAAGATTCCGATGTTGAATGTATTTCAAATGTAAAGATTTAGTAAGTAATTTTAAAAAATGCAAACGGTTTGTGATGTAAGTTTATTAAGTTGTTGATGTAATAATGTAATTGATCTTTTAATGTATGTTAACATTTATAAGACCACAGGGTACCGTAGACTAATTTAAGCATGAAAGAAAATGAAGCAATGTTATAATAAAGCAGATAAATAACAAAGACCATTTAAACAGAATAGTGTCCGTAATGACAATAATTTAATAAACATAATGTCAACTAAATGTTTTAAAATGAAGTAATTTATGTTAAAAATGAAATAATTTACACCAAATAAGACACTTGTTTATCTGGAATTATTAAAGAGAATAGTGAGACAAATTCAGCTTTTCATGTACCCGATGACAGCAGTTAAAAAAGTTGAAGAGGAAAAGACGAGTATATGAAAACATCCAGCACACTGATCCTTCAGGCTCCTGGAGAGAGGGTACCAACTCCCACTGTCCCTTTCAGCTTCATTTACATGTCCTGTACAAAAAGAGACATCTTTTTATTTTTATTTTGCACTGTCTGACTTACAGTGGGGTAAAAAAGTATTTAGTCAGCCACCAATTGTGCAAGTTTTCCCACTTAAAAAGATGTGAGGCCTGTCATTTTCATCAGAGGTATACCTCAACTATGAGAGACAAAATGAGAAAAAAATATATAGTGCATTATAGTGCATGTATTGTCTGGTTGTACATGGTTATATATATATATATATATATATATATATGTATATATATATATATATATATATATATATATATATATATATATATATATATATTTATATATATATATATATATATATATATATATATGTATATATATATATATATATTATATATTGTAAGAATGTTGCCACATGCAGCACAGGTCTTCCTTGGTCTTATTAAAGCACAAGCCTCCAGTTAAAGGCCCAGTGCAGTTTAGCAATATCCTCACATTTACATTTGCGATAGAAAGACAGTAAGCGCATTTTATTAAATCTTGTTTACAATCCTCCTCATTGTTTTTTGTAACAAAATAAACATGGGATTTTTCCTTTCTAAATAAATATACACAGATTAAAGAGTAGATTTTCAATACCATACATTCAAAAAAATAAACAAATATTTGCATAAGTCTGCAATATTTCACAGTTCAGCAAAATGTTCCAAATCACCTTGCAATGTTGAAAAAAATAAAACGTTACACCAAATTATTTCTGTGCTGCTCCTTGTTGCCTGAATGCTTTTCATTCTGAAATCCCAGAAGGAATAGAGTAACAGTGACTCATATTATTTGCTCATTTACATGCTGCCATAAAATATATGATACTTTTCCCCTGCGTACCTCAGATCCCCCAGAGAGGCGTGCAAAAGTAATGTCACATGCCAAAAAGCCATCTGTGCAGCCTGAGTTTATGTTTCTGAATGCTGGCACAGCTTCATGCATGAAGGCGACACCCAGTGAGGCATAAATGAGGGAGGAGGAGGAGAATGTGACGATGACAGCTTAGGTGGGATTCAGGGTAGGAGAGTTCCTAAAAAGTCGGCGTTAATGATCACATAGAGCCTATTGAACAGGCAAACCATTGTAACCGCTGAAGGGCCCACGCCTGCTACTGTGTGAACAGGTTTAAGTCAGAGATTAATAAGCACCTGTTGGAAGATTCCTGGCCTTGATGCTGCTCTAATCTGATGGGCAAAGGAGGGTGTGGTTCGGACTTGTTCTGCCCCAGACTTGAACTCTCTTACAGCTGTCACTGTTGGACACAGTTATTTCAAAAGCCCTCTGGCTCAAAATAGAAAGCAGTGGATGCTGCAGAGAGGGAGTGGGGAGGGCAGACGGAAGAAGAGGAGCTGCCATAAGCAAGTCTTCAGATCTGTGTTGTGTGTCAGCAAAGAGGACCCTTATTACCAGCAGGAACAATGAAGCTGATGTTTATACCTCTATTTGTCTTTTTGCCTCCAGTCACATATTGTAACCAAGAATTAGTCGTAAAAAAGTTGTGAAATTTTACACAATGAGATCAAAATAGAGCTTGAGTTATTAAACAGATTGGATCGTGATAAAGAGATCACAGAGGGTATTAAATACAGTTCAGATCAGGAACTATGAGGTAAATCTGTTGGGTTTACGGGTCCAAATATTTGTCCAGGACAGTTTTGCTTCGAGTTGTTGTTTTATGGTAATGAAGTTAAACCAATATGAGACATCAAGTGTGTGGGGAGTAAGTAAGCAGTACCAGAGTTAAAATGTCTTCCTTAGTCCGTGGCCCCTTTATTTTTTTGTGTTGAGTAAAGGCAAGAGACCCATGCTAATTCCCGTTAAACTAACCTTCTGAAATCCCTGAAGGAATAGAGTAACAGTGACTCATATTATTTGCTCATTTTCATGCTGCCATAAAATATACGATTCTTTTCCCCAGCATACCTTAGATCCCCCAGGGAGGCGTGCAAAAGTAATGTCACATTAGCAAAAAATGCTAAATCCCAATTCAAACCCACATACCACGTTGTTTGACTTGAAGTATATGAACAAGTAACCGTTTTATTTTAACTTGATTACTTACTGGACTTATATTGCAATCATGTTGCCACATGTTCGTTCCTGCTTTGGACATATTTGGTACACACTTTAGCAATATGATTTAAAATATTTCCTATTCATCTTCTTCTCCTTCTTAATTGTCACAAAATGTGTTTACTTGACTCAATAAATGCTATCAGTAGGTGGTTTATCATATTTACTTTAGTTTGATCAGGAGACATGATGTTTTGTAAAAGTGGACTGACCCAAACAGGGATCAGAGCCACAGTCAACAGAAATGTAGGGAGTAATATAAATTCTTTAGACCACTAGAATGTTACCATTTATTTTTTATCATTTATATTTCACCGGGTTTTTTTCAGAAAAAAAAAAATATATATATACAATGGTTAGTTAGGTCACATTAGTTTGTCTGTGTATGCAGAAATAAAGAAGAAAGGTAATGATCTTGATGCAAAATTGGGTACAAACTGGTAAAAGGATGAATCCATCATGGTAAAGCCTGTCTTGTTGTTGGTTTCTTTTGTTTGTTTGCTTTATTTTTTCTTTAGTATTTTTTGCCACATCTCTTTGTTTTTTTTTACTTTTGCCCACTTTGCACTTTGTACAGTTTTGTGAAAGGTTTTATTTGCATCTACCAGCACGACTGCCATCTCCATGTATCTGGATCCTTCCAACAAATCTTAGAAGATATGTTGGCAAAGAAACTGAACAAAACGGATTCTGTCTTCCTGGTTTATTCTAATAAATTAACAATAAATTCTCAACTTATCAACGTTTTTTTTTTTGAGCTAGTACTTCTGTTCGATGTCTTGTTGGATTAAATTTCTTTGTGACTCTTTGTGTTTAAACTCATCTCAATCAAACAGAGAGACAGAGAAATCAACAAAGGCTTTCCAAAGCCTACCATGGTGACTCACCTAACTTTAGCATCATGCTGTGGGGGAAGCCTATTATCGCTTAATTAGCACACAATTATGGTCTGCCACAAGCAACTCGCTTAAATTGTGAATGAAGACATTTCTTTGGTCTAAAATTAATTGAGGCGCACCAGTATGATCTTATTATGTTAGCTGAATCTACACAGAGCAGACATTATAGTTATTTTTGTCTGTATCAAATAGAATCAATTCATTTGTGAATTGTCCCAAAATCTACAGATTTTTAATTTATAAATTAAAAGTGTGTAAATTAGAGCAGTGATTTCACAAGTTGGAGGTCTGGTCACAGATGTGGATCATAGAACAACAGGGTAAGGGTCTTGGATAAATTTAAATTTTAAATGGCTTTTAGTTTCATGTTTTTGCCATTAATTGTTAGAAGCTATGAAATATTCGTCATAAATTGATAAAATAGTGAGTATCTGTATTTTTAATTGTGTTCTTGTTTGAATTACCTTAGAAATATCGTCTGTATAAATCAGCCAGTAATAGTCAGTGACAAGACATATCTGTACCTGTTATGTTGTTGGTCAGATATTGAAAAACTTAGAGTGAATGAGTTCCTCTTGTTTTATTGTGTTGATTGTTTCCTGCCTTGTGGAAAGGAGTAGAATTTTGCAATGAAAGCACACCGTTCCTTTTATTCCCCTGTTTGTTATAATGATTTGGATGAGTGCATTTTGAAATTCATATATTGTAAAACTGAACTCTGCTTCTTATTCTGAAGGGATAAAAAGACCTTCAGTTATTCTTAACAAACACATCGGAAGCAGAACTTCTACATACTACTGAGTTAAAAACAAACAATATTAAAGTGACAAATGTTAAGGCTACCAAATACAGGGTTGAAAATAATAAAATAATAAAATGCAAAAATAAAATAAAAAAGGGTTCAGATTGAATGATTTTTTAAAATGTTATTTCTATACTGTATATAAAAACTTATCAGATCAAAAATTAAAGACAACAACTTCCTTATGCATCATAACCCTTCGAAGCCTGAAACAAGAAATAATTGGATTCATATTTCTTAAAATGTAACTCTATTTTGGATGCTTTGAAGGCATTATAAACATTGTCTGCTGTTCCCAAATGTTTTTTTAATCATTGTTGATAAAGTTTAATTTTACATGCATTGTATTAACAAACCAAAAATATATATTTAATAAGCTTTACAATGCATATGGCTGTTTTTAAAATGAATGTGTAAAGTATATTTAAGGAGCCTGATATCTCTAAATATCAGTATCAAAAATTATACATTTTGCACACTAGGGATCCAAGCAATTGAATTTCAATGAATAAATTGATGATCAATATATAACACTGGATTAAACATTAAACATTGCCTCTCAATCTCGACCAATTATTTGGTCAAGGTGAAAAAATTGAACATACCCAGTGTCAGTTTGTGCTAACTACACTGCAAAAACAGCACTGCTTGAAATAGGCCAATTATTCCTAAAAAGGGTCACATTTTCTTGTTTTGAGCAAGAAAATCTCCCAATGGGGTGAGCAACAGTTGCTTGGCTAGAATTCTTAAAACTGGCAAAGAAATCTTAGAATAAGCTTAATTTTCTTGTGCAAAACTTGCTTAAGAAAAACTTTTTTCTTTAGACAAAAAATAAGAAAACATTTCCAGAAACAAGGCTTTTTTACTTTCTTCAAAATCCTTTTTTGCAGTGTACTCACCTTGTAAAAGTATAATATATGGAATTTTAAAAAAAAGTGTTTTTTTATTTTGAGATAATGTCATTTACACAATCAACTGAGATAACTGTTATTATGCAGTATCATTTTAGCAATTATTTTCTCATGCTGTGGATGAGGTTTACAGTAGTGAAGTCTGATATCAAAAAGGTTGCTTGTAATCAATGATGACATTGTCTTCTCAAACTCAACAAACACAGAAACCTTTATTTCGTTTAATTAACCAATTTCTGCTCCACCAGCATGAGCTAAACTGGTAAATAGGAACTCGTAAGCCCTGCTGGTTGGCTTGTTAAATTATCACATAAGGGTGATAGACTGGCTGCACAGTAACGCGTTGGTAGCACTGTTGCCTTGCCGCAAGGAGGCGCAGGTTCAAAACCCAGCCTGGGGTATTTTTGCATGTTCTTCCTGTGTATGCGTGGGTACTCCGGATTCCTCCCACAGCAGGTATGAGTGTGTGCGTGCGTGCGACCCGTCCAGGGTGTACCCTGCCTCTTTCCCCGTGACTGCTGGAGATAGGCACCAGCGCCCCCGCAACCCTGCATAGGATGGACGGGTACAGATAACGGATGGATGGAATTATAGACTGGGGTTGGTAGCAGACCTTTTATCTTTTTAGTTTTTTAAAATGTAAGCATTACACAATGGCTATTCCTTTTTAAATCAAAGTTTAAAGTGTTGACTGAAGGCAACCTTTTAATTTTTATAGTGAATTGTAGCAAAAAGTAATTACTATACAAAGACACCTCAAGGACCCCACTCCATTGAAGGGTTTATTGTTACAAGGTATGGGTTTGGTTTTCCCCATAGTTATCAATTGGGTTTAAGATAAATATAGTGATGCTGTTAAAAGATATGACTTTTCTTTTCAGCTAGAGACATGAATAAGATTAGAAATAGATAACAGCTAATGCACTTTTGTATTTTAAATCTTAAATTAAATCAGTGACCATTTTACTATAATAAACTAATATTTGAAACCCGATTCAAATCCAACACAGTTTCCTTGGTTTGGAAAAGAGAAATACTCAAGACAAGTAAAACTTTAATAGATTCCCATTCTACAACTCAATAAAAGCTGTTTTTCCTTTGTTTAGGATCTTTTAAAGTCAGCAACACTTCATTTTTCTTGTCATATGCTCTGTGTGTGTTTTATGATTTATTGCTGTTTTAACTTTATCCCCTAATTATGTAAAGCACCTTGAATTACCTTGTTGTTGAAAGTGTGATATACAAATAAAATCTTGCCTTGCCTTCATGTCGAACACCAGGTGAGTGTTTTCTTGAACAGTTATTTCTTTGAACAACAGGGGGATTCCTGGCACATGTGTGATGAAGCATTAAATATGTGCTATGCTATCATTATTCATTTCACTACTTCTGCCCAGAACATCTGGTGGTCCACATAGCAAATATTAAATTTTGTTTTAAATAAGGTGGACCTGCCCTCTCTATTTTTAGAGTCTGCTCCCTTATGAGGGATCATCTGTTTAATGACCCCGTCTCCTGCCCAAGCATCCCACTTAAGTCCACACCCAGAGTCCTTGCTGTGCTGGTGGATATTCAGGAATGCTTTGATCTTCCAGATCCACTCCCCACACCACCTGACTTCATGTAGAAACCCACCGTCTGTGTCTTTAATAATGTCAGAAATATTTATCTTTCCTCCTTATGGTCATATTGGATCGTGAGTAGGGTCAAATGGTTGTTGACATCAGCTCAGTGAGTAAAAGTTCACCACAACTTGTCCGGGCTCCTCTGTTTGCTTACCTTTTGACTTGTAGATGGGACACCTGCAGGACAAAGAAATCGCAGAGCAGAACGGCTGAGCAGTGAAGGGGGAGTTATTTGGTTTGGGGAGCAGGTGTGTAGCTTTCTGGAGTGTATGCGTGTGTACGTTTGTGTGTTCAGTAAGAAGTGGTCATTGACTCCCATCCAGACTCAGTGGGGGTCCGTAGTGCTCACCGAGGTGTGAAGTGGCCTGGGCCCTGACTGGATTATAACCCCTTCCTGCATTACAATGAAGGTGAGAAGCAGCAGGGGCCTGAGTGCTGCAGATTTAGCAAACAAGTTAAAAATGCACAAGAATGTCACATGTGCCTTTTAAAGAAGTTGCTCAATAGTGAGTCGCTGTTTAAAATGATACACAATTAGCCCCCCTGGAGAAAAGCATTAAGGTCACAGTAATGGTTAAATGGCTCTCAGAGTAAAAACATGAATTAACAGCAGGTCATTAAAAACAGGTTAAACTGGTAAAAACAAAAAAGTTAATGGTTATAACATTACAAAAGATTCTCAAAGGTTAAAGCAATTTTGTTTGATTAATAAATGCTTAATTCAGGTTTTGGTGGCCAAATAAATTCATGTTAAAATCAATGTGAAATGTGAAAGAAACAGAAAATAAAATTCAATATAATAAAATTTCTAATGTAGAGATGAGGGTAAATAAAATAAAGATAATATAGTTTAAACTGTAGTTTTTTCATTTAGAGAATTATTGTCTTTAGTCAAATATTTCAAATCCCTTCATTTGATAAAAATAAATAAACTGAATGTTCAATTAGACGACTGAAACATACACAGCAAAGGCAAACTATTATGATTATTATTCATATTATTCATAACCCTAGTAGTTCAAATGTAAAAGTAATTTATGCAGCAGCAAATCTTGTTTGCTATTAAAAAAAACAGAACAGCCACATCTTTACAGATAAGATGTGTCAATTTATAAAAAGTGGATCTGCTTTTATTGAAATTTTATATTTAAAACGGCTCATCAAAAATAAAAATAGCCAAAGAAAAATCTTTATTTGCATTACAGGAATTAAAAAAAAAAAATCAAAAATTTCTTAAAATTATACATTTTACATGTTTCCACAGGTATTTTGACAAATAAGATGGTGATGAGCTCCACATCTTTGAATTTCTGAAGGAATCCTTTCGATCACGATTATCTTAGGCTCCTCAAATCAGATTCAACATTTAAGCTTTATTGTCTTTATTGGTGTAGTTAACAGAAACAAATGTAACAGTTAACAACTAAAGTATTACTAAGATCCAATCTTTCCAGAATAATGTAACCAAAAACCTTTTTTTCCCTCTTTCAAATTAACCTAAGGATCTATTTTTTTATGCGGCTAAGCTCTTATATGTCTATAATACCATTCAATGTTACCCTAATTAAAAAGAATATATCTTATCATTAAAAACCAAAGACTTATGATTTATAAGGCTGTTAGTTGAGTGCTTAGTTGCAAATTTCTTTAGCCAATTTTCAGGTTTTGTTAAGCTTTGATGTTCCAATTGCTATTTTGGTTGATTTCTATCTGTCCTTAAGAACCAATATAGGAACCTATAAGAAAAACATTCAAAGTTTTAGTCTCTTCACAGTGTTTTAGCACTATTAAAAAAGACAAAATTGTTACAGAACTGTTAAGCTGTCTTCATCTTAACATACTATATCATAGCAGTTAGCTTGACCGGAATAGCTAAAACAGATGTGTCTGTGTTTATGTTAACGAGAGTGTATATCTTTAGTTTAACTCTGAGATTTCAAAAGGCTGTCAACACTTCTAAAACCCTGTATCTTCTATGACAGGTATATGCAAAAATTTCAAAAGAATAAAACAGCAACTTTTCAGCAGTCCATCTGGCCTTGATGTTATCTGATGAATAAGTCTATCTCTTATTTGCTCATTTGAATGGGTGAAACACTGACCTCCTTCGGAATGTCTTCATTTTTCTTTTTAATAGCTTCTTACTTCTCTGTCTTTCCTCTTATTGTATTTTTAAACACTCTGTTTATGCTGAAGTCTTCTTTTGCAATTACAACTTCCACACCAAAGAGTGTTGTTGTCTTGAAGGGCTTGTGTGTTCACCAATTTGAAGAAGGTCAGACATTTGACTATTTGTCTGACCTCTCACCAGCCAGGGCCAGTTAGGTTAAAACTCAATCACCTCCAAACAGCATTAGATTTCATATGTAACTATTAGAGTACAGCAGCGGGATGGGAGCTGTCTTTAGAAGAAGCAACTGAGAAAGCATTGACAATGACTAGTTTTTTTGATTACGTCCACTCAGTCTATTACCTCTGTGCTCATGTTGTAGTGTGCCTATGAACTAATCACATATCCATGTTCTTTACAGTCTCATTGGGCAGAATAACAAGAACAATACCCACTTAATATATTTTTAGGGACACACTGGCTTTGTTTTGGTTGCTTTTTTAAAATACATGTCTGGTTTATAGCTTGATCATGTATTTTGGAGGGGAATGTGTGGACTGAATACAAAAAAAAAAAAAAAATTCAGAATCTTAAAAGAAAAAAAACATTTACACATTCTCACCCAGTGAAGTTAATGAGACTCATCACTTGAACAATAACACATTCAGCAGACATGGAGAAACTTTACCATTCAGTTGCCATGTCTCTGTCCATCTGACCAACACTGGTTTTCACCCTTTTTTTAAATTTCTCTCCTTCAATCCCTCAGGAAATTACCATGCTCTCTCTATTCTGCAGCCGTTACATTTTTGATCTCTGCACCTGTTCCGCAAAGTGCAAAATCTTTTAGTTAGTTTCAGATTTTAGGGAACTTGCATAATTAGCCTACTCAATCTTCATTACAAACAAGAATTTGATCCATTATTAACATTAAGCTGTTGGTTATAGAGACTTCCAGTTACAAACTAATATTTTAGTTAGTTTAGTTTAGATATTTAGACATGAACTATTGCCGTTGTAGAAATTGATTTCTGTGGTAACTTAAATAAGGTTCAGCATTTTGCTAATACACCTTTTCACCTGCTTAGTTAAGTCCTTAATTTAGATTTTTAATTTCCAGTCACACCCACGTCTTTTCTGCTGCTTTTTAAAGTAGAAATTCAAAGTTGCCACAGAAATTGTCAGTGTCACATAAATTAAAACTATAATATTTGTAAGACGAAAGAAATAAAATCTAAATGTTGATACCTGCCATCATTGCATTTCTTGGTAGAGCTGTGCTCTGTATGGGATATCGGCCGAAGTATTCAGGGTGTGTTGGGACATGTACAAAGGGCAGGGACGGCATGGTTGCAATGCGTTAGTGGGCTTTGCAAGCGCCAGCTGCAGAGGATGGTGTAATAACGTGACAGAGGTCATTTACTGCAGTAGGTGACAGAAACTCATAATGAAGAAGAAGGAGAGTGTGGGTTAGAGTAAAGAGATTTCTGTGCATCACCATAACTTACAGTAGAGTTTTATGAGACACCCTGTATCAAACATATCAGTATGGTCATTTTATAACCCTCACATTAGGTATTTTCAAAAGAACAATATATTTATAGGAAATTGTTAACAAATAAGTGATCATAATCATACACTTGATTGGTTTTAGGTCTGGATCTTGACTGTAACTCTAACACGTGAATATTCTTTGATCTAAAGCACAGGATTTTGACTCTGGCTGTATTTTCTGTGTTACTGACCTGCTGGAATGTGAATTTACAGGCTCTGATATTTATACTTCCAGGATTGCCATGTACTTAGCTGCATACAGCTTGCTACTCGAACTACTAACCCTGTCCTGCTGAAGAAAACATTTCCATAGCATGATGGTGCTACCACCATGTTTTACCATAGGGATGGTGTGTTCAGGAGGATGTGCAATGTTAGTTTTCTCTTGCAGATACCACTTCAAAGAGTTTAATAGTTGGTCTTACCTGACCAGAACAGCTTCTTTCATATGCTTGCTGTGTCCCCTACACAGCAAGTGGCAAGCTGCAAATGGGACTCCTTATATGGATTTCTTTTAACAAGTGCTTTATTTTTTAATATGGTTCAAAACCAAAACAATGTGATCACCTCATTCACACGGTAAGTAAAATATATTCATCACAGAACATTTGTTAAACACTGCATCAAATAATTGAAGACACAGCATCCAGAGCATGTAGTTACTGCAACAAGAAATCGTTTAAGTGTATTAAAAAATACCTTGATTAGAGTGATAAAAAATGCTTAATGTATATAGGAAAAAACACCAAGATGAAAAGCACATTACTGGTTTTCTGAGATTCACAACAGTCTACAATATTTGCCCGAATTTCATCAGTAATGACCGTCCTTGTCCCCTTCCTCCTCTTCCTCTTTGTATGTATTCTATCCATTGTATGGACTGCTTTTACAATGGAAACAGACAGAATGTTGTACAAAACCCTACCAACCTGTGTCGTACCGCTAAGTGGAAAAAAGGCATATAAGTTCTGTGGATAGCTTGACATGTTTTTTCTTAACCTAACCTTGCTTTAAACTTGGGGGTTTAAAGTTAGAGGTTGTAATATAAAAAATGGAACACAAGCTCAAGTTAGTCGGGATCATTTGGTAAAAGTGCATACAAACATAATTTCAGGTGTGAAAATATATCTCTGATAGTAAAAAACAGAAAAAAGCTAAACAACATTACCTTAGGCTAAATAGATGCTGCTTTGTTGTCAAAACCTCTGATGATCTCGAAGTATACTAAAAGTGTTGTTGTTTTTTTCATACACCTGTATGTGTTATATGCCAGACACACACAGCAAAGTGTTATATTCTGGAATAATTATTTATCCAAAAAGGAAAGTTATTTTCTCAAATGCCAGAGAAAAGTGCAGAAAATCACACATCCCACTAATCCTATGAGACGATGGGAGCTTCTTTTTTTAATTAAATCCCTACTTTTTAAAAATGTATTAGTGTTTGTGTAAATCTTTGCAGTGCTCTTTCCCTGCCATGTGGTGATACCAAAATGAACTGATTACACAAAAGAAAATAATGTGTTGTGCTTAAAAACTTATCACATTTTAAGAGTGCATCAGATAAGGATGCTGAAATACACACTAGTTTAGAGAAGCTGAATGTGCTTGAAAACAGTTGGGTCTGGCCATTTTTCACAGATGCTGCTCACATTTTATGATCACAGTTGCTTCAGATGCCCTCCCATAGGTGAAAATACAAGTGAAGGGGTGGAGTGGAACATCTGTTTACAGTGCATTGGAAAGAGATAAGGTGGAGAAAACAAGCCCTGGAAATTGGGAAAATACAATAAATAGTTTTCGGTTGTGTTGGAACAAGTCTTCCAATACTGAGAGGACAAAAGAGGGTCGAGAATATGATGTTTCACATGATTTGATGCCTTTGTTTTTACACTCTTCCACTGATGTTTCCGACATTTAACAAGAGAGTGGTGAGAAAAGTCTCCCACAGAAAAACCCAACAGATCTCTCAGATATTTGCTTTCTGTCACCATTAGCTTTTTTTTTCATTATTGTTGACATGGCCTGGAGCATGGCACTTAGTAGTTGCGTATCAATTTGCGAATGTGTGACCAGCTGGGGGAATGTGGCTCTTGTGTAGAAGTGCTTTAAGTTGTCAGTATGACAAAAAAAAAGCTTATTGCCACCTACTGGTAGAAGGGTGTTGTTTCAACATTTAGTTTTAATTGTTTGAACCTATTCTTTTTGTTTGGACTACACTTTTTTATTTAAATGCAGGAACTTAAAAATTGCTCTGGGTATCTAGAAAGACAAATATTTATAGACTCGGCTAAGCAGAGCGTAAAGTATCATATCACCCGTTGAGACTGATCAAACCAGTTTAATTAGTCATTTCGTTTCTTTCAGAGATATATCAATAGCAAGCTCAGTCATTATTAGCTTGTATGCATGCACTAAATTTCACAACTTGTCAGGTTCTAAACCACACATTTGTTAACCCAACTGATGTTGGATGCAATAAATAAACATTGCCAGTAAACCAAGTAAAAATGGATATAATGACAAAAACACCCCCAAAAACTATTATGCTACTTTTACCTCTTCCCGAATAATTTTTCTATTTGTATTTATTTAATTAACACCTATAAACAAAACTGTATGCAACAAAATGAAAAAGTCCTTCATAACTGGGCCAATTTTCTTCCAGCATATAATGCATGTGTTATGGTATCAACTCTTACTTCGGTAAAACCACGGAAGCAGGTTTTGCTTCTTTCTAATAAATAAGGGCTTGAAAGAAAGACAGCACACAGACAAGCATCCACCTCTGCTTGTATCTGTCTCTTTAGAAAATGCTTTCCTGTGCGCACGCCTTCATGCACACAAACCAACACACTCCCTCACCACACAGCCTTGGAGGGAACACAGGAAGGGAAGGAGGGAGGGGGGTAAAGAGAGGATGATGTCACCTCTCTAGATGGCTGAGGGCTGAGGCTCGAGATAATGGTGACATTTCAGGGTAGGTGATGTCATTCTTCCACCTCCCCTCTTCTTTCCGCTTATGTCCTCCTCCCTTTCCTCCCTTTCCCTCCTCCGTGCAGGTGGCTGTCCAGGCTCTTTGAGTCCTCACACCGGAGAATTAGCTTTTGAATAGGCACTGAGTACACAGGCAAAGTGAACCCAGCCCCCCATGCTGTCCTCATAAGTTGTGATGTGTGAGACTTAATGTGCGTGGGCGTCATGTGGGTGGTTTGTGTTTGAATGTGGGAGATTTTTTTGATGTGGGAGTGTGTGGCTTTCCACACGGATGTTCCTTTATTGCATTAATATGAGTGTGATTTGGATGTCTGTGTGCATCTCTGTAAGTACACCAGCATGTGTATGGTCCGGCTGTGCGCATGCAAGTGTATGTAGATGGGATTTCTGCCCCTCCATCCCAGTTTCCCACTGAGACCAATCAAGCAGAGAAGTGCCAGGTTTCCAAGCGCGTTGGCAGTGAGTCCCTCGCTGAGCTTCTCACCCTCAGGATCTGCTCATTTAAGGTTTTCTGGCTTTACCCCTATTTCTCTCTAAAAATCTATGATATTATGAAGGACTTACTGGTTTCATTTGTTCCAAAGTATGTGAGCTTATTCAAATATATTCCCAAAAATACACCCATGGATTCTGTTTTTGAAGACTAACCCTCACTACCGGAGATTTGATCCCAAGTCTTCACGGGTCATTTGCATTTTATGGAGATTTGGTTAACCTACTTCAACAACACTGGGCTGATTGCCACAGATAACTGATGGTTTAAAGCCCGGAGGCTGTTGTACCTCTAATCCCACTGCTGAGCTCTCAGTTGTTTACCGGCAGTATTTTTATACCTGAAAAACCTCACCACTAGTGCAGCGCACTTTCAACTACGCCAAGTTCTGATACCCTGTCTTTCTTTCCCTGTCGAGAGGACTCCAAGCACTGTGTGTGAGCTGTAAACAAGTTCCCACCCCCCACCCACACTGCCATACACACACACTCAGGCTGTATCTGGGCAAAAAGAGCTTTCTGAAACCATAAGCATCCGTCTTATCATATGATTGCTTTTTTTTTCTGCATGACATGCTTGAATCACGGGGCACAGAAGGCTTCTCTTCACACCTAGAGGAAGTTGACCAGAAACTACAGCACATGTTACAACTACAGAAGGAACAACTGTCCACAAATGTGTGGAGAATATGAATATGAGTAATAACAAGGGAATAAGGGCTGCAACCAAAAGCAGCTCCTTTTTCTAATGCTTCCAACACATGCAAAAAGTATTGTTTTAAACTTTGTTTTTCTTAACAATGCAGCCAATATTAATGCATTATTTCTTTATTGCTATTCAAACCTAATACTGCATGCATAAGTTCTAACAAAAGACGGTATTTAAAAAATGAAATAAAAATATAAGACGAATTTGTGCTAAAAATTCTGATTGTTGACATGGATTCCAACAAGATTTTTCCAATGGCATTTACATGCTTACCAAGGTTGCAGGATTAGCTTCTGTAATAATAAATAGTTTTTTTCAGTTGGACTTTGAATGAGCTCCGGAGCTGTGTGTAGTCTTTGGAAATGTGCTTGTTAAAATTAAACCCACCCACCCTCTGTTTTAGCTAAGTGTTATGTGAAAAGTAGTCTAACAGCCTTTTATACAGTATAGTACACTCCAAAGACTGGGTTTTTCCTGCAACCTAAAATCCTTTAGTTTGCGCAATTCATACTGAATGTCATCTCAAGGCCCTTTACAAAACAATCAGATCCAGTTTATACACAAAAATATAAAATCTGTTCAGTCTAATAATTTACAACTACATACATTCCTGTTTGACCCTAGTTATAAAACAATGCAGTCAGATTTTGGTTTCTTATGCTAAATGTTTTCTCTCAGCAGTGACGACAGTGGAAAGAAGAACTTCCCTTTAACAGGATGAAACCTCCAGCTGAACCTGGCACAGTGTGAGCGGCCATCTGTTGCAACCGTCTGGGGGTTTGAGAAGATTGAAGTCTTTGACATTATAAGGTTGTCCTTGTTTATCCTTCAGTCATTGGTGCAATCATTAGTGCTGTTGCCCCACAGCAATAAGGTCCTAAGTTCAAATCTTGGATGGGGTACTTTTTGTACAGTTTTTTGTGGCACTAATGCCAATAATGCAAGTTTAAGGTTATTTATTCAGCCCACTCTTTAGTTACTTTAACAATATATTGATCATTTTAACCCATTTTTGTGGCGTGAAAACTAGCTCAGTATGTTGGGTTAAACATACTGTCCTTCTGTTTTAAATCAACTCAGGATTAGATCAGTCCATGTTTCATCTAGCAAAACCTAATTTACAGAAGGTTTTAGGACCCATTAGTTTTAAGGGGGTATTTATAGTTTCTGTGTATAAGAATGAATATTTTTCAAATCATTTAATGCAAACTTAGCTATTCAGCATGTGTATTTCTTACTTTGATTGCATCTGCTGAAGTGTGAAAGTACTGTTAGTGACTTACAGCATGGGAAGCAGCTTAATTTACAACATGGACTCTTGAGGTAAACCTGCTAAATCATTCATAATCTGGAGGCTTTTGACATTTCTAAACTCCTCCTAAGGGTCTGCTACACAGATTCATAAATTTGACTAGGGAGAGCACAGTGAAGAAATGAGAGCGGTGCTGTGACATGCGATGACAGGTTACTTTAATTTGCCAAAACAACAGGTGCGCTTGCACAGGAATTACCTCAAATCCCTGTTTGGTAAACGCTCAGCCAAGATGCAATGACAGGTGGCATTTCCAAACCTTGAACATTCATATGTGATGCGGTGATAATGCTGTGCGGAGAGTCCCTCAGGACGCAGCACTGACAAGCTGATGGACTCATTAGATGCACGTCAATGTCTGTACACTAGTGGGCCCGTTTCTTTCAGCTCTGGGGTGTTTGCTACATCCCCCACCCCCCACACACTAAAAGGGGTAGTATATGTGCTAATTAAGATATAGAGATACTCTCCAGCCCCCAAGGTGTCAATGGGAAAGCCAACATATAAAACTTCCTCCTACTATGCTGTACTTATTTTCTTGTTAAGGATTCATGACAAACATACAGAGCTGGGGGACACTAATGAATCCCAGGAGAATGTAGATCTTGTTTGGAGACATCAAGGTTGGATGATATCTAATTTTGGAACTATTAAACTTTCCTCATATAATGAGTTACGCGGTTTGACAATCATCCTTGACAGGTTTGAGATCCTTTTATAATACAAACGACTTAAATGTTTTTAAGTCATTTGAAGAGTTTCTGTTATTTTAGACATCACTTCTTACATTAAAGTTGCAGAAACTATTATGTTTTCACTGCTGTGTTATCAAACAAGAACGTCTCAAATGAAAACAACTATATTAGAATGTTTTATAGTTAACATGTCATCTAAAAACTTTTGGTTAAAAGTTGGCCTCATAGTTGGCTTACCAAGTCTGAAGAAAAGCATATTCTCTTTTTTCCCCACCAGCATCCCTTGCAGATCTCAGGCCCTTAACGCTACTTCTGCTAATTTTGCCATGGTGTGTGCTGCTACCTTAACCATACATAATTTTTTAGCTGAAAGTGAGTCTCCAGCATTATTTTCATGCATAATTTAATCCTCCCACTCAGTACCTGTGTTATTGGTAAATGTCACAATTGTTCTTAGATTTAGCTTATCCATTTCACAAGCCTTCTGTCAGTACAGATACTTTTTTTTGTGTTAAAAAAAATGTAACTGTCAAAATACTCAAGTTATGGTGTAAGCTATTTGGGGCATTGCCGTAACTTAGTTTACAAAGCTGATGGCAGAAGTTCAGAGACTATCACAATGAAGGAAGAATGGTCGCGGTTTAGTCATGCAGGACGTTTTTTTTTACGTGCAAATGTAAATACAAAGTTTCAATTCATCTGCACACAGCCAGGTAAAACTTAAGAACAAAGTTTTAATGTTATCATTGCTGTATTACTGTACTGTCATTCCCTGTTCTTCTCCTCCCCTTCTTTCTTTTCCTGTGACGATGATTCTCATTTACTCCTGTTGTGCTGAGCTCCCACTTATTTGTGTTTTTAAGACATCTAACAAGGAACATGGAACTTACCTCAAGCTTCCCTCTGTGCCTTATTTGGTTCCTCATATTCTTTCCTGGTTCAGATCACAATAACAATCACACCCCTAGGAGTCCAGTGGTGGTAATCCTGCAGCCTGCTTATGTCACAACTCATCTGCTTGTTCCCTCTATCTAGAAATACTCTTGGAAATCAGAAACCCAGTCAGGTGCAACTAGGAGCAGATATTCCATGTATCTGCCTACCTCAGCTATCCATGGATCTACAGCGAGTTGCTGGCATGAATAATCCTCAGACCATTCACAAATTATTCCTTGTTCTCTCTTTCTAACATCCTAACATTACCAAAGCATACAGTAAATCTTCCCTGAACATATTAAGTGTCTTTCCTTTCTGTGTAGGAGAAGGAAACCTCTGACCATGACAACATTTTAACAGTTAATCGATTTTTCCCAGGTGTTTCCCAGTTATTTTAATCCTTTTGGAAAACCTGGAGGCTGGTTAATGAATTCTTTTGGCATTTTTAATAACCAATCAAGAGCAAATTATTAATGTAGTTGACAGATATGACGAAGAGAGCTCAAAAAGGAAAAGCGTATGCCACTGAAGGGGGGGGTGGGGGGGAGGTATCTGAAAGATGACTGATGCAACATAGAGTTTTTTATTAAGTAGTTCCAGTTGCCTTCACTCCATTATACAGTCAGAATGAATTGGTCAATAAGCATGAAAAGCCCTTTCAAACCCTTTTTTTATTTCCATAAAACTCACACACTGCTGTACTAAACTGAAAGCAACAGCAGAATTTCTTATGATTTACAAGAAATGGCATGATTTACTTATTGCCCTTTAAAAATGCTCAAAATAGTATTTCACTTCCTTGTCTGATAATAGTAAAAACTTGCTGCCGTGAGAAGTTTCTAAGTGGACTCCAGGAAGTAATTGAAATAAACAAAACATTCTGTCATTTCTTCGTCTTAGTGTGAGTCCGTTTGTGTGAATCTACCATTTGAATTGTGAATCAGATTGAATGATGGTGAAAATACTTGTTTTTATTTAAAGTACTCAACTTCCAGATTTGCAGAACCACCATTTCATCAAACATTTATCCTATCAAAATGTTTCATGCTCATTGACTTGACAGGGTTAGGAGATTGGGTGACTAACATTCCAGAGGTGGATTTTCCCTGACCAAACTGACTACATGCAACAGGAATGTTGTGTTGCACTGGCCCAGGCTCTGCGTTGCTGACGTTCAGTGTTTGCCATTTGGGTTGGAGCCTTTCCTGTGAAACCCCCCAATTCTTGGTTATGAAGTGCAGGTGGCTCCTAAAGGGGTCAAAGGGGTCTTAGAGGGAGACCACAAAAGCAAAGCTTTGAAGGGTGAGATCACTTAATCCTGACGTGTCGATGGCTCATTCACCCTGTGTGGAAGTTGATCCTGATCTCATCTTTTCCCTCTTTTACTACTCCAATGTCCAGTCCACCCACATAAAAGAGGTCTGAAATTTATTTTTGTCCACTTTGTGCCCCTCCCTTGACTTTCCACAAAACAAACACACATCCTAGAGTCTAAATTGAGTCTGGGGATTCAAAGTCGGGACTCTAAAAAAATCCTGCTTACAATACCTGTAAGACTTCTGAGGAAATTAAATAATTTTGTGAACACAGTGGTCTTTCTGTTTGAAAAAGATTGGTTTTCCTCTGCTTACAAAATCACTTCAAAACCATAGGGTCAAGGGACATTTTTAATGTATAGTTAAACTAAAGACATAAGATGTCTTTATTAACATGCTAAACTTAATTTACCATTTCAACTTTCATGCATATGAAAATATACAACACCTGTTAAGAAAAGAAATGTAAAAACAGTGTATCAAGCTTTTAAAAGTAACTAACTTAAAGGTATAATTTGGATATTTTAAAGTGGGGTTTTGGGGACTGCTTATGTGGATTTGGTATCTTAGCTGCAACAGACACTGCTCAGTGTGATTTTGGTTTTAATAAACAGAAACATTTTTGGAACCATTGATTGGCTACTTAAAGCGAGGCTATAACAATAAATGTCTTTTTTTAAATGTAAAGTAGATGCTTAAGTAAATCAATTGTGTACATTTGAACCACTTTAATTTTCTTTTTTTAAATCTTTTTAGCATTTAATTACTTTTCCATCAACTAGTTACACAGGCCTGTTACATTGAGGACCTGTTTTATATAATTGTCTCATGATTGTGGAAAAAACAAAAGTGTAGACTTATAATTATAGTCACATTCAAAAGTGACATCAGTTTGAAGGTTTCTAAAATAGCATATACATAAACTGCCATTTAAGTTTTAAGATTGGATGTTTTTGTGTGTAAATTCTAAAATGAACTGGCAGCCAGTGCAGTGATGCTAAAATAGGAGTTATGTGCTCTCTCTTTCTTATACCAGCCAAAAGATGTGCAGCTGCATTTTCTACTAGTTGTAGAAGAGAAAGGCCAGACTGTGCAACACCAAAGTATACAGAATTACAATTATCGAGGCGTGTGGTGATGAATGCATGGATCAAGATTTCAAAGTCTTGGTTTTAGCAAATTACGTTTTACCTTAGCAAGTTGTCTCAGCTGATATAAAAATAGATTTTACCACTGCACTGATCTGCCTGTCAAAAATAAAATCACTGTTCATTTTCACACCCAGGTTAGTCACAGTGGTCTTTTGGTATTGAGCGAGAGGGCCAAGGTCAAAACGGGAGGGCCCATTAGCAGCACTGGGACTAAAAAGCATAATCTCTGTTTTATTATCAATAAAACGAAGAAAATTGCTTCACATCCAAGATCTCACTTCCTACTGGCATTGTAAAATAACTTTTAAAGGGGAAGAGTATTCACGAAAAGAAACTTGGAGTTCGTCCTTTTTCCATTTCCATTCTACTCTTTGACACTGTTGTCTAAAAGTGCGGGTTGTTTCATCCAGCCACTGCTCTGATTTGGTTTTAGGCATTTTTTGTTTTAGTTGAGCCACAGAGTCTAATACAGTCTGGCAGGTTGAGTGGAACCAGGAACTGAGCTCATTTATGTCATTGCACACAGTCTTAGGAAAGACAGATCAAAAAGGGTTGAGAACTGGAGAGCAGTGGATGGGTTAATAATCCGAACAGGCCGAACAGGAGCAAGTGATTTGAATATGTTACCAGGAAAGACAACATCGAATACTAAAGGCATATGGTCCGAAAACACAGAATCACACATTTCACATCTGAGATAGACAAACCAGAGCATAGAAGAAGGTCCAAATTATGGCCTTGTTCCTGTGTTGGCCCAGAAACATACTGGGTAAAATTAAAAGAGTTCACAAGACTTAAAAAATCCCTAACCAGAGGTTTGTCTGGACAACAGACGTGTATATTAAAATCTCCAAGAATAAGAATTCGGTCATATTTAGGAATGGCTTCAGCTAACAGTTCAGAAAATTCATTTTAAAAGTCCTTATTATATTTGGGTGGACGTTAAATGACTGCACACAGCACAGGGTTGGAGCGACCAAGTTAAAATAAATGAAATTCAAAGCTGGTGAAGGACAATGGCAGAGAAGGCTGCTTGCATTTATAAGCATCCCTAAAAACAGTTGCAGTTCCAATTCCTTGTCCAGACATACGAAGAAAGCTAAAATAGTGGCAATCCGGTGGAAACAGCTATGTAAAAACACTAGACTCACCAGGATATATCCAGGTCTCCACGATACAGAGAAAATGCAGAGACCTCGACATGAAGAAATCCTTAATAATAAAGGTCTTATTTGATAAGGACCAGGCATTGATCAATCCAAGCCTGATGAGAGCTGACTCAGTTGAGGCGTTGACAGCTCTCGGAGCCCGGCGGAGAGCTCGCAGATTTCATGAATTCACCTCATGTTGTCGAGGGCATGGAAAGCAGCTGCAGTGAACCCGACCCAGATCAACTGGGCCAACAACAGGCACCAGCCAGGAAATGGAAGGCCCAGTGAAAGAATAATAACACAAGCTATGAAACACTCCATCTGATGCAACAGTTGAATGCGTCAGATAGGGTATAGATTTGGCCAGCCTTCTACTGCCTTTCCCTCGGCGGCGACAGCGTCTACTCCGGGGCGGTGGAAAAGGGGCACGGCACAGGTACGCTGCTACCGCCAACAGAACAGGAGTCAAAGTTCGCTGACCATCCTCAAAAAATCCCACAAAATTCCTGGCAGATATTTGAAGATCCAGGAGCGATTGGTGATCAGACAAAAGCAGAGAGTCACTTTTCAAAATAAAAGCTGGTAAAAACAGCACAAACAGCAATAGAGCTTTCAGTGACCGAGGGCAAGCCAAGCACACCGGTGCCAGCTTCCCTTCAACAGGATTGTAAGAGGGCAGCAGACTTCCGTTCTCTGCTCTATTTAGTAGATTATATCTGTTTATTGAAATATAATCTTACATAGATGACTTACAAACAGACAAGGACTATGTACAGCTCACCAGAGTGTCTTCTAAACATTAAATAAATGTTTCAGAGGTGAAGGACACTAAAGCCCCAAAGTTGCTTCTTACATTTAGTCATATACAGAGTATTTAGGATATCCTTTGCTTCTGAGTAAAATTGGAATGTTACAGTAATAGTTACAGGATTCTTTACTGCATTTTAGACATTAGTATATAGATAGTATAAACCAAGATCATGCTTTACTAAACATGTTTTAGTAAAGTGGGGTTTTGTATCATGTATTGATCGCTCTGTAAAAAAGAAGGCTGCTCTGCAAGAGGACCAGGTATCATCTGCATTCATTTCCAATGCTGAAAACAAGCATGACTGTGCTTTGCATAAAAGACTCTGTAATTAAGGGATTGTGTCATCCATAACATAACCCCTTTTACACAGCTTGTTTACAGAGTCGCCTAATCTTTCATCAGTTGTGGCAGCAGATATTGTGACAGTGTTTGCAGTTTTAGGTGGGGCACTTGCCTAGTGAGAGAGAGATGTGGCAGACAAACAATGAAGAAAATAATTCTTAGATGTGGACACAAAAAAAACAACGTAAAACCTTTATGTAAATGCTGATTAAATGAAACATAATTCATTTCTGTGCTTACTTTGATCCACTCCAGGAGCCATTATGCTGCTGAAAACTGCTATGAACAAGAATGCTTGGTTAGGTACAAAGGCACACATATATATTTATATATTTCCCATCACTATACTTTTTTAAAGGAAGCATATGAGCTTGTGTACTGCTTGATTTAAAAAGTATTATGGCAATATTACATTACATGACTTTAGTTGGAATATGGTAAATGGCCTGTACTTGTATAGCACTTTGATTTATAGTCTTTGAGGACACTACTGTACATTCAGTCTTTCTTCCATTCACACACTGGTGATGGCAAACTACATTGTAGCCACAGCTGCCCTCGGCACACTAACAGAAGTAAGGCTGCCGAACACTGGCACCACCAGGTCCTCTGACCACCACCAGTAGGCAGAAGGGTGAAGTGTCTTGCCCAAGGACACAACAACTGAAATGGACGGAGCAGGGGCTCAAACCGGCAAACCTCTGATTACAAGATGAACTCTTCACTCCTGAGTCAGTCTCCCATGAATAGCATAAAATTAAAGAGAACACGTATTGAAAAATCCTGATTTTCGTGTTTAAAAGAGTTTACTAGATTGTCTGACTTTACCTTTTGCGTAACTATTTACTGGAAATCAACAGTTACATGTCTCAAAAAAAGATAATATCCAACCAGTATTTTGTCCATTATTTTATACATTCTTTCTAGTGTAAAGGTTCATAAATCCTGAAGTGAAAAAAAGGATTTGGTCTTTTCCAAAATAAAGGCTAAATGTCGTTATTGATAAGTTAACTACACGTTATAGTTCAGCAACTTGTTGAACTTTCTTTAGAACCAGTTACAAGAGACCCTCATTTTCTAAATTACTTTATCAGTCTCACATTGTTGTGGAGTAATTTTGACCCTCCATTTTTGCAGTTTACTGGTTTGCAGGTATTTGTTAATACTCCTTGACATAATTTTTCAATCAGGTTGAGGTCTGAACTTTGACTAAGGCACTGCAATACGCTAATTCTGTTGTTTTCAACCATTTCGTTAAATACTCCTTTGTTGTGTCTGGTATCATTGTTCAGTTGTGTGACCCGGTTTCAGCCAAGCTTTAACTGTCACAAAAGGGTATTTTCCACTGAACTGGTTTGGTGCTGGAGCCTGATCTAGAGCTTATTCTTTGGTTTTCCACTGCCAAAGCACCCGTTTTTCTGTTCCAAACCGGTGCTTAGCCAAGCACCAACTCGAGGCTGGGCCAGACTGGTTTTTTGGAAGAAAAGGTTTCTACACTGCCCACAATGGTGACGCTGGATTAAAAAAGCTTAGCACAGCGAGGCGAAAAAACCAATATTTTCCTTTATGACAATGAAAGCTAGAAATAAGCAGAGTCGGTCCGACCTGGTGAGACCCTGTGTTTTCTAGCTTTGTGGTCATCGCTGGAGCTGTAGAACAAATTGGAGGGGTCAAATCGAATAAAGCCTGTGTTTCTACAGCTGCATCCATCCTCCTGCCCATGCTGGACGAATCAACGGAGATGGAAATGAACGCCACAGAATATGGTAAGTGTAGCTGGTATACTGCATTGTCCCTGTATGAAGTCGAATTTACCTTCCCCTTTTGGTGGTCATGTACTGCTGCATGTCAGATAACATGTGTATGTGATGTATTGCTAGCGTATAGATTGCTAAAACAAACATGTCACTGTTTGTAATGTAGCTAACTGTTTGGTATCTAAAACTGGCTGTTGTGTTATTTGAAAACTAACATTACCTGTTATATATTCACAGACTTGATGGGCAACAGTTCTGCAGCACCTGATGCTCATTCGCCCTCATCCTACTTGGGGGCGTGCTGGCCATAGGGAGCACAGGTTCTGTCACCAGCACCAGTTCTTCTTTAGTGGAAAAACCCTTGATTGACTCACATTTTACTTTAAAGGTCTAAGTGACACAAGGTGAAAACATTTAAACTTTAATGTCAAGATTAAATGTATTTTTAAAGAACTTCAAACCCTGCTACACAACAACTAAATAAGGTTCTTTTGTCTTCTGAATCCTTTTACCCATCAGAAAATGAACACAAGCTATTGTGGTTTTGGTCAAAAGTTAAACATAACTGGTGTTATGTTGTTCTCTTTTTTGTTGGCCAAACTCTCCCTATTCTCAAATTTTGCTTCAGGAACACCTACATCTTCCTGTAGGAAGGGTACACCAGAAATCAACATTGTTGTGCTATACCAGGATCTGCTCTCTAGTTCTTTTCCTCACTGCTTTTATAAAAAAGCAGAAGCAATCATGCTGACAGTAGCCTCTCTTTAGACTCTCTTAAGGACATCATTTTTTGCCTCCCCTGAGACTCTGAGGAAGAATTTGAAGAGACTGAATGTGACTAACATCTATGGATCTACATATCCACTGTGCCAGAACCTGCTCATATTTGTTTTCAGAAGCCAGAGCCATATCCGTTTTTGCTAAGTCTGTTGAAGGCATGAGATGGTGTGAGCTCTTAAGGATGATGTGAGTTTGACTTGCAAATAAATGTTCGAAGCATGCTGATCTGTTTCCATCCATTACAGAAATATGCCTAGTATGTTAAATTACCAATGAGCAGATATCTTGAACTTAAATATTTCTGCCAATGTTGGGCCTTTTAAATATAATTTTTTATTTTTTTTTTATCAACAGAACCTGCAATTTTATCTTCAAGCCTTGACACATTGATCTGCCCATTTTAGAAATGTGTATCATGGGATAGCTGTGAAAATCTGCACTGAAATTCAGGGTCAGAAGAAGATAATAAATTTTATTTTTTTATTATGCTTTTACATTTCTGTAGTACAGCTAACCGATTTCACATATTTGGTTTTTAATCCGTAATTCCCCCCGTTGATTCTGTTAAAATTAACAAGCTTTCAAATTACACAGTGCCTTGACATACTATTTATACCCTTTGAATTTGTTCCAATTTTGTCACATTAAAAACCGCATACTTTAATTTATTTTATGGGACAAAACAACACAAAGTACAGCTTAGTTTGGAACATAGTGTTCACTGGGTTTCTTTTACAACTAAAATCCGAAAAGTGTGTTATATCATTTTAATACCAGTGATTTGATTAAATTAAAATTCAGTGTCATCAACTGACTTCAGAAGTTGTCTAAACAAAAAGTCCATCTGTGTGTATTTTATTCTCTGTATAAATCCAACTGCTCTGTAATGGTCTCACAGATCTCACAGTTAGTGAAAAGTAGTAAACAAACATCACGAAGAACAAGGAACATACCAGGGAGGTCATGGAGGAAGTTACAGAGAAGTTTAAAAAAACATCGAATTTTTAAAACAATATTCCAAGCCTCTAACATCTCACAGAGTCCTTTTAAATCAATTATCTTAAAATGGCATACATTTTGACACAACTGCATGACTACCAAGAAATTACCGTCTACCTAAGCAAGGGGAGCAGTAATCATGAAAACTGCCTGGAGGTTCCATGGTTACTCTGGGGGAGTTACAGGTAGGACAACCATGAGCCGCACGCTTTACAAATCTGGCCTTTATGGAAGAATGGCAAAAAGAAAGTCCTTGTTGAAAAAATGTACGTTTTTGGTTTTTTGGATAGGACTTCCTGCTTCGCTGCAATTGGTTGCTTCGCTACTTTGCTCTCCCTTCTGCTTGCATGTTTCTGCATGTTTCTGCTTATTTTTATTTTTTTCCCCTTATGACCCGACCTGCAGGACTTTTGAATACATATACATTTATGGGAAAAACCTTTTTTTGTAGTAACGGCAATATTTCATAGATCTTTTATCTTCAGCACTCTGTGTTCATGGCCTACACACAGCTGAAGCCTGATCTACAGCATTTAAGTACTTTGCATTCAGCTAAAGCTAGATATAGCTCGTAAGGGTGCTAACGCTAAGCTACAGCAAGAAGATGCCTTCCGTCTCCACAATGGACTACCAGGACCTTCTACAAAAGATAACAGCACTGAAGAGGAAAGTTCAACGGATAGAAGTTAATGTGGAGGTAAATGGATTGTGGGGAAATGAAACAACCTTATCACTCTTTCAAAACAGTGGAAATGAGCAAGCTAACACACGACTAAGAGGCAGAGATAACACGACCAAGAAAGAGGGAGCCTCTGCTCATTACATTAAATCATCGAGTGATCATCTTCCCTGGAGCTGTCTTGGTGCTAAGCCAAAAACTAAATCATGTCTCTGGGAAACGGGAGGACGTAGTGCAGGCTGGACATAGCGAGCGGAAATCTGTGATGAGACCGACTGGCCTGCACTCCCTACAAGAGAGAGGGCTTCTTCTACTCCCGTACATGAGAGGACACGGGACAGAACAGCTGCAAATGGGAAAGTTAGCCACAAACTTTCAAAACAACTGAATATGAAGCTGCAAAACAGATTTGCTCCACTGTTGGAGATCCCTGGATCTTTATCTGACAACCATCCACCCCAAGGCAGCGAGATGAGGACTGATAACCTATCAGAGAGTGAGAGGCCACAGAGAAAGCAAAAGACTGGGCCTGAAACTGATTGTAGGTGATTCCTCTATAAAGGACTTTCAGTGGATGTGTGGAAAGAACACCAAAGTCCTCTGCTTTCCAAAGGATATGGTCAGTGACATGCAGAAGAGGATTCTAAAAACTGTGACTAAATATCCAACAGTGAAAAACATCGTTCTCCACACAGGGTCAAATGATGTGTCCAAGCAACATTTGGAGGTTCTGAAACAGGACTTCGCTGGATTATTGAACACCGTGAGCTCGTTGGATGCAGCAGTATTCATCAGTGGACCTTTACCACCCATCAGAGGAGGAGAAGAAAGATTTAGCCGACTTTTGGCATTAAATAAGTGGATTTTATCTGCATGTGCTGACAACAAACTGCAATTTATTAACAAATTTCAGATTTTTTGGGAGCGTAGACATCTTTTTAAGGCAAATGGATTTAGTTTGAACAGGTCAGGTGTAAGACTGTTTACCTCCAAATATTTTCTACTTCCTGCGTCATCCCTCTGTGCTTGGAGCCAAAAAGGAGATACACAAAGACTTATCTCAAAAGGAAGACCAAACAAAGCTGAGTGCAGAGGGGGAGGAACTTCTTCTGCCCTCACTCATGGGAAGCTTCGAACAGAAGCAGAAAGAAGGATCTTTATTTGCCCCAAAAGCCCTCAACAGCCCTAAAGAACAGGACAGCGGACCTCCATCGCCCCCGCAAACCCCTGACAGCCCACAGTCTTCCCTACCGCCCCCCTCCCCCCACTCCCCCCATCTGAAATTCACTGAGCAGATGATGGAACGGGTCAACATTGGGCTCAGATCTACCCCCCAGACCAATCTGTTTTCTTTACCCATAAACCCCACACCAGGAAGATCAAAGGTAGGCCAACCACCCCGGCACCCTCCTACTCCACCACGTAAGCATGTACAATCTCCACAGTCTGATGTGTGATGTCTTAAGGGTCCAGGCTGCGTGGATATCAGCAGTCAGAACTTTTCCCAGGACAAGCTGGGACCCTGTTCATTAGAAGGTTCGATCATTTCTGTACTTATAAGTAACAGAAGGAAGTTATGTCAAAAAACAGAGCACTGCATTCTAAAAGGTTTTCAAGTAATGTAAACATATGCTGTACACAGCCCGCCCCAAAACACAAGGGGCACAATAATACTCTTAAACCTGTTAAGATGGCCTTATTAAATGTCAGGTCTATAGTAGGGAAGACATTTTTAATCAATGATCTTATCACTGAGCATGGCCTTGATTTTATGTTTTTAACTGAGACTTGGTTAGATAAGAATAGCAGTGTTTCTCTTATCGAATCAACTCCTCCCAACTTTAGTTTTGTCAACCAGGCCAGACAGAACAGGAGAGGTATAGGAGTTGCTGTTTTATTTAATTAATCATTCCAGTGTAAGCAGCTATCTCTTGGAAGTTTTCCTTCTTTTGAATATGTTGCTGTACAGCTGAAGGCCTCATCTAGAGCCATGTTTGTTAACATTTATCGGCCTCCAAATTACTGTGCTGACTTTAATGATGATTTTAGTGAACTGTTGTCTATAATCTATGTTGATTTTGACTGTATAATTATTGTTGGTGATTTTAACTTCCATGTTGACAAACCCCAGAACAAAGGGTCTAAAGACCTGAGTAACACTCTGGACAACTTTGGGCTGACTCAGCATATAACAGAGTCCACACATAATAAGGGTCATGTTTTGGACTTACTGATCTTGAAGGGTCTGGGCATTTCCAAGATTAATGTGCGTGATGTGGGCTTGTCTGACCGTTGTTGTGTTTTCTTTGAGAGTATAATTTCGGTTCACATAAATGTTTTAACGGAGGTTATCACAAAACGATGTATAACTGAAAACATTAGTGAGATCTTTAACCAGGTCTTCTCTCTAACACCTGCCCTGTCAGGGGGTTCAGTCCATGAACTTGTCAACGGCTTTAATGCTAAAATATTAAATGTTATGGATACTATTGCTCCCAAAAAGGTGAAGGTTATCTCTGGAAGGAAAAAGTCTCCATGGAGAAATTCCACACTGGTGAGAAATTAAAAAAGGGAGTGTCGGAAAGCCGAGCGCAGATGGAGAAAAACAAAACTTCAGGTTTATTATGACATCTATAAAGAGAAACTTCACTCTTATAACTTGCAACTGAGGAATACAAGGAAGTCATATTTTTCTGACATCATCACCAGAAATAGTCATAGTACTCGCACATTATTTGCTGTTGTCGTCAAGCTAACAAACTCTCCTGTGTCAGTAGCACCTGAACTCTATTCCACCAAGGCCTGCAATGACTTTGCCAAATTCCTCACAGACAAAATCCAAAATATTAGACAAGCGGTTGGTTCATTAACGGCAGGTTCAGGTTATGTACAGTGTCCACGGAAAATCAGTTTAAACACCAAGAAACAACTTTATCTCATAAACAGCAAAGATCTGGAGGACATCTTACGTCAACTGAATTCCTCCTCTTGCTGCTTAGACATCCTGCCCACAGGCTTTTTCAAAAAGGTCTCAAAGATCTTGGAGTCAGATCTGTTACAGATTGTGAACTCATCTTTAATGTTGGGCGTTTTCCCAGAGCCCCTGAAAACAGCTGTAATTAAACCCCTGCTGAAAGAGACAATCTGGACAAGACACAAATGAACAACTACAGGCCCATCTCCAATCTTCCATTTTTAATTAAGATAATTGAAACGGCTGTTTTTCATCAGCTAAATGACTTCTTAAGACAAAGCAACTGCTATGATGTCTTTCAGTCAGGTTTTAGACAGCACCACAGCACTGAGACTGCTCTGACCAGAGTCATCAATGACATCCGTTTGAATACTGACAGTGGAAAAATGTCAGTGTTAGTTTTACTGGATCTCAGTGCTGCATTCGATACAGTTGACCACATTATTTTGCTCAAACGACTGGAGAACTGGGTGGGTCTCTCTGGCACTGTACTAAACTGGTTCAAAACGTACTTAGAGAACAGGAAGTACTTTGTGTCAATAAGTAACTGAGCTGAGCAGACGGGAATTACATGTGGGGTTCCCCAGGGTTCCATCCTGGGACCACTTCTGTTTAACATCTATATGCTCCCCCTGGCACAGGTAATAAATAATAACAATATAAGTTACCATAGCTACGCAGATGACACACAGATATATATTAGAATAAACTTGCCTTGCCTTACACAAAACTAACACTCCACATCACCCTCAACACACAATCCCCATCATGGAACATGGATTTGCCAATATTATGCTGTGGAAACACTTTAGCAGAAACAGGGATACTGGTTAGAGTTGAGTGGGAGATTGATGGACCTAAATATATGGCAATCCTGGAATAAAACATTTCAGAGGTTATAAAATACTTCACACTGGAGGATTACATTTCAGAAGGATAATTGCATTAATCATAGAGCCAGAGCTGCAATGACATTGTTTAGATTAAACTATATTAATGAGTTAGAATGGCCCAGTCAAAGCCCAGATCAAAACCCAACTGGGAATCTGTTACAAGACCTGAAAATTGATCCTCACAGAATTTCTGTGTGCAGTCTGACTGAGTTTCAGCCATATTGCAAAGAACAACAGGCAGAAGCATCCTGAGTTTCAACCAAACTGTCTTAGTTTACCAGTGTTGCGCTAAGCAGTTATGTATCATACTGAAATAGTTGTTGTCAGGGAAAACATTTTTTACTCTTAAGTAATTGCTATTGTCTCATTGTTGTCTCAGTTTTTTTTAAACACTGAATTTATGATGAGAACATCTACCTCATGTAACATACCATTTACCTTATGGCACCCACCTGGTTAACAAAAAGCCATTTGCTAATTATGGGGTGACATTATAGTCTTTGATCATGATTCTTATGGTTCCAGGAAGTGCCCTGCAATGGACTGGTGACCTGCCCAGGGTGTACCCTGCCTTTCACTCGATGATTGCTGGAGATAGGCACCAGTCACTCCCAAAACTCTTCAATACAAGCCTTGGTCTTGAAGCATAAATATTCATACTGGAGTGTGACATCACGATCAAATTATTGGTTATTGTTTCTACTTCTTTGCGTATTTGTCTATTTTACTGTTTTACTTTTGGTGGTTAGTTTTATTATTCCTTTCTTTCCTTTGTAGTTTATTTTTGTGTTACTAGCTAAGTGAATTTGGTGATTAAAGTATTTTGACTGGAAAGTTGAATCCTTTTTTTTAATGAACTCTTCTATTTTGGAAAGTCATTGTTTATTATTATTCCACATACATATGCAGTAACTTGCTGTTCAAATAATGCCAAGAACGTATTCCTTCAGTTATTGTTTAATTACCTCAGCCTTATCAGACAGGTAATCATAGACATCAACTGAGACTGAACTATTTGGCCATTATTATTGTCCTGGATCCTATGATGGTTCCCCAAACTTGCTCATTTTGACATAAAATCCTTAATCTTATTAATAATTGCCCTCAGCAAATATTCATAGCCATAACATACCTATTGTACCACAACATTAGTATATGGCAGCATTGGCTTTTGAACTGAATGACTTGGGTCAAACATCACCCGATTCGAATGTTATCAACCTTTAAATGGCCGTTATTAGCGATCATCACTCCCATACAATAGCTTCAGAATGTGCCTCCTCTACATCCTAGCAGGCTAGAAGGTACGTATCTACCATTCTTATCGGTGATAATATGCATTAGAATTTTTTTCAGCATCGCCCACGTCTAAAAGCGGAAGTATTGCTTTTGTTAACTTTATTTAAAACCTGTGTTTACAATTTAGGTAACGAGGGATATTTACTTATAACCTTACCCCACCCCCAACCCTCATCCTAAAAACTCAGGACAAGTTCCTAAACCTAAAGTCACAAGATAACGACCTATTGAGCAGGAGGTAGAGGAGGCACATTCTGAAGCTATTGTATGGGAGTGATGACCGCTAATAACGACCATTTAATGGGATGATAACATTCGAAACAGGTGCAAACATTTAGGGTATCCCATTCCTTCAGACAGGAGTTGTGTAATTGAGTCAGGTTTGTAGCTTGGCTTGCTTCCACACACCCTTTCAGTCCTGCACACAAATTTCTATGGGACTGAGATTAAGGCTTTGCAATGGCTGCTCCAGAATATTGACTTTGTTGTCATTAGACAACTTTGTTATTAACTTGGCAGTAAGCTATTGTCCATTTGGAAGACCCATTTGTGCAAAAGCTTTAACTTCCTGGCTGATGTATTGAGATGTTGCCGCAATATTTTCTAAGAATGTTTTTTTACTCGTGATGCCAGCAGCAAAACATTCATACAACAAGATAATGCCATCTCTTTACTTGACAGATCATATCTCCACAATTTTCCCTGTGCATTAGCAAACTGTAATCGGTTTCTTTATTTTGCATTTTGAATAATGGCTTCTATCTTTCTAAGTGGCCTTGCAGCCCATATCACTTCAATACTTATTACAGGGTGGATAATGACACTCTCTTACCAGCTTTAGCAAGCCAATTTATACGATTTGTTGGTTTTTTGGGGTTGTGTTGCAAATTTAATACAAAAACAAAAGACGCTCCTCTCTGGGAAATTTTAAATAAATTTCACCGAAGCTTACAAAGTCATGACATGCTTGTTATTGACACTTATTGAACAGCTGGCATTGCTCCAGAAACAAATCTGCCTCTAAGCAAGAAGTGGCACCAAAAGAAGAGTCTAAAGGAGTGCATCCTTACATAAAACAAGGGAAACAAACACTATCCCACTCTCATCTGACCTACAGCTGTCCTGTCACACCTTGGATGTTTTATCTTCCACTTCAGTCTGGGACTCTTTTGCTTCCACAAGTTTGTCTTCAACCAAGTCAGGAGATGCTACTGCTCCGCTTGCCTCCCCCTCCCACTTGTCTGTCTCTAGCAGTCAGGCGAAGAGGCAAGTGGACAGACTAAACCGGAACAAGGCTGCAGGTTCAGATGGTGTCATCCCCAGAGTCCTGAATGCCTGTGCAGAGCAGCTCTGTGGGATTCTGCAGCACATCTTCAACCTAGAACTACCTGACAAGCAGACCACAGTTTGTGAGACTGAAGGATTGTGTGTCAAACCAGGAACACCACAAGGGACCGTACTCTCACCATTCCTTTTCACTCTGTACACCTCAGACTTCCAGTACAGAGACCTGTCATCTGCAGAAATACTTAGATGACTCTGCAGTTGTCGGGTTTATCAGTGACTGACAAGAAGCTGAATACAGAAAGCTGGTGGACTACTTTATGGCAGACATCATGCCTTGTCCCAGTACCAAAGAGAACTCACCCATCAGTCATCAATGACTGCAGAGCTGTTGCCCTTGCATCCCTCATCATGAAGATCCTGGAGAGACTCCTGTTGACACACCTGAGTAAGCAAACTAGAACATATCAGAACCCGCTGCAGTTTGCTTATCACTTTGGAGTTGGAGTTAAAGATGCCATAATCCATGCCTGCTTCAACAACCTATTGTCATCTGGAAAAAGCAGGCAGCACAGTGAGGATCATGTTCTTTGATTTCTCCAGTGCATTCAACACAATTCAGCCTGATTTGCTTTTTCAGAAACTTCTGAAGACACAGGTAGAGCCCTCAACAATCGCCTGGCTTAATAACTACATAACAAGCAGACCACAGTTTGTGAGATTAAAGGATTGTGTGTCAAACCAGGAACACCACAGGGGACCATACTCTCACCATTCCTTTTTACTCGGTTCTCCTCAGACTTCCAGCATTAGTGAGAAACCTGTCAACTGCAGAAATACTTAGATAACTCTGCTGTTGTCTGGTTTAACAGCGATGAACAAGAAGCTGAATACAGAGAGCTGGTGAACCGCTGTAGATTTCAGAAGAAACAGATTTAGGTCAAACACTGATTCCACATTGAGAAAAGAGGTGGCGGTGGTTGAGGAGTATAAATACCTCAGAGTTCACCTGGACAACGGACTAGACTGGAGACTAAGTGAAGCTGTATACAAGAAGGGACAGACCAGACTGTACTTCTTGAGGAAGCTTAGGCCATTCAAGGTTTGCAGCAAGATGCTGCATGTCTTCTACAAGTCTGTTGTGGAGAAGATAGTATATTCGGCCATCATCTGTTTGTCATGTTTTCTTTAAGCTTCCTGACCCTCATCCATAACACAACACTCATATCTGAGCAGCTTTTAAAGATTTATTGAGCTGGTTTAATATGACGTCGGGGACCAGGGAATCTCCACAAGGCAACCAGAAACAGGTGCACTGGAGGAAAGTAAGTTTCAGAGGTGTGAAGCCTCCTGGAGGACTGAGGCGAAGATGAAAACAGGAGAAAACACACAAAACACCACACAATTACCCAAGTTATATTCAGTCATACACACGCCTATAAAAACGGACTCTACCAGGCTGCTCTTCCAGTCTGGCAAACTGGAAGCTTCATAAAAAGATGAGAACAAGTGCAACATGCTAAAACAACATAGCTATTGTTTTTGTAATTGTGAGTCCAACAACAGCAAATATAGAATCATTATAACCAGAATGTTATCCAAACTTTGTATGTAAACATATATATATATATATATATAATGTTTGTACAGTAGCATACACACTAACCAAATAGAGTCACATGTGATTTTGTAATTATAAATCGTTTAAGTGTACTTTCAGAACCTTTGTGAAAGTTGAAGGTAGCAAAAGGATCTGTTGTTACCTAGTACATTTTCTTTTGCAATTGAGTTTTCCCCTTGCAGTCACTTGAGGTATGTAAACACATATGAACAAACATAATTTTATTTAGTTGGCATCTTAATCTAATGTTTCTTTGTTTTTGCAAAAGCTGTTTTAGTCTCTCAGGCTGATTTAATAACACTAATCCAAATCTTGAAACATATAATGTCCCTTGAATCCCTTCTCATTTGCACAATCTACTTCATTTATGGAATGGTTCTTAACACTTGGTAAAAGTTTAAAGCCAAATAAAAATAAAAATTTCACACGTTCTTTTCTTGGTATTTCCTCATTTCCTATTTTACAGAAATAGGGCCTGGTCTATCACATGCCAGTATTAAGACAATTTCCTGTGGTCTTTTTGAAACATCTCTGACTTGCCTTTATTCAAAAATAACCTGTTGTTACTGTAACACTCTACCTGGATTTTCCAGCTAGTTGTTGGTGTAAAGACATTTGACCAGTGTATTTTTATTTCTTCCTAGACATTTATGTTATCAATGTCTTCAGCTGAACAACTGAATAGGTGCAGGTTGGTAAAACCCTGTGTACCACAGTTAAGATATTGCTTATGTGCTGAAACAACCGATCAGAAAATGACAGTCTTTTCATACTTACTTATGCAGAGCCAGAATTTCCCAGATCTTTTAAAGTTAGTTTTTGTACTTTCATTTTGAGTGTTAGGCTCTTAATTGATGCCGCATTCAGTAACAGAAGGGGAACTCTAAATTGTCACCTTACTATTGGGGGAAAACTGCAAAAACCCTGATAAGAACTTACATTTTGTTGGCAGGAAGTGCCTTACCAAGACCTCTGCATTTTGGCTTTATATGTACTTCACCAGGAAATTTTGCGTTCTTCATCTAACAGAAATTTGGACAAAGATGACAAGTCAAAATTATGTTTTTCTAAAAAAAAAAAAAAGCTTACTGAAAAAAAAATTACTTCTGCCCTTTTGAAGAATTCTTATGATTGAGATGCTTAAGTCCTGCCTACCCAAGTATACATTATTTGTTTTCTATGTTTTTGAAAAACAAAGGAAATCTATTAGACTGTTTGCATAGAAAATTTGATTCCAACCAGGAAAAAACACAATACATATGCCATGCTAGTACAGTGTGATCACATTAACATTAATACGATTAAACTCTGATCCTGAGTGTGGCTAAAGCAGTGTTGGACTTAAAAACTTTCAGAATACTAGCTATGTTTAGTTTGACACTGTTTTCAATTTCCTCTCAGTCATACAACTTGTTATGGCCGCAACAAAGCCAGATAGATTAAAAAAGGAAACAATAGCAGTAGTGGGCAGCCACAAAGTAGGCATCTATGTTATATTTAATTAACTCTGAATATCAACATGGATACAACCCAAACAAACTTTTTACTTTATTTCCAAGCTGAAAAACTTTATTAAAAAATACTTTTTTTGTGATCAAAAATTACACTTAATTTTTTTTACAGGAGGTGCATTGTAACAGAAAAGCTCAATTTTGAAAAATATATCTCTCAGCTTGGAAAAAAAATAATAATTTAGGCTTGAGCTACACTATGCAACTTTTATTTTTAAACTGACGTATTTATTCTTAGAAAACCTGCTGCAAAAAACAGGAACAATAGCTTCATTGTTGCTGTTACAAGCACAGGAAAAGACTGCAGGCTCCCATGTTTGGTTATTACTGTAAAACTTATATAACGTATATAACTAATAATAAGTGTCTAAGGCAATTATTAATTAAAAAAATAGTAATTTAGACCAAAATTACAGGTGACAATCAGAAAATTAGAATATCCTGCAAAAGTTCATTTATTTCAGAGCATTAACTTAAAAGGTGAAACTAATATATAATATAGACTCATTACATGCAAAACTAGATAATTCAAGCTTTTATTTGTTATAATTTTGATAATTATGGTTACAGCTTATAAAAAACCCAAATTCAAAATATCAGAAAATTAGAACATTGTTTAAAAAATTCAATAATTTATGCTCAAAGTGTCACTCTAATCAGCTAATTAATCCAAAACACTTACAAAGGGTTCCTGAGCCTTTAAATGGTCTCTCAGTCTAGTTCAGTAGTAATCACAATCATGGAGAAGACTGCTGACCTGACAGAAAACTATCATTGACCCCCTCCATAAGGAGGGAAAGCCTCAAAAGGTAATTGCAAAAGAAGTTGGATGTTCCCAAAGTGCTGTATCAAAGCACATTAATAGAAAGTTAGATGGAAGGTAAAAATATGGGCTTAAAATAAAGCCATTAAAATTTAGCAGCTGTACATGGATGTTTGCACACAATTTCATAGTTCCACTTTATAAATCAAATTTTGCCATCCTATAGAAAATATTTGCCTGAAAATGTCAAGTTTTTGAATGTGCAGAAAGAGGTTTACATTGTTGTAAATAAATATTTGTATTTTGTAGAATAATAAAAGCTCTTTTGCAAACATCCTGTTTTGAGATGCGCAACATAAAACTGCGCGAGCGTAAAGTGTGGAAGAAAAAGGCGCACAAGCAGCAGGGATGACCGCAGCCAGAAGAGGCTTGTTAGGAAAATGCCATTCAAAAGTGTTGGGGACCTTCACAGGGAGTGGACTGAGGCTGGAGTTAGTGCATCAAGAGTCATCACACACAGACAGATCCTGGACATGGGCTTCAAATGTTGTATTACTCTTGTCAAGTCGCTCCTGAACAACAAACATCGTCAGAAGTTTTCTTACATGGGCTGAAGAAAAAAAGAACTGCAAATTTTGCATCTCATTTGGAAACCAATGTCTCAGAGTCTGGTGGAAGAATTGAGACAGAATCCAATATGCTTGAAGTCCAGTATGAAGTTTCCACAGTCTGTGTTGATTTGGGGAGCCATGTCATCTGCTGGTGTTGGTCCACTGTGCTTTATTAAGTCCAGAGTCAATGCGGCCATCTACCAGGACATTTTGGAGCACTTCATGCTTCCTTCCACAGACAAGCCGTATGGAGATGCTGGCTTTACTTTCCAGCAGGAGTTGGCACCTGCCCACACTGCTAAAAGTACCGAAACCTGGTCCAATGACCATGGGATTACTATGCTTCATTGGCCAGGAAACTCGCCTGACCTCTGAACCCCAAAGAGTATCTGTGGGGCATTACCAAGAGAAAGATGAGAGACATGAGACCGAACAATGCAGAAGAGCTGAGGGTCTCTATTAAAGCATCCTGGTCTTCCATAACACCTCAGCATTGCCACAGGCTGATAACATCCATGCCCGTCGCATTGTAGCAGCAATTGATTCAAAAGGGGCCCAAACCAAGTACTGAGTACATATGCATGATTATACTTTTCAGAGTCTGACATTTCTCTGTTTAAAATCCTTGTTTTATTGATTTCATGTGATATTCTAATTTTCTGAGATTTTGAATTTGGGGTTTTAATAAGCTGTAAGCCATAATCATCAAAATTATAACAAATAAAGGCTTGAAATATCTCGCTTTACATGTAAAGCGAGATATATATTAGTTTCACCTTTCAAGTTGAATTACTGAAATAAATGAACTTTTGCACAATATTCTAATTTTTTGAGTTGCAACTGTAATAGCCAAATTAGTTCTCAGACTCAGTTATTGTATATGAAAGCTGCCTGATGAGATTAGGTGTTAAATAACAATTGAAGAAGGATTAAGTTCAGCCCTGATGTTCTCAGACAGCAAGGTTCTGCTCATATTGATAGAATAAACACAGACACTTTCTGTCAAATGTAAGAATTTATTCACAAAAATACTTCTATCGTCCAGTTAAAATACTTAACCAATAAACTCACTATACAAAAGTGAAAATGAAAAAATAATGAAAATTTATAAACTACCACAAAGTAAAACAGTAAAAGGAACAAATAGGATTAGAACACATAACCAATAAAATGATTAAATAATGTCATAGTTAAGTATGACCTGTAAATGTTGAGAAACCGGGTTTATTTTGGAACATTTAGAATGAGTACAAAATTTGCTCTAATTAAGATTAGTTTGCACCAAAATATGTTATGAATTACTCACATGGCGACACTAGAATATGTAAGACTAAACCTAAAATAACTGACTGAATGACATATAGTAATATCACAGTTCAGGGTGAATATGTATATTTAAAACCTTGTGTTGAAGAATTTGTAATGAGGCCAATTGAGCTTTAAACTAATTAAGACTAAAGAACAACAGCTGGTATGTGTTTAAATAACATTTCACAGTGTAAAGCAAAAGTGAAGATGAAAATATTATTTTGATAAATTAATCTTTTAATAAATAATTTGCTGATGTAGAGATGAATAATCTTTTGGACAATTGATAATTAATGCAATAACCTATCCATCCCCTGTGGATTAAATGTAGTTATGAACTTCAAGGATGGTGGTGTGAAATATCTATGGACTCACAAAATGGCAGCTAAACTTTGTCAACAAAGAAAATTTGTGTTGTGGTGTTATTTTAGCAATCACTTTAAGACCTATGTGTACTATTAAGCACGTTGGCCTTCTTTAGCATTAACAGAGCATTTAGCTTCAACAATTACCAGCTAAGATTCTGACACAATTTTGTACATTTTTAAGGAATATGTGGACCTGTCTTATAAAGTTTAATGAGGACACAGGAAAGGAAACAAACAAATAAAACTAAACAAGCTCATGTTACCGTACAATCAGTGCTCAAACCTGTTGAAATAAAGTTTGGGCACAGTTTGAATCACTGGGAGTCTTTTCAATGTGTTTACTCTTGACGTGCTCCGGCCTGGCACAGTTTAAGCATCTACAATGCAAAAACATGATGAATTACACAATAAGGGAACAATATTCAAATTATTTTATCCTTAACAAAATTATCTCTGTGCAGACTTCTTCTCAAACCATTCTAAACAGGGAGATCTCTGATGAACAAACTAAGGTGGCGGTATGATCAGGAGGCTGTGGATTTTAGGATTAATTTTCTGCAGAAGTTCAGTAAAAAATCAGCGTCAATCTCATCTTTGGTGGGTCAACTGAATATTTACTTTGGATCCAAAGGTTTCTTCAAAGAAGCAGTCCTTTTCTCTGCCAGCAGAGAGAAGATAGTTCATTTCCTTTGTTTCAAGCATGATGTCAAATATTCACACTGTGACACTCCTCCTAGAAACCCAAAGTGGGTTAATGCAGTGCATTCTGGGATTCAGAGTTTTTATACCTGTCTATTTGTTCTCTGTGTATAGTTTAGGCCTTCATGGCTGGGGGCCCAACACTATTTATCTCTGAAGATTCAGTCTACATGGATAGACCGTAATTGGAGTTTTACAAAATCCACTTTAAAGTTTGTTTTTATCTATCTAAAATACTGTGGGGAACAGGATGTGCAAACAAAGAAGAAAATCTTGTTTTGCAAAATATCCTTGTCAACACAGACTAGCCTTAGTGGTAAACTAAAAACCCTTTGTTATCATTTTGCTCCTACTATTGCCGATGATGTCTGCTTTTATATATGGCTAGCCATGGTAGTTTGATTGCAGTGCCTTGGACGTGTGGCAAGGCCATTTCTCTCCAACACACAGTAATTTTCCAAAAAGCTCATTTCTCACACTGACTTCAGGGTGCAATAAAAAGCAGGTGGTCCTGGTCACTGGTGTGTTTATCAAACTCAACCTGATACGGAGCTGCATCTGTTAAAATGATGCAACTGGTTTTGGGGTGTCACCAATCCTGTCCTGGCTCACAGATCGCTTACATCTGCAGCCATATGCTGGGACAAAATGCTGGAGAAGAATCCCTAAGCCCCTGGGAAACAAGGAAGGAAGCCAATATAAAGAGACTAAATTTAATTTAGAGCTCAGTCATGCAGCTTCTTCCTCCTCTTCTCCAAATTGACCAGAAAATAGATTTTCACAAGCATAAAATTCCTATGTGGTTACTAAATCATTTCTTAACACTAATTGACAAATGTTAGCAAAGCTCCTGCTAAGGGGTACAAAACTGCATTCAGCAAATTCTTACATCTGAGGTGTGAAGCATGGTGGGTGTTAGTCAAAATGCGCCGCATTATGCTCTACATGTGTGCTGACTGAGCTTTTGCATAACGAAAGACTAATTAAGACAACCTTAAAATTATTCAGAACACTCACTGCAGTCATTTCCTTCCTTGGAGGAAAACAGTAGAAAAACAGGGCTTATGGTGAATGTTCTGTGTGGAACTGCTTAATTTCTGGGGCGCTTTGCGAGCGACGATATGGGCAGAATCTGTCCTTAGATCTTTAAAGGGAGCTGATAGATCAGAGGGTGTGCACCTCAAGGCATTCCTGAGTGGAGATCCCTCAGAGCCGCAGACCCCCCTGAGACTAGCTGAGGCTGCCCTGAAACCTGCAGACGTGTTAGAGAGTTCAAAGAAAGGCACAGCTGCTCTACCAATTTTACTGGATGCATCCCTAAACCATGTGAGAGAGTTGATTTCCTGAAAGTATTGTAGGTCTTTCATGCCTCCAAATCGATTTGGTTTAAAGATTTTTGAAGAAGTTTCTATGTAGGTCAAGGCAGAACGAATAAATGAGGCACAATTAAAGTTAGCAAGTTCTCAAGTACATGCATAATTTAAAATTCTCTCTCCATGTGGAATATGTTAAGTTTTTCATTCTAATATTATGACAACCATGTGTCAGGATGATCAGGACAAGGCTTAGCAGTTCTGGGGTGATTTGGGGAAACATTTTTAATATGAATGTATGTCCAATGAGCGGCGTTTCCTGCTAAAGTAAAATTTACATGAAAATACGACATCCTGAGCTGTGTGTTTCAAGTCTATTCACAGGCCTGTCTGACATCTTGAATTTTATTTCCCAGCTGTCTCTGCCACTCCTTTCTGGAGCAAAAGCCGAATGCACACTGTTTTCATGGTAATCATACCTTTATGTTTTATTTCCGGGAATTATTCTTCCTCACTGTGAAGCAAAGCTTGGTCGTCTGCTGTATCCAATTACCTTCACACTGACAGCAGAGAAGGATTCCGATGCTGAACAAAAGAAATGTTGAATAGGTCATTTCATGGATGAGGCCAGCTCTTCTGCACAGGATATGTAAATCCTGATAGCATTGGGTAAGGGATGATGTAATGCGAAACATAAAATCCCCTAAAATCATGACACATTCAGGCCTCTCAGAAGTGAAAGATGGAGACTCATATTGAAAAGCAGGATTTACGATCCCTTAAAATGGAGCTTTAAATCAGGTTAGTCATCAATGCTGGAGGCTATTTGGACAGGTCCTCAAGGGTTGTTTGTCTTAAAAGTCATCCCCTTCTGATATTAATGGGGCTTTGGCAAAGAAGGAGCTCAATGCTGCCAACTCCTTTTGGCAATTTAGAAGACTGTCATAAGGAAATAAAGATTTGACGTAGACATTGTTTCAGCTATTTCTCCAAAGTTTCTTGAAGGATTGAGATTTTAACTTTCAGCATTGAGGTTTTTAGTTTGATGCAAGATGCATGACAGAACCCCATTTATTAGATCTAGAAAATGAACCACTTTCAACAGCTTTCTTCTGATAAGAGCTAAATAGGCTGTAATCTTAGAATTCCTCTGCCTAGCCGAAACCTGGGGAATCTCATCAGCAATTCAGTTGGGGAACAAACTCAACTTTGATCACAGGAAACAAAGCATGCATTCATAGTGACTAAGTTAAATGTATATGTATGAAGAAAAAGTGTAGATATTTTACCAGTGGACTTCTTGCTTTTGTTATTTTAAAGAGGAGATAAGTCTATTGAGACATGCAGATTCTTACTGAGAGTTAAGTTCCAAGCAAGGGCATTTGTTCCTCTTAAACTTTTCCACATGTTATCACTTTACAACCACAAGCTTCATTAAACTTTCTAAGAATCTTAAGTAATAAACCATAAACACTGCTTCAGTGTAAAATAAAATAGCCATTATACATACCGTGTAGTGGGTTTGTTCCGCATATTTTGTATTTTACCCCTTTTACTTTGATATCACCCAAATAACAATTGTTTTACAATCCCCTTATTAATAATAGCGTCCACCTGTGCGTAATTTATTCTTGAGATCTGGAGACTGGCTAGGCCACTCCAGGACCTTGAAATGCTTCTTACGAAGCCAATCTTTCGTTACCTTGGCTGTGTTTTTGGGACCATTGTCATGCTGAAAGACCCAGCCACGTTTCATCTTCAATACCCTTGCTGATGGAAGGAGGTTTTCACTAAAAATCTCACGATACATGGGCCTATTTATTTTTCCGTTTACACAGATCAGTCGTCCTGGTCCCTTTGCAGAAAAACAGCCCCAAAGCATGATGTTTCCACCCCCATGCTTCACAGTAGGTATGGTGTTGTTTGGATGCAACTCAGCATTCTTTCTCCTCCAAACACGACAAGTAGAGTTTTTACCAAAAAGTTCTATTTTGGTTTCATCTGACTATATGACATTCTCCAAATCCTCTTCTGGATCATCCAAATGCTCTCTAGCAAACTTCAGATGGGCCTGTACATGTACTGGCTTAAGGAGGGGGACCCGTCTGGCACTGCAGGATTTAAATCCCTAGCAGCGTAGTGTGTTACAGGTGGTAGTCTTTGTTACTTTGGTCCCAGCTCTCTACAGGTCATTCATTAGGTTCCCCCACATGGTTCTGGTATTTTCGCTCACCGTTCTTATGATCATTTTGACCCCATGGGGTGAGATCTTGCGTGGAGCCTCAGATCGAGAGAGATCAGTGGTCTTGTATGTCTTCCATTTTCTAATTAATACTCCCACAGTTAATTTCTTCACACCAAGCTGCTTACCTATTGCAGCTTCAGTCTTCCCAGCCTGGTGCAGGTCTACAGTCTGTCCTTTGACAACTCTTTGGTCTTGGCCATAGTGAAGTTTGGAGTGTGTCTGTTTGAGGTTGTGGGCAGGTGTCTTTTATACTAATAACGAGTTCAAACAGGTGCCATTAACACAGGTAAGGAGTGGAAGACAGAGGAGCCTCATACAGAAGAAGTTACAGGTCTGTGTGAGCCAGAAACCTTGCTTGTTTGTAAGTGACCAGATACTTATGTTCCACCATAGTTTGCAAATAAATTATTTAAAAACCAGACCATGTGATTTTAGTGATTTTAAGTGGGAGAACTTGCACAATTGGTGGCTGACTAAATACTTTTTTGCCCCACTGTTTGTCAGACAGGTCAGGGATGCATTTGGAGAAATCGGAGAATGGGTTAGGTTGTAAAATGACCAGCGTCATATTAACCACTGTTCAACTTATCAGTCAAAAACACAAAGATTATGGAAAATCTGCAAACCTATATAAGACTTGGCCATTTACCTAAACAAGCAAAGCCAGGAGAACGTTATTCAGAAAAGCAACAATGAGAATTTAAGAGGTGCAGAGATCCACAGTTCAGGTCAACAGTACACTTACAACTTAAGCACTCAACATGTTGGCATCACTGATAAGTGGCAAGAAAGCTTTTGTTGAGAGAAAGCCTAAAGATTCCTTGTTTGAAGTTTGGCACAAGCCATGTAGGGGAAACAGAGAACATGCTGAAGGTAATGAGGTCTGATGAGACAGGAACTGGTCTACATGCAAAATGCTATGCATGGTGAATAACTAACACTGTACATCAGCCTGAATACGCCTTCCCCTTCTTGAAACATGGTGGTAGCAGCATCATGCAAACTTTAGACTGGGGGTGAGGTTCACCTTTTGGCAGGGCAACAACTGCAATGGAATGGTTCAATTATGTTGATGTTTTAAAATGGTGCAGCCCAGACCAAAATTCAGCTGAGAACCTGCACCAAAACTTGAAAATCCAATCAGATATAGCTTAAGCTTTTTTCCAAAGAAGCATGAGCAAGAAATTCAGTCTCTTGATGTAGGAAGCCAGTAGAGACACACTCAAAACCTTCAGCTACATTTGTAGTAAAACGTAGTCCTGGGAAGTCTCAACTTACGTTAAGACATTTATACAAAAGCATGCCACAATAATCTGATTTTCCTTTGTAAAAAATATTAAAACCTAATTTTTTTACATAAAATAAATGGACATTTATGGTTGTAATAAGACACAAAATTCTATGGGTATGAAAACGTATCCCTAGCTTGCAACTGCGGACATTTGGCCTAGCATTCAATTGGTGTTTGATTCATTTGCATACTGAGTACATAAATTTATTCGGTGTATGGTAATGTCAACTGACATGGTACACAGAGCCATCTGGGAAGATCCTGTCAAAAACATATTGGTTACACCATCTGTCTATTTAACCAGTGGAGTAGAGCCAGGTGATTATAGTATATCCTGCTTGTCAAGTTAAGTGGGAAAACATCCTGACCCAGAGAGACCTGAACCCTCTTTCTTCTTTGATTAAAAAAATATTCTCCTAAAGTAAGAGCTGCCAGTGCTGGTTATTACCTCACCCAAACCTTCAATGACTTAATGATTTATCCAAAGCAAGTTGCTGCAGAAGCAATAAATATGTGATCATTGAATATGTTTTCTTCAGAAGTTACAGACAGAAAATAATCTCAGGCCACATCCACACTAAGCCAGTGCGTTCCCTATCCGATATTTTTTTCCCTCGTTCTAAAACAAAAATCCGTAAACATGGCAAGAAATATAGATATTTCTTGAGACGACGCCATGTTTACGGATTTTTGCGTACACACGAAACCACTGAAACCGACTGAAAACGGTGTAGTATATATGCCAGACCAGTATGGGGTGCTGTAATTCTGCCACAGAGATACACTATACACGGAGAAGAAGACTTTGAGCATGCGCATAACCTTGCACGCTGTGTACGAACCAAAAAGAATAAACGTATGTACATGTATAACAAAGCAATAGATTTTGCTGTAATAAAGCTAGTAGGCTTAGTAGCTTCTGCAGCATGAACAAAATCATGTAGTCCCCCATCATTGTTGTTGCAGTTACCTGTGACGCAGCCGACACGTGATGTGATGACATAATCTTTTCACAAAATATACGGATTAGCTGTACACACGAAACCACTTATTTATCCACTTTGGGACCCGGTTTCAAAAAATAGCGGTTTCAGTCTCCCAAAACGCCGGATCCGTGTGGACGAAATGCTAATACGATATAAAATGTATACGTATACAGCGAAACGCGTCTCCGTGTGGACGGGCCCACAGCCTAAAGCACTTTTACTTAGCAATTCCAGTTTTAACCATGGGCAGTAAAGTTCAAAGATGCAAAAATCACTCCTTGTTCCACTTAAAGGTATTACAGCACTATTACTACAACTCAGTTACACACTCCCCTGGTGAGGTTCTGCGCAAAAATACATTGCCATTATGGAAACCTGGTGACCCCAGGATGACACTCTTTGTGGCAGTTCTCTAACAGTGAGTTTTGGAGATTTTACCTGACTCATTGTCATCTATGCTGTACATTTTTGCAAGATAAATCTCCCTGTCCAGGCGTGTTTGTGTTGTGTTAAACTTAACTTTTAATCTGACTGCTAATAAGGACAGATTTAAGCAAACAACTCTTTGTGTACCCATTTTTTGATATATGATCTTTAACACATGTGTTTCCTGGCTTCCTTTCTTGTCTTTCCTATTTTGAAGAGCAGCTGAGAGAGTACCCAGAGGGAACCCATGCATGCACTAGGAAGACATGCAAACTCCATGTAAAAAAACCCTAGGTCAGGATTTGAACCCAGGACCTCCTTGCTGCAAGGCAACAGTGTTACTAACTGCTTCATTGTGTTGTCTTATCAAACAATCAGAGTCCCATGTTATCCCAAGCCTGTCAGTAAGTAGCTGGACTCTCATTTTACTGTTTAACACTCTTATGGTGCGTTCACACCGCACACTTTGTCTGCGTCACACAACGCTCTCAACGCATCTAGTTTGCCGCATGTACGTTGAAGCTTGCAACGCTTGCTTGACACCGCACTACGTCAGGCAACGCTCCCAATGCATCTAGTTTGACGAATGTACGTTGAGCAAAAAAGAGCGCGAAGAAGATACGTGTGGTGATGTCGCTACAGTGAGACGCTCTGACTGGTTGGCGCACTGCGTCAAGTACGTCAAAAGTTCAGCTAGCTGAACTTCTGCGTTGCTTGCGTTTGCTGCGTTGCCGCTTGAAACGCAGGTAACGCTTGAAAAGTTGACGGAGTCAACGCACCGCAGAGACTCTGACGGACCTCTGAAGGACTCAACGGTAGACTTTACATGTAATCATCAGCAACTGACGCTGACGTTTGGGGCGGTGTGAACGCACCATTAAACATCTACTCATCTACAAGTGGTCAGCTCACTGTTTTTCATAACCTTTAAATTAGCATGTGAAAAAACAATATTGGACTTTTGTTTAATGTCCCTTTTTATTCTGTAACCATTACAATAAAACATATTTTTTAGATCCTGGTCTTAAGAAAATATTTAAAAGTCTACATATTGAACTTTTTTTCCTCAGATGCAAATTAGTTAGCTCTATTGAAAGCTACTATGGTGTTGCAGCTTAAGGGTGTGTCCAGACAGAAGCTCTACATGTGTTTGACACGTGCATAACAGCATGTTTAAATTCACCTGTGTGTTCAGCACATTCTGTGATCTTTCTTCCCCCTGCTGCAGTGAGTGGCTCTGCAAAGCTGTCAATGTCAAATCGCAGTTGTTTCAAGAAGATGCACCAGGAAAACTGTCAAGTTAGTGCAGCAAAACCTCTGACTTCACCTCTGACAGTTTCCTAGGTTTCTTTCACTCAAGTGTGCTCTGAATTTGTGTATGACAAAGGTAGGAAATGTGCAAAACATGGTTTCCAGGTTCTGTCTATTGCACCACTGATAAAGAGCATGAAAGCACCTATTAGCAGCAAATAATTACAAATAAAAAGGCTGTCTTGAAAAAGCAACTAAGTGAAGTGTTTATTTATGAAGGATTTTAAAATTCTCTTTTATAGATTGCGTTATCTACAACTTTAAAAAACTAATTTGTGTGGGTGCTTCAAGCGATTTCTCTGGATGTTAATGTTGTTTTTACTAATCATCATGGTACAATGTTCCTGCCTGAGCAAGTTTTGGCCCGCAGTTATATTAAATTAGGCTGTATGCATGGCATGCTTGATTTGCAGAACTATTTGAAATCTACCCCAGCCAGCCCCCACCCCTTTATCACATTAACTATTCAAAGTGAACTCCTGATCCTGGGGGGTATTGACATTAATTCCCCTCTCCACTGGGACAAGCAGTTTGGAATGTTTAAAAGGGTTCAGCAAGCATAGTCCAAGCTGTCTTAAAATTTGTTTTTTTTCTTTCTAAACAAACTTATTTGCCAATGTTTGTCTTGCAGCTTGCTTGGAGAACAGCCCTGTCACTGTCTGCATTATTAAGCGAGAAGCTAATTACGTCTTTCACTGGCTCTTGTTCACCACAAACGAGACAATAACAAGCATATCAGCAGCGACAACAGGAGGAGCACTTGTGTTGTTCGGCAAGCTGTTGCTCGCAGACTTTAATCCTGCTCTGACATGATGAGGTAGACTTGTTACTAGGATCTTCTTCTGCTCCTGTGTGTCTAAGCCAATCCCTTTTCAGCACTGCAATCTTTGCATTGACCTTCGGCGGTGGATTTCCTTGAGGGCAGGGTGGCCACTCTGGAAGTTGAACCAAGTGGCTTAGGGTGGAGGAATCATCAGAGCTGCTGCTTATGCAGCCAGAGAAATATATGAATGACTGCAAAGAGGTAGCCGCTGAACCAATGAGAAGAAAGAGAAAATCTGTGGGCCAATCACTGGGCAGTTTTCTTCTCTCCCCCTGCAGCATCTCCCTGACTTCTTCTCCTGACTGTTACCAGGTCAGTGTGCCTGCCCGCGCCTCTGAATAATCTGTTTCATTGGGTCAGTGTGCTTCTCTCAACGCGCCTGACTGGCTGCCGAAGCATACGCGGTTGCTAGGGAGCTCAGCCAATCAGAGGAAGGCGGAAGTTTCACTTTGGTTTCTAGGCAGGTTTCACGTGCTGTAGATGTTTTGGCGGGAGATCGAGATAGCTACTGAGTGGGAGGGGCGGCTGCACAGTGAAGTGGAGCATGTGATTGTGTGTGTATGTACGTTTTGCCCTGCCTCTTGCTTTCTGATGCAACATCGAACTGCCTCTCCTGGGCTACTAGGGGACCTTGTTATGGGTTTTTTTCTTCCTGTCCTCGCAGGAAACGAGAACCAATTGCTGTGCTGTTGCCATCGGAGCGGGGAGGTTTGTTTTCTTTTCGCTTCCACCACTGGTACCTCCCCATCGACAGTTACCTTAGAAACAAGAGCAACTCCAACTCTATTTCCATCCATGCCACTTCCTTCAATGATTTATCGTTGTTTTCTTTTTTTAATCTACCACACAGCACCTGCCTACCAACACTTTAGAGGCCAATCATGTGTTTAGAACATTCTGGGACATCTCTGAAGGAGAAGAACTGCAGAAGCATCCTGGAGAACAGCTCATACAGTAGCACCTTAACTTTTGTCAGATATGCCTCGTGATGCAAAAATAACAAGATTAGCTGTTTGGCAGAGTAGCTTGCACCCCCTAACTCCTAAAAGCATACACAAGCATGTCTTTCACCAACATAATAACTACCCCACCCCACTGACGCATGCAGCTAAGGCAGGAAAGTAACTCATTTCATCTGACACGGGTCTCCAAAAAATCCTATTATTAACACCCAAGTGCACACAGAGTTACAAGAATTAAACTGGATAGCAGCGAGTGAGTGGACGTTTGACAATGTGCACCCACATGATTCTAGTTCACAGGATAGAAAACAGGTCTTTTGAACCAGAGTCTTTCAAAAAGGATTTTTCTATTTCTGTAAAAATGTCCTTGTTAACACAGAATCCTATTTAGAAATGTCTTTATCCTAACAGAAACAACCCTAACTATTTGTATCAAATATTTTCTCAGAAAATACAATTGTTTTTATGGACCACCATGACAGGCATTTAAAAAAAAAGTTGTTTAACAGGTTTCAAACATGCCCCCTTTTCTGTCTTTTCTTATAATAAACAAATAAACAACAAACAAAAACAAAAGTTAACATGCTTAAACACTGACTCTGCATGTTTTATTGACGTACGGTTTTATTTGTACGAATAGGAAAAAAAAATAATTCTGATGGCAAATCTCTAAGTGGCAAAGGTGGACATTTCTTACCAACCCAGACCACTAACTCCAATATGCCCACCGCTTTATTCCAGTGACACGCTTTTGAATTTTACCTTTAAATGTCAAGCACTTTGGTCAACTCTTTAAAGCACTTTACAAATAATCTTTGATTGATTATTTGGACTTTCGATGGTTTGCATCTCATTAAATCATTTGGCATTTAAACTACTGTACAACTTAGTGAATGCCTTACCACAATTAGCAAAGATGCCATTCACATGTCCAATTTAGAATCTTGGAGGTGCTGGATGCAGAAGATACAGGAGATGCATAGAACTAATACGGATTACAAGGGAGACCAAAAAAAGTTTAATGGAAGGAACCAGCGGAGGATGATTCAGACCATAGGGTTTAAATATCCTGAAAAAGAAATAGAAATGGCAGCAAGGGGATAGGTTTGTTTTTAAAATTGCTGGGGACAATAACCATAAACATGAGTGTGGTTTGAAGTGTGGTTTGGTGGGGACAATAAATAATCATTTATGCATAGGTATTTATCCTTCTGACGTTTTATTATAATATACACTGTGGTGTAATAACAGGTGTAAAAATTGAACGCCTATTGTGTTTTATTTTGTTTTTCAAACGGCGCTGAAAACCATCATTAGACTGTTGTCATGGAATGATCATGTTTATCCACATCGTAGCAGAAGAAGAATTCACAACAAACAAAACAAATGCATTTCCCTTGCAACCCTCGCCGTTCTGTGGGCAGAAACTTCAACTGAAACTTCACTACAGTTCTGCATAAAATAAGTACCAGCTGTGCAACATTCCAGAGAAATAAAAAGGGAAATAATTTATTGTAATACAGGGTCACGTTATTTTCTGTTTTTATTGTTGTTTTTTTAACACAAGCAGTTTACAATTCACATCCCAGACCACTTATTGCAGACACGCAGACATTTTCAAATTTACGTACAGATTTCAGGTAACTGAATCAATCAAAGATTCCTATGAGAGCATCTGACTGATTATCATCTCATACTTGGACACGTATTCAAAGCATTGCTATCTGAGAACTCACCTGACAGCACAATGGAGAGTTACGGAGGGATTTGAGCGCATAGCTGCGGTTGACACAGACTGATGGCGGTTTTAAATCAATTGGGTCGGGATTTAATCTGGAGATAACTGTGGCTAAAGGGTCGGGTTAAAAAATCATCTTAATGCATGAGGGTTGTTAAAATTGGACCAGTGCAGGACTCTGCAACAGTAAACTGTATACTTTTACTGCAATTATTTTGTATTTAAATCATATGTGAGGGAAATTAGACATGCAAGCAGAAATTCTTGGGGAAACAATATTTATTTTTATACAGCTTTAAAGACGAACCTATCGCAAAAGTTGTTGCATGACCAGAAAATTGGCTAAAAAATATGACAGAAATCACACAGTGCATGCCCACCTTGGCTCCTGGGGGAAGCGTGCACAGATCTGAGCCATCCTTATATGGATGGTGTAAGATATCTAATAGTGGGCAGCTTGTTGTGAAGTTAGTCTCCAAACCACGCATTTCATAGTTACATACAATTTGAGACTGTATGATGTGCGGCAAAGCGTAGCATTGCCAGTAACGTTATTATGACGGACACATTTCATTAGCCAACTTGACTTTAAGTGACTAACAGGTTTCTTTGAAAAATAGTTCCACATGTCCGAAAATCTTCTTTTTGCTGCCATCCTTACTCGCTTTTGACACTCATGTGTCACCCACGTTGCACCCTCCTCTTGCGGACTGGGAAGTTCTCCTTGCAATTTTTGGCGCTGCTAACAACCAAACATAGCTGCAGAGTCTCACCTGACAGCAGGGAAAGGCACAGCCAATCACATTGTCCATATATGTTACGGGAAGTAGGATTCCAGTAGAGAATGTAATTAAAATCTTTCTGCACCTCCAGGTGAATGAGAAGTTGACAGATCGGTGTTTTTCTTTCTCTTTTTTGCTTTCTATCGGGTTTGTTTTTCTTTTCTCGAGTAGATCAAATTATTGGTGGGGAAAATTCAATAATCACTGGATATTGGTGGGGACATGTCCTTTTCATCCATGCTAATTCTACACCCTTGAATGGCAGGCAAATCCGAAGCGTTAATCAGAGTGAAGTGGAAGCAGCTGAGAGAGGAAGGAACAGGAGGAATGAGAAGATAGGAAACAAGTGGGAAGGGGAGCAAGGTGAACAAAAGTACAAGATAAACAGAAGGTCAGGATAAGGGAGAGAATAGAACTAAAAGAAGGGAAATCCAGAAAAATAACACAAAACTAATACATTAAATAATAATTCAAAAACTAAACACACAAAGGAATAAACAAAGGCAAGATTGAATTAAATAAAAAAATTGTCAAAACAGAAATGCAACTAAAACCCAGAGTCCAGACACCTACAGATCATAAAACCAATCTGTTTAGGCTTGTTGTACTCATTAGCTTTACATCACAGTTGCAAATGCAATGGTTAATTTGCTTTGCATGTATTTTGTAAATGCTTAAAAACCCAAGCCCATATCTATCTATCTATCTATCTATCTATCTATCTATCTATCTATCTATCTATCTATCTATCTATCTATCTATCTATCTATCTATCTATCTATCTATCTATCTATCTATCTATCTATCTATCTATCTATCTATCTATCTATCTATCTATCTATCTATCTATCTATCTATCTATCTATCTATCTATCTATCAGGCCAAGGCATGAATGTTTTAAACTGAGTGTCACACACTACTCATCTACTAAACTCAAAGCACCTGCAGAGGTTTTCCCAGGTGTCAATAAATTGCTTCACTTTGGTTTAAGTGTCTCAGTTAGGTTCAATATGGGGAAGACTGCAGACTTGACAACTGGCCAGAAGACCATCACTGATACCCTCCATAGGATGGGTAAGCCACAGAAGTTCATAGCTAAGGAGGCTGGCTGTTCACAGAGTGCTATGTCCAAGCATATCAATGGAAAGTCCAGTGGGAAGAACAAAATGTGGCAGGAGAAGATGCACCAGCAGAAGAGCTGACTGTGGGGTTCAGCGGATTATCAGATAAAAATTCATGAATCTGGCAGAGATCCAGAAAGAGTGAAATGAGGTGGGAGTCCCAGCTTCAAAAACCACCACATTCAGACACATCTCAACTGGGTCAAGGAGAAGAAGGACTGGACTGTTGGCCAGTGGTCCAAGGTCCTCTTTTCCGATGAAAGTAAAGTGTGCCTTTCATTCGGGAATTAGGGTCCAATGGTTTGGAGGAAGACGCGTGAGGAACAGAACCCAAGCTGTTTGAGGTCCAGTGTGAAATATCCACAGTCAGTCATGATTTGGGGTGCAATGTCCGGTGCAAGTGTTGGTAAACTCTGCTTTCTTAAGTCTAAGGTCACCGCATCAGTCTACCAGAATGTTTTAGAGGACTTTATGATTCCTTCTGCAGAGGATCTGTATGGAGATGTAGATTTCATCTTCCAGCAGGACCTGGTCCCTGCCCATACTGCCAGAAGCACCAAAACCTGGTTTGATGCCCATGCAGTCACAGTGCTTGACTGATCAGCCGACTCGCCGGATCTAAACCCCACTGAGATACTATGGGTTATTATCAAGAGGAAAATGAGGGGCACCAGACCCAAAAACAAAGAAGAGCTGACTGCAAGCATCAAGGAAATCTGGGCTTTCATAACTCCCAGGCAATGCCACAGGCTGATTACCTCAGTGCCATGGCAAATCGAGGCAGTGATTAACGCAAAGGGATTCCCTACCGAATATTGAAGATTGAAATATCATTTTGAAAGTACCATATATTGATTGATTTGATGTGAAAAACTGAGAAGAAAATTGTGATTTCTTCACAGTATTCTAATTTTTTGAAATCCAATTTTCTTGGGTTTTATGAGCTGGAAGCCTAAACTATGTAGGCCTACAAATAAACAACTAAATACTTTAAATTGTTTAAGCTGTGGGCCCTTAGTCTATAACCTATAAAAGTTAAACATTTTGAATGGAATTATGGAAATAAATAAACTTATATTAAAAATTTTTGGAAAGGGTCTGTGTAGTCTGTGTATAGACGGACGGACGGACGGACGGACAGATAGATAGATAGATATGATGGCAGATGGCAATAAGAAGCATCTATATATATATATATATATTACTTTGCCAGGTCACCATAATGTTTGTCTATAACTTGGTAGTTAATAACTAGCATGGCTAAACCTAAGAACATAGTGCATTGCTAATACAAAAAAAGACATTTTAGTATCATTTTAACATAGTCAAACTGTGCAATAAAACAATGTCCTTAGAGAAAACTGGGCAGACATTTTGTCTTCTCACCCATCCTCCACTTTAACCACTCTGACCTTTTCTTTCAGCCTCACAAAAAAGGTCACCAAACACCCTACACAGAAAGTGGTCTTGGCCAGCTGTGTATTCAGTAAACCCATGCTTAGATAAGAGAACCAGGAAAGAAAATGCAAAAATGTAGATATTCATTTTATACAAAAGAGCACCATCATGCAGCCTCACAACTTCTAGCATGTCTAGGTTAATGTGGACTTTTGTGCTTATAACAGTTGTTTACTTTTAATGATAGGCAATTCAGTTTGTTTATACAGCACAAATGTACAGCAAATATAATCAGAAATGGTGTGTCAGACCCAATTTATATCAGTTTTATATAGAATCCCATTAGTTCAAATCAGTCCAATACAGTAATGCAGTATAAAGTCAGGTGATCATATTTAGCCAACTGGTGAAAAGTTTTCTATTTAAAGAAGCCCAGTCGATTGCACTGAATGGCTGACTTTGCAACATTGAGACAACACAAAAGCCCTGAGCCAAGATTGCTTTCTATAGGAAAGAAACCCAAAAGAGTTCCCAGAGGTAATAGCAGCAATGATATTATCAGTAACTCCATCTACGAGAGAGATATACCAAAAAGAAAGACACAAGGCCAGGAATATTCATAACGGCATCATGTGTTGATAAGAACAGTTTCATTAAAGCTTTTTTGGATCAATATATCTAATAGTTTAGCTAAAATATTTAAATACTCACAGAAAACCAGGTTATCAAACAGCATGACCAGTTGCCCAGATGCAAAATGATGCTTGTCAACCAAATCAGTTTTAGTTTTACAGTCAACATTTGGTTCTGTTTGTCGTTAAGTGACTATTTTGGATTCTGAAAGAACTTAGTTTTTACACAGTCCTGGAATGAGTTGATGGGAAAACAAAACTGGGCTACAGTGATATTACTGGGTTTTCTTGTAAGTACATAGCTTGCTTTTTTACTAGGCATCTTCATCTAAATCCTGGATTTAGTAAATTTAAAAGTGACCAATTGAATTGAATGATTTATTTATTTGAACATATTTGAACATATTTATCATTACATAATTTCGGCAAAATAAAATTAATTGATTGATGTGTTCAAAGGGACCAGGGAGAAGCATAAGCTTTTTTAGTTTCCTGCCCCTTTTCCCGTTTACTCAAAAATCAAAAGGAACAGTGTCATTTACATCGGTTCGCCATGGTATTCTCTAAAATTGTCTTTGATCAAATGTCCCATTTACGCCTTTACATACAGAATATTTCAGCATCCCTTTTCCCATTTACCCACCACCCACAGCAATCAACATTCACCACTACACACAATTACAAACATACCCCATTGTCTTTTATACTGTATACACTTATATATACAAATATATTAACACCCCTACACCAATCATTGGATCTTGTCCAGTTAGTATCCCTCTTCCTCCCTATTCCTCATGAAAACCATATTTATATACCACTTTCTGAACTGGGTCATACTTGGACATTGCTTTAATTCATTATTTAATCCATTCCATAATTTTACTCCAGAAACAGAAATGCACTGACTTTTTACTGTTGTTCGCACAGATGGGTGTTTTAAATTCCATTCTTCCCTCAGATTATATTGTTTGTCTCTATATGAGAAATGTTTTTGTATATTACCTGGGAGTAGTTTGTTAGTAGCTTTATTTAATAAAATAAAACAAAAGGTATTCTTTCTTGTGTGATGTTGTCAGGATTTTGTATCCCGTCTACCTATCCCAGTCATTTATAAATAGACATTTGCTAAAGCTAGCATGTGTTGTGACACAATAGGTGTGTTTTGGCTATGGATAACTATGAATAATTACTTAGGGCAATTATTAATAAGATTGATAATTTTATGTCAAAATTACCAAGTTTGGGGCACCATCCTGGGATCCAGAAAACTAATAAAAGCCAAATAGTCTCAGTTAATTTTTATGATTACCTGCCTGATAAGGCTGAGGTGATTAATCAATAGATGAAGGAATACATTTTGGCGTTCTTTGAAAAGCAAGTTACTACATATGAATGTGGAATAATAACAAACAACAACTTTCCGAAATACAAGAGTTTATTAACAAAAGTAACTCAACTTTCCAGTCAAAATACTTTAATCAACAAACTCACTAAGCTAGCAACCCACAACTAAACTACTAATTAAAAGAATAATGAATAATATAACTAACTACCAAAGGTAAAACAGAAAAATAGACAAATATGCAAAGAATCCAATCAAGTTCACTTTATTTATAAAGCACTTTATACTCAACAATGTAGACCACAGTGCTGAACATTAAAACAACAAAACAGCACTCATCAGAGATAAAAATTGCATTATAAAAAATATACAATATACAAAATATATAAATATACTAAAAATCAAAACAACATGAGTGATCACATCAATCAGTATTAAAAGGCAATAAAATGGGTCTTAGGGAGAGTTTAAAAACTGAGGGTGAGTAAGCCTGTAATGGTAGAGGGCAGCTGATTCAACAGCTTATATGCTACTACAGCAAAAACCGGATCACTTCTAAGCTTTAGCCTAGTCTTAGGGAATGGCCAGTAGCTGCTGGTCAGCAGACCTTAAAAGACGTGGAGTATATGGCTGAAGGAGGGCAGATACACAGGGAGGTGCAAATCCATTCAGGGATTTGTATGTTAAAAGAATAATTTAAAAATGGACTCTAAAAGCAACCGGTAGCCGATGAAGTGAAGCCAGCAAGCGAGTAGCAGCATATTGGACCATCTGCAGGCGGGAGAGAGAAGCTTGATAAACTTCAACATACAGAGCATGAAAAATGAATGCATGAGAAGTAGAAACAATAACCAATAAATTTACCATGATGTCATAGTTCAGTAGCAGAGGTTGGTAAAGTAGCCAAACATTGTACTCAAGTAAAAGTAGTACTACTTCAACAACATATTTTTAGTCAAGTATAAATAAAAAGTAGTAATTCTAAAGTATAAAATAAATAGAAATACATTACATAATTGTAAAATAACAAATTTGATAATAATCAAAATGTTTCCAAATCAATTTCTTTCAAAGTAAAACTAATTAAACCAATACTTATACTAGGTAATGTATATATGTTAGACCAGGGTCAGGTACACCCGCTTGAAGACAGAAAAACATTTTTAAATTATGAAGCTTGTGTACAAACAAAGAGTCTCACTTCAACCTAAACTGTTTATGTGAGTCTAATGCATATTTGTTAAAACGAGCATTCAGTTTCATTCAGTAAAGTTACTCGCTGTGGGTATATGAAGGTAAAATTGTGTCTTTATTATTTAATCAAAAAAAGCGCTGATTTTTGACTGGCGGCAAAAGTTACTTTAAGTTTTATGTGAAAACACGTAGTGGACTACAACTGAAGAAGAACTGAAGAAAAATGTAACTAGATACCTTTATTCAGTTACATTTACTTGAGTAACTTTTTGGGGAAAAAAGTTACTTCACTTCAATCCAAAAAACCTTTTTCAATCAAAGAAAAGCGTTTCAATGCAAAAAAAAAATGTTTGAGAATCAAAAAATAGCATTTGAACACTTTTTTATTGAATATGTTTTCTTCGATTTAAGTATATTTTTTGTGTTTGGGCCATATTATGGGTAGGACATTTGTGTCTTTATAATTCAATCAAAAAGGAAGCTGCTTCATGCAATCAAAAAATATTTTCAATCAAAGAAATCACAAAAAAACTTTTTCAATCATAGAAAAAAGTTTTTGGATAAAAAGAAAATATTTGAGACTCAAAAAATTGCATTTGAACACTTTTTTGTTATTGAAAAAAAAATCGATTTGAAGTGATTTGAAGTTTTGAAGTCGTTTTTTGTTGTTGTTGATTGAATGATTTTGACACAAACATAGCATAAGGTGTTAGACATCTAACGCCGTCATTTGTCAGGCAGGCTAGCAGGGTGCACTAATGGCTAGCTGATAATGTAAGCCGATGGCCTTGCACACTGAATTAATTGTTTATTTCACTTAAGTACAGAGGCTTCCTATATGCTAGTGCTATGTTATGTTACAATAAGTAACGACATTAGTGGTCAAACAACAGTCCACAGGCCAACTGTTGCCTGCAGCGCTGCCTGTTTAGCAGCAACAGGCCATGCAGAGCCTCTATCTTCTCACACAGCCCACATGATTACAGCTACAATCTCTCTCTCTCTCTCTCTCTCTCTCTCTCTCTCTCTCTCTCTCTCTCTCTCTCTCTCTCTCTCTCTCTCTCTCTCTCTCTCTCTCTCTCTCTCTCTCTCTCTCTCTCTCTCTCTCTCATGGGTAGTGGTCTTCTCACCATCACACATACAGGCATTCAAACGTTCACAGATGGAGATGATTTTATTTTGAGAGCGGGATATACATATGTACGGGACGTCGCTGTGGATGTATTATATCCACTGACGTCCTGGCGGCCAAAACGGGACAGTTTGCAACCCTTGGCGGCAGAAATAGGATGGTTTCCCGGAGGATGAAAGAGGCCATACTGGTGCTTGTCAGTCGCTAGCCCTGCTAGCCTGCCTGACAAACGATGGCCTTAGATGTTAGATATTTAACACCATCACCCAAATTAGTCAAAATGAACTAAGTTAGCAAGCTTAATGTTTAATTGAAATATCAAACAGAGTAGGCTAAGAGCATGACACCAATCATTTTAATACTGTTTACTGTTTAATACTGTAATCTACTTACCAACAACTCCACCACTGCTCCCTGGCTTGCCGGCAACCGTGACTTGCTCATCAGAAAGACGTCGTTGGTGTAGTTGTCACTCAAACATGTCTGACCAATGGAGAAGCACTGCAAGATGTTTGTGTCAAAATAATTCAATTAAAAAAAAAACTACTTCAAAACTATTTTCAGTTCATTCAAAAAAAATCACTTCAAATTGAAAAATTATATTTTCAATTAAAAAAGTGTTCAAATGCAATTTTTTGAGTCTCAAATATTTTTTTGCATTTAACAACTTTTTCTCTATGATTGAAAACGTTTTTTTGTTGTTGATTGAAGTGATTTTTTTTATTGAATTGTTTTTTTTGTTTGAAGCAACTTCCTTTTTGATTGAATTATAAAGACGCAAATGTCCTACCCATAATATGGCCCAAACACAAAACATTACTTCAATTAAAGATAACTTTTTCAATCAAAAAAAGTGTTCAAATATAATTTTTTGAGTCTCAAATATTTTTTGTCTCAAATATTTATTTATTTTTTGCATTCAAACACTTTTTTTCTTTGATTGAAAAGGGTTTTTTGAATTAAAGTGAAGGTCTATTTGTTTGAAAATATATTTTTTGATTGAATAAACCTTTTTTTATTGAATAATAAAGACACAAATTTACCTTCATATGGGTCGAGTACACAGAAACTTTACTCAAGTAAGCATAGCAATACTTCATAAGCATATTACTCAAGTAACAGTAAAAAGTGTGGTTGAGTAAAACTACTCCAAAAGTTGTTTTTTTTCAAAATATTACTCAAGTCAATGTAACTGAGTAAATGTAACTGGTTAAATTTTTCTTCAGTTCTTCTTCAGTTGTATTCCACTACGTGTTTTCACACAAAACTTAAAGTAACTCTTGCCGCCAGTCAAAAATTAGTGCTTTCTTGGCATCAAAATGTGTCTTTAAAATTCATGGACATCATATGTTAAATCCATGGAACATTTCAAACGAGATCAGAAAATAACTTTTATCGCTCCAATGACTCTCATTAAAAAAATAAGTAGATGGGGATGACTTATGATCCCGGTATGATTAGTTTTTGGTGTTAAAACTATCTATTTTAAAGCCGATCTGTTTGTTGAGTACCGTAAATGCAATCCTTATTGTTTGTGAACGCTAGAAGCTATGGAAATATACCAAGTACATCAGCACCAGTGATGCAGGAAGTTACTTTAGCTTGAAGCACAGCTAATGGGTCATTCTGTTTAGTTTAGCACTAATGAAATCTTACATATACAGCAAAAACACAGATAATAAAATCAATCCTTTAATTGTTAATCCTAAAATAATTTATCTCTGCCCAGACACAACCTTACTTGAACGATTCTTAGATCTCTATTGAATGGTGGCTCCATTGTCTGGAAAGATCAGCAATAGAGGAGAGAAAGCAGCTGGTAGCTGGTTAGCTAGCAGAAGCTGCATGTGGTCCCGGCTAGCAGTGAGGCTTCAGGGTTCGGGGATAGCTAGCCACCATTAGCCAGAACTCGGGTCGTCCTCTCAGCTCAGTTCGGCTCGAGTCAGTAATGTTCATCCACGGACCGGTCCTTTTTCACGGGCAGCCTTCAAGTTCAGCAGCATCGGTTTCCACAGCAGTGGAACAGCGAAGCTCTCTCTCTCTCTCTCTCTCTCTCTGTTATCTGTAATTCTAAGATTCCTTCTGCAGGATTTTGAACAATTCAGGTTCAGGACTTATTCCATTGGCCGGAAACAGTTACCTGATCGATTTGTCAGGTTAAAAAAAAAATGTTGAAGGCATTTTAAATATATTTTTGAGCAATTTCTTTTAAAAATGTGTTTATGCGCACATTTATACAAAAATTTGGGTTAAGGGTGCTAATGAAATTGGTATTTTATTCAAAGTCTTCCGGTGATCTGGAACTTAAAGAATGTCTGGTAGGCCTACCTACAAATAAATCTCAAAGAATTAGAGACTGTAGTTTTACAAAAGCATATAGATTGATAGAACAATTTTAGTCTAAAAAAATTGTCAGTGGGGAAATACAGGGGTACCAGCAGCAACAAATGACAAACATTTCACTGAGGACATGAACATTAAGTTCTCAAAACTTAGAGTAGTGAGTCAAGCCTGAGGTTCTTGTTTACATCTAACAAAGGAACTCATAGATGACTGTTGAAATGTCTACAAGACCAAACAGGTCTAGGTGCTTTTATTTCTCTTTTCCCTGATAAATTATGCAATGCAGTATGACATTATGATCCTGACAATGGCACAATCAGCTAAGCGACCTCAATAACAGTGATAATACACATCTAACATTGGTAGAAGGACACCTGCAAACTGCATCCAGAAGCTGTTTTGGAAATTTCCCAGGTGTCATCACGCTACCGCTATGCTTGACAAATGATTTGTTTGCCACCTAAGCCTCTGCTGCTGCTCAGTAATCATTAGGAGTTCATTTACCTGCAACTTTTCCCTGCAGCTGGAAGTGTGAAGACATACTGACAGACACAATGCTTGAATTAATTTCCACATAAGTCTTCTAAACCTTGTCTGGTATTTGTTATATATAAAGTTACATTCAATTCATCACATTAAAGTGGTGTCAGAATACACATAATAGTGAGGGAAATGTATCCCTTGGGTGGTTCTGGGCTTCAAATGTGTTACCTTTGGATGAACCCTGGGAGTGCTGAATTCATTTGCAGAGCCCCTGCTGTACCTGTGGCTAAAATCAAGAGGTGTTGACAGAACAGGCAGGAGGAGGGAGACATGAAGGGGGGCCGAGCTTTAAAAAAAAAGAAAAAAGAAAATTGGGCATCTTTGTCACGTTGTTTCGCAATCAATTTATGTGAAAAACAGCCTCTTAAAACAGGGATTTCGACAGATTATTAAATGGCACCAGGATGGAAACTGTAAAATTGGGATGTGAAAGTGCATACTGTACAAGCACAAACAATTGGCGTGGTTGTTTGTGTGGGGAGCAGGCTGAAGACAGAATACAAAGCGTCTGGTTGTCACACACCATTAAGTAAAAAGCCACCAGGCAAATTGTGTTATAATGCGGGCGAACTTTGAATAATTTCAACATTCAGAGTCTTATTCAGTCTTATCACCTCTGCTGGCAGTACACCCTCAGAAATAACTCACAGAGGAGACATTTTTTGACTTCCTCGCTTGCAAAAAAAATTTGCTCAGACATAAATGGGCTGGAACACGCTGTCTGCCGATGTGCCTGACACATTAGAGGCACAGTAAGTTTCAGGTTTAGATGACAAGTTCTGAATTCAGAGCTAACACAGAGGCTGTTTTGCCTCTTCAAAGGGCTCAAAGTGGCACACTTGAAAGTAAAAGACAGCAAATGACTTAAAACAGTGGATGAGATTGCACAACACATGACATCTGTGTTTCTGGATGTAGTACATCGCCTGCACATCATATTGTCTTCACTGCCAGAAGAAGAAAAAGAAAACACGCATAAATATGATTAACATATTAGTGTGAAAAACAACAATGACAAGTAGACTCCACCTGAGCAGTTCAACTTGATAAACAAAAACCCTTGGATATACTCAATAAAATGACAATAAAATAAGTGAGGGTATTGGAAATGTGCAGTTATGGGAGCATAATTTTGCACTAATTAGCTATTGACAATGGCAACATGGGGGATACATGTTAATGTATTATTGATTTTCCTGTTTGATAAATACAAAAAACAAAGGAATAATCTCTTGCCACCAAATCAAACTTTATAATTTTTTTTAACTGTCATATCTTCTAGTTTTGTTTGTGCAATTTTCAGTTTGTTTTACAATCCAGTAATGTGGTGTGTTTAATTAGTCATGTTGGTTGTTATACAATAAGGTGATACAAGTTTGAAGTCACACAAAATATGCAGTTATATATGTTATAGAGTGTAATTTAAACCTAAATGTGCAAATTGACTAAAGAAGCTTATAGCTGAAAAATATCCCATGAACGTTTTCACAAAAGGTTTGCAAGAAAAATCTGAAAGAAGTGGAGTGTATATGTATTCAGCCCCCTATTTATATGATAAATATAACTCAGTGCAGTAGGTTGCCTTTAGAAAGCCACCAAGTCTGTCTGTGTGTAATTCAATCTCAGTAAGAATTCAGATCTTCAGTAAGTTTCTCTGTTGCGAATTGCTGTAGTGCCTTTGTGTGACATCAGAGAGCATTGGTAAACAAACACCATCATGGAGACCAAGAAGCACAGGAGACGGGTCAGGGATATAGTTGTGGAGGATTTCAAAGCAGAATTAAAGAATAAAACAATATCTCAATCTTGTAAGGAGCTCAGAAATTGCTGTTCAGTCCATCATTCAAAAATGTAAATACTGCAGCAGAACTGCAAACCCACGAAAACATGGCCATTCACCTAAACTAGCAGCATGGGGATGGTGAGCATCACCCAGAAAAGCAACTAAGAGGGCCTTTCATAACATTAGAGGGGCTGCAAAGATCCACAGCTCAGGTGGGAGACTTTGTTGACAGAACAACTAGATGTGAATTCCACAAATGTAGCCACACAGAAGAGGTCACTAGCATTGCAATTTACCCTAATCACATCATCCTTTCTTTGGAACATGATGGTGGCAGCATCATGCTGCAGGAATGCTTTTCTTGACCACGGATAGGGAAGCTGGTCAGAGTTGATAGGAAGGCGTATTGAGGTACAAAGGGAGGAATTCTCTCAGAACACCTGTTATAGACTGCAAAAGACTTGAGATAGGCATCTAGATTCATCTTTGAGCAGGACAAGCACTTTAAACATGCATCCAGAGCTCCAACAAATTGGGAATCTGTAGCAAGACTTGACAATTCCTCTTAACAGATTGTCTCCATTCAATTTCCCTTCAGTTTGACTTACCATACACTATTTAGAGAATGGGCAAACATTTCTCTAAATACGCACAAAGCCAGAGGTGGGTCTACAAAGTACTGACTCAGGGGCTGATTGCATATGCACATTCACATGCTTCCCATTTTTATTAGTAAAGAAAATATGAGCACGCTGTGTCCTTTTCCTTCAACTTGATAATTGTGTGTTCCCTTGTGATGGTCTATAGTAAAAAATCAAAATGACATGCGTTCAAGTTTGAGGGTGTATTGTGACAAAACATGGCTCATTTAGGCGTATGAATAGTTTTACAAGGCACTGCACAGATGCATTCAAAAGAAGTATTCTGTGTTGCACAATAACTAAAATGTGATTTTAAATAACTCCATATGAAAATGATCTCTTTGGTTGTTCATTCACAGACAAATGATTAGCTTCAATGAGAAGTAAAAAAAAGCCTTCCTTAAAATAAATTCAGAGACATGGAGACAATGCAACAACAACCCCCGTCTGACTGCTTCTTCCCAGTTTTGGGTGGGGTCCCTTTCACTGTGGAGTGGGGCCGCTGTGGATGGGGGGTTGGGAGCCACCGAGCTGCAGCTTAAGTAGGGCTGAGCAGGGGTGGGGGGCTGTTTGCTAGACGGCCAGTAAACTGAGCATGGGAATTTTCTGAAAAGTTGAGAGAGCCACATTTCGCATGTTATCAGCTGCACAACAAAGGAGTGGGACAGTGTGAAAACAAAACATCCTGCACGACCTGACCAGTGCTCCATTCAAACGCTGCAGCATCTGCTTTCATGCACGCATTGTCTCTTGGGGAAAATCTGACTCACATGATGGATCAAATAGTCTCACTCGCCTTGTTTTGCTTCACTCTTTTGCACTCAGTAACCCCCTTTTTTCCCTACAGATCAGCCATGATTTCACAGCACTTTTTTTCTTCCTCTTTTGAGTGATGCCATGCGTAGGCGTGCCCCCAGCTTGCAATGAGGGTCAACAGCGAAGGTTGTTGTTTATGCCAGTGTCACAGTGCATCCATCAGAGGAGGACACTGTGAGTGCCCCCAGGGACTGAACTGAAAATGGCTCTGTAGTGTTGTAAACTTGGGATGCAGCAAAGGACATTTGAATCTCAATCTGTTTGTATAATTTTATTTTATATCATGCTGTTAGTTCTTACTTCAAAATACTTTAACACAACTAAAAGCTATAATGCAGAGGGACATAAGCAAATGTGGATGGAGCTATGATCAGATGAGACCAAAATTTAACGTGTTTTCAACTTGCTAAGTGTGGTGAAAAACTAACTCGCCACATCAAATACATCTTAATGGCCCAAAGTCTAAACCTAAATACAATCTACAGTCATGGTAAGACTTGAAAATTGATGTTCACAAACATTAAGTATCCAGTGTGAGTGTTAAGTCTAAGTATAAAAAACAAATTTAACAATACAATTGTTTTACTGTATGTGCAAAGATAGTAGAAATTTAAAGCAGTTATTGCTGTGAAAGTTGGTTCCACAAAGTTATGATTACTTTATACATGCCACACTTTTCAGATTCATTTGTAAATAAAATAAAAAGAAAACCATTTTCCCTCATGTTCAAAGTTATGTACCACTTTGTCGTGGTCTACTACATCAAATCCCAATAAAATACATTTAGGTTTGTGACTGAAATGTGTAAAAATGCTGAGCTAGGTTTTAAAAAAGCTTCTATATTTTTGGATTGAGCATATAGCTTCACATAAATACACTAATTAAACAGATTTGCATGTGTGTCATGCATCAAGCAATGAGGCCAAAGATTAGAAGGAAAGAGGTCATAGTGAAAAGTAGCTGTTGTGCATACCACACCAAGATGGTGCTGCTTACAATGAAAATGGGCAAATTGTGTCTGATGCACCAACTCTTATTGCAGAGTAATAAAGTACAAAACTGTAGCATTTAACGACAGTCCATGTTTTACATGTCTGCTTGTATGCAAAGTCTGTCTGACATCAATTTTATTATCTGCATCAGTTTGTAACAGTGCTCATGACTAACCGCAGCCCAAAAGTTGGTAACTGCACAGAATGAATATGTGAGAACATATGCACCATTATGCAAAAAAACATATTTAGAGAAAGAAAAATAACATGAATGGATGTTTTGAGGAGAAATTTGCATAAAGTGATGGGTTATAAACAACTCAACTAAAGCATTTTTAAGGCCCAAAGGCTTTGAGTTAGCCATGATTTGATTGATTTTTTTTTTTTTTTTGCAGAGGAAGCGGTGTGTATTATGAATAAAAGCCCTCTCAATAGCTATACTATCTATTGGTACTTTCTGATCCCTTCTCTAGCTCCAAAAATTAAGAACTATTTTGGAGATTTAGTTGTAATAAAATTCAAGCCATGACCTTTTCAGTTCCAGTATTTAGGCACATTCTATTTGCAAGCAAGACACCATGAATGATTTGTTATAACTTCCGGTTTATTGTCTTAGTTAGATTACAAAGTAAATAAATGGGTTTTGGTTGACAAAAAATACTGGATCCTAAAACCAATTCTTTATACAAAGTGCTTTATGTCAGTCACAGTTTAAAGATTGGGTGACATTTTGTCACCAGGAAAGGAAACTAGGACACCAGCTAGGTGTGCCATTTTAAACAGGGGATTTGTTGGGGCATACACTGCTGAGAGTGGGAGACTCCCACTTCGATCATGTCACTGAAATAAAGTTGTTTATGTACTAAGATAAAAATGTTAAATTTGACCTCAATATTTTTAAATAGTCAATGAATCAACAAAAAATGGTTGGTTACAAGTGCAGTGGATATTTCCCTAGATGTCTCTATTTGGTATGAATTCCAATTAGCATGTCCTTGTATATTCTTAGAGGGGCCAAAACCAAAGTGGACTTCTGTTACTATCTCAAAAGAGCCAAACCAGTTTATGCAAACATTATTTTATGACTCTTTAAACTACTGTCACATTTGCAGTGGACAGAAGTCGATAACTCTTTACAGAGGGAACAGATGTTGGAGGCTGTGCGCCACATCAGATCATCCTGTATGAAACACTTACTGAGACCAAAAGCTGTAAAGCATTTCAAGTCTAAGTAATTACTATAGAAAAGTAAGGCAGAGTAAAAATAAATGTTCACTACTGCATTACTTTTCTATCAAGTAGTTACTCTGACCAGAAATGCATTATGTATTTTTTTTAGTATGTTTAACACTGGAAGATTATTGGTGGTGTACACCATCCTGCTCCATTTCCTAATGTAAACATAGCAATGATTTAAAGCTTCACATAACAGTGTATACTAATTCACTGTAGGGTTTTTAGGTCAGGAGTTGTTTTAAGAATGTAAAAGTCTGCTTTGGTCTTTCCTGTACCCTAAATCCCTCTCAGACGAACTGTTAGCTTCACCCTTCTGGGAGCAAATAATTTGCATTCCTGCTAAATGAAGATGCCAGGAGTGTAATGTGTTGTAAGTAAAATATTAACAGTTTATAACCTTGTAACAGAACCTCACTTCAGAAATTACGAACATTTTCCTAACAACAAAGTTATACTGTAAATATGTGGGTAGCTTAGCTTGACGTGGTCTTAAATAGCATTCTGAAGATACTAATTTGTTGTATTCTAATAGCCTACCTTTTTTTCACAGCATTTATTTAAACACAAACCTTGCACACACACAAAAATTAAAATTCATTAGGCTTCATAATGTCCAATGAAAACGTCTATTTACAGTTACCTTTAATTATCCTTTAAACATCCATGCATAACAATCATTTGTGAATCTATTTGTTGCCGTGACAGAACACAGCACATCATCTTATTCACCCCAGCAATTGGGTTGGTGCAGCAGCCCTATCTAGCAGAAGCTCCCAATCAGCTGAGCTGTGGGCTGAAGACAGTCACATGTCTTATCTGTGTTTGTTTCCCTCCCCTGTCCCTCCAACCCTCTTCCACGTGTCGAGATACACGAAACAGGAGAGGCGGGACCATAACAAACCCTGATTGGCTCACCGCGTGTCACCAGGTTGTGCTAGCTAGGCAAAGAGGGCTGTTCACTTAAAGGGCCAGGCACATTTATTTATTTTTTCCCCGAAAAACAATACAGGACCATCTCAAGAAACTAAAAGGCAGTTTTGAATCAGTATTATAGGAAAGGGGTGTACTTTTTAATGTTTAGGTCATCATGACATCTAGAAAAAAAAAGGAAAAACAATACACATGCATCTTTCTCGTCTTGTTTAATTGACAGGAGACACTGATTTTACAATATAACAATTAATTATTTTGTATAGCAATGAATTAAGCACGGATTAAGCGGCATTTCTAATATTTTCAACACAAGATTTTAATTTGTGAGACATTTCTACTTCATTTTTCTGTGCACAAGTTTTACGTTTCCTCTCTTAATACAACATGCTTACTTGTACAAATACAAAAATCGATACAATAAAAAAATACAGCCAAAGCTGCAATTTATAACCTGTCAATTTAGTATTTGCATAACAACAGTGTGGCGCCTTTCACATTGAGAATTGGGCGGATCCGAAAGATGAGGGCGGGCCATTTTTGACACAAGGGGGGGGGGAGAAAAAAAGGAAAACAACCCCTCTGCTGCCAGCAGAACTCTGATGGTTGTAATGCGAGAAGGTGCACGGCTCCATCCGCTACTGTCTATAGGAATCAAGGAGACGGCAACTCGTCAAGATACCACCGATAACAACGAAAAGCGCTTTTCCTGGCGGTGAGTGAGTAAAAGCTTCGTTGTTGATGGGGGGGGGGGGGGGGGTAACAGACGACCTCGCACGCGCGCACACGTCTCGTGCTTAGATCTGTGGGACCAGAGTTTATAAACAAGCGAAGTGGGCAGTCCCCCATGGGCATTGCCGGGCACAGACACGACGACCGGTGCCAGCGGGTGGCAGGCGGGAGAAATCGGTTGTGAAGTTGGATTTATGTGCTGGTTCTAAAACGAATTATAATTAATTGTTATTATCATTATTATTATTATCATTTTACGTCATCATTGGAAAGCACGGGGCAAAGTAACGGTGAGATTCTGCATCGGCCCGGCAGATGCTGCCCGGTGTTTTCATCTCTTCTGTTAGCAACTTTCTCTATTACACAGTTACTGCCGACAGTATTAGTGTAAACCATGTCAGGGCGGTCAGTATGAATAATTATCGCAGTTTCTACTGAGTAGCTTTAGTATGTTTGAGGGACACTTTGTTCGCGAGGTGAGAAAGCGTCTTAAAGCGCCCTATATGTAGTCTAATGTGAAATATTAAGATCACGCTAGTTTTTGCTCTCACGAGTTACCGACGAATACAGGTCAAACATCTTAACAAGTTACAAAACTTGTTCACTTTTATGACTAGCAACATTTTGTCCACCTAGTTCCTTTATTTTTTAAGTTATCCCAGCCGTGTTGCTGTGGGTGCTGCTTGGCGGTGATACGCTGTCCTGTTCTTCCCAGCGGGTTGACGCGCCGGGCTATCCGGATTTTGTGCTCCTGGTGCGGATGCAAGCGCCATAGCTCACCGGTGGACCTCCGGTGACTCGGTCTAGCGATTCAAAAATAACTTCATATAAATCTCGACATATTTGATATAGTTTTGTAGTAGTTCAGCGCTCTCTGCATGTTCAGGTTCCTGTTAACGTAGCCTAAATAAAACAACGCATTTTCATCACACAAATACAAACCTTTGATTTTCGATTTTGCCATTGCTTCAAAGGTTCAAGCCACTCAAAATAAACATACCGTATGCCTGCTATACATGCTTTTGATTCGTAGTAATATGAATGCAGTAGGTGAAGAGCAGCTAAGCCCCAGCTTTTGCATGTCGGTGAGCACAGATGGTACAGCAGAGGGAGCCACTTTGTGCTGGAGCTTTGAGCCTCTGACCATCAGCGTACTGGCTGCCAGGCCTCTCCCCCAGCCCCGGGGCAGTGTGTGTGTGTGTGTGTGTGTGTGATGCCTTTCTTTGTATCTCCCTGTCTTCTCTGTGTTTGTTTCTTATATGCCTGACGCTATGGTAATAGTGCCAGTCCTCTGGAAATTCCAAACGGGGCTTAAGTGCACATTTGATACTGTTGAAACTTGCTGCTCAGTTGTCTTTATTTACTACCTGCTTGAAGTAAAAGTACAACTATTGTTTAATTTTCTTGAATTGGTGAACAGATGAAATGCGCCCATTCCATTAAATCAGTGTCATTTTGAGAGGTTATTACTTGCGGTTGTTGCAAACCAATAGATGAAGATTCAAAGTTGTATTTTGAGTTAATATTGATGCCTAGTTATACCTCCTAGTATTTCTTTAAGTTGATGTTTACCGTCTTTCGCTCCCGATATGACATCATGCGCAAAGAAACTTTCACAGAGAGAAACCTGACTTTAGCTGCCTCGCTCTGTAAACACAATACCAGCGCTTCCAGTTTCAGGTTTTGCATTCACACACTCCAGCCTGTTTGCCTCCGCTTACAGGACAAAAAAAGGAATTACTGGCACACTTGACGGAATGATATAACAGTTGTTTCCAAATTGGGCAGCCAGCCAACAAGGAAGAGAGAGCGTGCACGCTTCGGTGTCCAATAGGGAGACTGAAACTGGTTATCTCCGTCATGAAACGGTCGCTGCACGCACCGCACTCAACCGGCGGTCTAGTCTAGAGTTTTGGTTTCACTCACACTCTGATTGCCACTCTGTGTGTGTTTGTAGATTAGTAGAACAGATAAACATCTATCTGGTGACAGTAAGGTTTAGAGAGATGGAAAAACAACGATGTATCTTGATTCTGATTGTTGGAGAAGCAACCTGCGGTGAAGTTCTTTGGTGCTCAGTCTGGTTTTGGCTCATTATTCAAATGGATTGGCAAAATATGCTTGAGGAGAGCAGCAAATCTTTAAATCCCCCCCAGCACAGGCCGTTTCCACATGATTGGGTTCTGTTCAATTTTATTTTGGCTTATTCTGCATCTACTGTCCTCCTTATGTAAAAATGTAAATACCCATCTTTCATGCTTCAGAGATGATCTGCCTCTGCTTGTTTGTTTTCATTGTTACAGCGTAGATGTAAGCTTCTTAGCAGGCATTATAATGAGTAATGATTTCTTGGAGATCGGATGAGATCATTCCATCTGCCACAGGGCAAAGTTTTTACTAAAAACTGGATTATATTTGGCATTTTTGTTTCCTAAAGAAATCACCACTAACCAACAGAGCATATGCCCTTAAACACTTAGTCATGCTTGTACATTTTGTATTTTGAACAAATTTCACGCCTAAAATCATCCCATTCTAAAGTTTCCATGCGGTGTGCCCCCCTCTCTTTTGTCTCCAGGGAGTTTACCGCTGAGGCGTCGGATGGATGATGAGGAGGAGGACATGTCACTACCCATCTCACAGCTCAGGGTATTGCCCTTCGGGGACGTCAAATATGAAGACCGAGCAACGCAGATCGCAGCCGGACAGGCCCTGGCCGCGGTCACTGCCGCCGCCGCCGTGGCCACGTCACAGGGCCACAACAACAACGGCATCAACGCGCTGCCCTGCAGCATACACCTGCAGCCTCGCGTACCTCTCAACAGTAAGTGATGCAGATGCAGCATAGCTTTTCACTGCACATCTGTCAGGTTTCTATTCCCCCTACTGGAGAGATCCAGGTTATTAACATTGTTCATTTTATCTTACCATATTCTCATTTGATGAGATTAAAAGGATTAAGTTTTTAAGTCTTGACTCCAACAAGTAAAATGACACTTTGAACACTTACAGCAAAAATAACTGCGCTTAACTGTATGAGTATAATAGAAAGCTTGGAATCTTGGAAATAGGTTTTTTTGTCCCTTATCAAAATTACATTTATTTTATAATGCACTATAAATACACACCTAACTAAATGTAGATTTTAATTGCTTTAGATGGTTTCTCTTTTGGGTGCTTTCACATAAAACTTTCTTAAAAATCTAATAGAAAATTGACAACAACAATTTCAGAGACAGATAACGTTGCATACCCACGCGGAAACAGCTGTCATCCTAAATCTAATAGCGTTTTCCCCATGTCTAATCGAATCCATGTGGCGTCATGTTGAGTAAATTAAATGAATGTTGCTTGTTTGTTGACTCAGTATTGGCATATGAGAGCTACCTGTTGTTCTGGACTTAAAATCATCAGTACGTTAAAAACACCGCCCGTTGTGACCTTGTCGCTCATTGTAAACTAACCAGTAATAGATGTCATACGCTTGGCTCAGTGCCACCCCTCCTTTGCAAACAAAGTCTGCTGTCGTGCGTGAGGCGGAATAGCAAGGCATTCTGCACACGATAACAACAAATAAATTGTTTTTCCCTCATAGTAGCATGACTGCAGATACGCGTGCCGTCGGAGCCAGTGAGTGAACTCAGTGACAGCACAATAAAATCTGAGAGTTCACTGAGTGGCTTTTTGATTTAATTAGGTGCTGTAGTTTTATACCTTGGATCACTCTTCTTTTTGATTTATGGACTCCTAATTTATACTTTGACTCCTTACATTTAGATTTTTCTAGTCACAACTGAATAATTTACTACCTAAAAGACAAAAAGTTAAAGTCTAGAAACTTAGGCCTTTTCACTAAATGGTTCCACAATATGGTCTTTCCTTAAGCCTTTCAAAGGTCAACCATTGAAGCTGCACTAGATATGAGGTTCTCTTAGTAAGACATCCTTTAGTATTTACCCCTCCAAAAATGTGTAATATCATCGAATTTCCTCCTCTATTCCTACTAGTTCTGAAGAACTCAGGTTTTAAGAAACTTGATTCACTCTTTTTAGGCAACGCTGGATTGCCCTTACATCTTCCTGCTCAGTTTGTGCCCATGGAGGACCGGGGAGAAAGACAGATTGTTGAGGAAGAGGACAGAGGGGAGGAGGACGATAGGATGGCACAGAGGCCCGAGGTGGAGCCGATGGGGGTGAGCGCCGAGGTCCAAATTGGTCGTAAACTCCGGGAGATTGGAGACAAGTTCCACCAGGATCACGTTGAACTGGTAAGCCTCATTTCTGAGCATTGAGGTGAATCCACTACAAACCATCTATAGAGTATTGTATGCATCTTAAATGTCTCAAAGACACAAGGGAGGGGAAGTTAAACATACCAGTTGATGCTCGAAACGGTTTGTCAGTGGGGACACATTTTTTTAGTGATGAATAACATTTGATTCAAGCACATATTTGAGTGGTTAAGTCTATGATAAGCAGTTAAACAAGCTGCTTATTGTCCTGCCCGGGAGTTTTATTAGTCATGGTAATAGGTTCAGCTAAAGATTCTTATCAGCAACCCTCACTGTTCTGCAACTGAGGCTGCTTTAATAGCAAGGTGTGGTTTTTGAAATGCGGTTCGATGCGTAGTTTCGTAGAGAGGGTGAGAACCGGTGAAGGACCAAGAAGACGGCAAAAAAGCTGCAGAAGAGCAGAGTTTGAAGAATGACGTTGCAAAGTCCGAAGAAGAGCAGGTGAGATCGATTCGACTGTCACAAACATTAGAGCGCAGCACGTCTGTGTCTGGGTAGACTCTGCCGGCTGTTTATACACGCTTCTAAAAATAGAGTCTGACTCACACACTTATAGTCACAGCCAGTAACACGACGGCTACCCACAATACCTCACTTGTCCCGTTGCCTGCCTCAGTCTGTGCGTGTCTGTGTGTGTTTTGGTTTGCATGTGTCACTCTAACAGAGATAAGAGAGAACTTTCTTTTATTTTCCTGATTTGTCAGGCCTCTGAGTGAGGATTGGCTTCTACCTGGTGGAGGAAAATTCCATTGGGAGAACGGTCACGAATGACCCGTTATTACATTCAATCACTTCTCTGTGTTGCTATTGTTAGACGTCTCCGGCTGCTTTCCAAGCAGAACTTAGCGTTGCGGGCTAGCGTGTGGGTTTTTGCCTGGGTGAAGCAAACTTTACTTGTGGTTATATTCACTTTTAAGGCCAAAGAAATAAATCCCACCCTGGCATTAAGCAAGGGGGCCATGCATTCACATTTTTTTTATAGTTTAAGGAATAATAATTAAAAAAAAAAAAGCCAACAAATTGCACACTGTTCTCTGTTACGTATAAAAAAAACGAGTGCAGAAAGATGAGCTTCACGAGAAACACTGGTACTGTTTAAATACGCTTAGCAGTGTAGAATTAAGGGCAATTAGGGACAATTAGGGTTACATTTAGTGGTGCTGCCTAAATTCAGTTCAGTCTGCTGGTTCTGCATGAAATAGCCTGTGGCGGAGTCTGATTCCTAGGCTGGTAGCGACCCTGATAAAAGGGAGCCCTTAGAGTGCTTACGCAACAAGCTGCAACGTCTACGGGGGCAGTTTCAGTCCCACAGTGGCTGAAGGGAGGCTTGAGGAGATTCCCGGATGCACTTGAAAAGGACAGATGAGTTCACATCACTGCTTATGAAAACAACAGTGCGTGGGAAGAGCAGCGCCACAGGAGGCAGCAGATTCACTTTTGCTTTGTTTGTGAATATATCACCGGACTTACTTTTTAATAAGTTTAGAGGTTTTGATATCTGGGTTCTTTGAATTTATTATCAGTAATAGCGCCTTTATCTGTGGTATACAGATGTTATATCATACTGAGTTTGTAGAAATACCAACAAATCCTCAAATAAAAGCAGCCGATTTAGCTGATTTCAGCATTTAAAACAACTTAAGCAAAAATTCCTGTATCCGTGGGATGGAATGCTTTATTAACTATCTGCACTTCCACAAGGAAGCTGATACAAGGTTTCCCAGCTAAGCAGCCAGTGTTATTGCGTCAAAGTTTCTCTGCTTAAGGCTATATCAATCTGCAAGCTCGAAATTCACCAACGACAGCAACGTTTTCTAGCGTTGTATCCCACAACAATAAACATTTTTGGAGTTGCCTTAAATGACTAAAAGTAGCTTAATTTTAAGGTATTTCACAGAAACTTTCCTAAAAAAATCCAAACTTTCCCTTTAAAGACAGCAAATGCGAGGGATTGTGTGGGTGATGTTTTCTAGACACAAGCTAATGTGGAAACATTTTATGAAGTTGATCAAATAGTTTTTACTCAGAGGGTGTTACCTCCAAAGCCTGACAGAAAGAATTTTGACTGTGTATGCCAGCGTTCTTCTGCTGATAACTGAGATTGATGATTTTTGTTTTGTTTTTGTCTTGCAGTTCATGAGGCATCAGAGACAGAACCTACCTGTGTGGATGCGCCTTACAATTGCCGTCTTTGGCTTTTTGTTCCCAAGAGAGGCTCTCGTGCCGCGCCTGAGAAGAGAGCAGAGATGAAGGGACTTTCAGCTGGCCTATCACTTTGGCCCTTGTTCTCTAATTTGAACCAAGGACTCAAACTTTAAAGAGATGGCACTGTAAGATGGAATGACGGGTTTGGATTTTGTTTTCTAACTGAATATGAAGATGAGATGAAGAAGACACTGGTCACCGCTGGACGGAGACTGATTACTGTTTTTTTTTTTTTTTGTTCAAATATTCGTTTTGTTTCGCCTCGCCGAGAAGAAGCCATTTTGTTTGAAGAGATATTTTGGAAATATTTGTAAGATGAACTATTTTGTACAGCAAACTGCTCTTTTTATCTGGTGTGTCGACTCCTGAAGGACCTCCATCTGTCCAGGGAATGCCTTACTCTCTCCTGCCGCAGTGAAATGCCATTTTACATCAAAATATCATGCGAGAGAGAGAGAGATAAAGATTCAAATTTAGGTCGCTTTCGGGTGACCGACTGTGGACATTTCTGTGCTGAAGTTAATGACGCGAAACTTCGAAGAAAGACTCAAGGCACATTTCTGAGTTATTCTCCTAAAGACAAAAGAAAGCCCTGTACTTACCATTCACCTCTCCACATTGGCTAATTAAAACTGTCTGGCTGTTCAGATACACGTTTCAATCAACTCGCTGGTATCACTCATCAGCGACTTCTTCTGCAGAGGTGATCTAATATCCGCTGCGCCGATTCAGACACTGTTAAAATCAACCTACTTGAATTGCACGTGCCAAAGAGATTCCCGGCACAATGATTTAAAGATCCGGGGCAAGGATAGTTTGGGGGTCTAGTGTCTGGTGCTCTCTCCCATCTGCAAACCCTGAGACCAAACAAGCACAAACAAGCACGGGCCCAGAAGCCTCACTCAGTCTGGGATTACTATCAGGGATCCGAGAACAATCACCTGAAAAGCTTTGGATAAAACGCCATCATTTTTCCAAAACATTCAGTCATTCACCTGGCTGGATAGACAATCGCAAATTTCGCCCTTTCCTGCACTGCGGCTTCAAGCCAGTTGATCAGATGTGTTGGCAATCAAAGGGGAGGGGGGGGGGGGGTTGTTTCACTCCAGCTGTAAATCTCTCCAGAACTGTTTCAAATGTGAGGCGTGTCAAACTGTCAGCTTTACTTCTGTACAGTTTAAAAATCTCTCACAAACTTGGGAACATGTGCATACAACCTTTGTGCATCAACTCACATCAACACAGCCACTATTTGTCAATGTAAATTCTGGAATAATTTAATAAGATTGCCTTCTTTTTGGTATAATATTGGTTATAGAGTCATTATATAAACTTTTGAAGACACTGATTGTTGTTGGGTTTTTTTTCCTACTTTTTTTTGCCAGGGAGTAGTTAACAGCCATGCTATCATCTAAATCTGACTCATTCAGCTGTATTTGGTAGAGGAAAGATGAACATGAAGTGTGTTACATGCTGTCAAGTTTTTTTCGTTTGCTATGAGAGTAGCTGAGTTTGTTTCCTGCAAACAATGAACGCTGAGCCAGTTAAGATGGTTTTGATACACACGGTCATCTGCTGTCCAAAGCACCACAGATACACTCACTTAACTACTCCCTGTTCCTCTCGAAGATAAGTTTCATTTATGTTTCATTTGAGGTAATTTATTCTAATTTATTTTGTGCACAACTGCTCAGTGCTACTGTATAGACACTGTCTCAGCTTGTACAGTCCCCCCCCCCCCCCGTCGTTGTCAGGGTTCGTTCAGTCTTCAAAGCCTGCGTGTGAGTAGGTTGGACTAAAGCCATGTGCCTCGTTCTCTTTCTCTCTCTCTTTCTCACGCGCAAAAACGGCATGAGTCGTTACAAATCGTGCGAAACGACAAGACAATCAAAACTTGCAAAAAAACATGTGCCTTGTGAGTAAAAAAGACCTGCCCCGACATCATCCTCATCAGCACTTGGCATAGTTCACCCCAGAGTTTAGCGGTCCCGACTCTCCGTTTGACAAATCCCACATCAGCTCGCGAGGCACAGGCTCAACCTTTGACACCTCTCAGCACAAACGGCGAACTTCATCACCACGCTGAGCCCTCTCAAAATCAGAAACGACATTGCAACATGCACTGTACAAAGATTTCTCTTTTTTTTTAAATCTGTATACTGTGTTTGCGCCTCTTGCTTTCGACTTCTGTGCTGAGCTTTCCTTCCTTGCTGGAACCTTTTTTTAAAGATCTGTGATAAGTTGGATCGGCCAGGCTCGTACGGGTTTCTCGTGCTTTATGAACTGCAATCTAGTGAGGCTTTGATGGGGGAAATGAGCCACCGCGGTGCCCAGTATTGTTTCTGTCCGAGATGGGTTGAACGGCCACTCGATCTGAGTCTGCCGTTATTTTCCACTGTTTCAACCTTGGCTCAAGTGAGACGTTTCTTTTCAGTCCTTTGGGGTCTTTGATATCAACATCAACTTGTTTAGGAAAACCCGAGAAAGACTTGCAAGTGTTGTAATTTGGTGATTTTTTTATACCGTTGACATGAATTTGACACACCGATTGCTTTCTTTATACAACAAAGTTTGCATACTGTTTTTTGTAAGAAGAAAGAACTACAACATGTTTTTGGTTTTCTATGGTTACAATTTTTAACATATGGCATTATTCATTTTGGATATTTCCAAGTCTGCTGTGTCACTCAGTTAAAGGGCTTTTTAATATATGTAAATGGAGTAAAAATGCATGTCCAACATTCCTGGAGATTAAATCTATATCCTAAAAGGGTTTGAATGTAACTTAATTGAGTGAGAATCACAATATCTCTTTTAATACGTGAACTTAACAGTGAAATCTTTCTTGAGACTAAAGCGCGCACAGAGCTGTATCTTCTTCACCTTTTGCTTTCTTTGCGTTCAGAGTGGTCTCAAGGATTTCACTCTCTTGTGTCCTAATGAAGTGAGACCCAGTCCAGATGTAGCAGTTGTACTTTTTTCACGAAAGCATTGGCTGTGTTATCTTTGGGACTGCTCTGCGTCTCCTGTGCAGATATTGAACCACGCAGGACACTGGAGCGATGGAGGGATTTAGAGGAGGAGGACAGGGGGGATCTTTGTTCTTTTTCTAGTGCAATATGCTGTACATAAGAGCTTGGCTCACCAAATCTTACAATTTTGCTTAATTTTGTTTTGTTGTTAAATGGGTACATTGCTGTTTTGATTTCTATTAAAACTTTATGGACTATTGACATGTTCTGTGCTTCATTTAGTTTAAGACACATCTTTCCTTTTTCCTCATATTCTGTACGGTCTTCACTGTCTAAACAGGCTTTGTTGTGCTCTTAGATCTTTATTTTAGATGCTCAATTATGGAAAATTGTTAGGGTGATTTTGATCAGTTGGATTTATGTAAACATAGTTTTTATTGTAATTAAATAACAAAATACAGGCTCTCTAGCAAAGCAAAATGGCTCAAAATAATTTTAATAATAGTATTTTTGTCATTACACTTATTATGTAGCACTGAACTTGAAACATGAAATTAAACAGTGGCACAGTTCCAGTAAAAATTACAACTTGCAACAAAAAAGCCTAACCTTCGCTGGAGAATAATTCTGATATTCTTTAAAGAGTTTGTAATTCGATTTTGAAATTGCAGAAAAGCACATGAACAGAAGCCCAAAGGCAAATTAGAGTACTCAGTAACCCAAACAGTATGGTTAATAGTTTTTGGACTGTATGGCGTAAGTAGGAATACCTAGAGAAAAGCCAGCAGTGCTACTAAGTGCTCCATTGTAAAGCCCACATCTAAAAAAGGTCAGAATAAAGATAATTGCATGTAGCCTACAACATTTCCAGTCTTAAACACTAAATTAAACAAATGGGTCTCTAAGTTTGACAGAACTATCCACTGATAATGCCTGTAATATCTGGAGGTGGGTTGTTTGATTATGCTTTTGTATGAAATGAAAGATTTGCTCACTAGCTGTACTTCTGCAATTCTTGGGGACCTTCAGCAGACAACTCTGGGAGTGCATGTAGGTGTTATAGTGGATCACCTGCTCTAAAAACAATGATGCAAAGCCATTTACTATTCTCTATGTTATAAGCAAAATGTTAAGATATTTAGAACTTCATCTGCATCATTCTCAAAGTACTTTGTTTTGCTACAAACACTCTTTCCTAGTAACACACACTGTATACTAACAATCCCACATCCCGACAAATACATATAACAAAGTGTTCTCTCTAACATGACCCCAGAAGTACCCAAATAGACCTTGTGGTTGCAGATATACCCATTTCATTATGTATTTGCCATTTTTTAGCGTAGAGAACAAAGATCCATCTGGAGTCCTTGCAACTTTGTTTTAGTTAAACTTAAGAAAATAGCATGTTAGTAGTTGAACATAGATAAGTATCTCAGCATCCTGAAGTGACAGACTTCGTCTGATCCCTCAGTTGGAAAAAGCCTGATCTGGTCATCTCCTTTATGTTGAAAGAGTTTGGTGAAAAAACTACTCCAACCTCTCATTGGGAATTAGACAATCATCCACAGAAGCAATGAAGTCATCATATTGATGGTTTAGTTTAGCTGGACTAAAAGTTATCCTTTCTGTTTTGACTGCATTAAGTTGTAGGAAGTTTTCAGACCACAACTCCTGTGGCATCTGCCATGGCAAAGTTCCTGATGCAATATTAGCACTTTATCCCTCCTTTTAGGCGTGAATAAAGTTTGACTCAACTGCTTCAACTCTCAGCAGATGTTTTGCATGAAGTCTGAGCAAAAAAGCACATCATTTGCATCTATGATGTCACTATTGTAGAAGGAGCAATGGTCGAAGATGCAAGAAAAGGTTTTTCATACATATTTTTTATGTCTTTCCTGCTTTACAACCTTGAATTGTAACTAGTTATTTTTCTAGTACTCAAGTATAACACAGAAATGTGTCGGTTTAGGTGATTTATTCACAACAAGCTACAATTTAGCCCTAACTTTTAAATAATAACTTTAAAAAATCATATTTTCCAATGATTAAATATCCATCAATCCATCCATTGTCTATACCTCGCTAGCTGTGCAGGGTCATGAGGGTGCTGGTACCTATCTCCAGTGGTCAGTGGGTGAGAAGCAGGGTACACTCCGGACAGGTCGCCAGTCCATCCCAAATGACTTGATATGCTAATGCTAAGAGGTGTAATATATCACAATTTAAGCAAATCCTGGATAAATGGAACCCTGACCTAAATAAACACTCAATAAATTAGACTTATAGAAAACAATTAGATGAAATGTGCCTCAGATTGATTATGACTGTCTAACTAAATTAAGGCAGAGGCTATTAGGATAGGTCATTTAGGATCACTGTTAAACTAATAAACAAAGCTACATTGACATTTCTAAAAACACATTTAATCAGTCATGCGCAAATTCTTTCACAAGGTTCTGGCTACATTTAGCAACAATCCCCTCCCCACCAAAAATGAATAAAGACTCCTCTGTGACTTGACACCATTGATTTAACTCTAAAAGTCCCTACAATATTAAATCAGACTGGATAAAAGGGGCTTTTCATGAGACCTGGAGGTATTGTTCGAGCTATCACTAGGTTTTCTTAAGTACTCCATACTGTCTGAGGAGGGGGGAAAGGTATACAAACTGTGACTCCCTTTTCTGTCACTGAGTCTTCTAGAGCAATCTCCCCCAGGCAGCTGCTTCGTGTTGACATGGGCAGCAAGGCAGAGGTATATGTGTAAGGGGTTGGGTGCTCAGACACATGGCCTCCAGAAAAACTGTCCACTCATGTTCTCAGGAAACTGAGTAAATACTAAAACACATTGCAGAGTTGGTCCTTTTTGAGGTGAGGTGAGATGAGCTTAAATGATTCTGTTACAGAAGCACTTACAGCTGTCACCTCTCTGGCATTTCCTGAGTCTTTTATGACTCACAGACAGCACATGGTCGAACACGCTCTTGCACAACAGAAAGTTAATGTAAGACTCAGACGTTCATCATAATTTTTTTGAAATTAACTGCCGTAGAGCAAGGTCTGAAAACAATATGACCAAAAGGATTAAATAAAAGCTTTTTAGTTCAGTGTTTTTTTAACCTTTGCCAATGATGAACAATGATTTAGTTGTTCCCCTGCTTCAACACTCCTGGTTTAAATTGTTGGCTCATTAGAAGGTTCTGCAAAACCAAATAACCTGCTGAGGAGGTAATTAATTAATTTGAATTAGGTCTGCTGGGACAGGGACGTTTTTTGAAATGTACCAAAGAGTGCACTACGAAGCAGGGTCAAAATACACCGTGTCTTAACCAACCCTAACATTGCACATCATGCTTAGTCGCAGTTTCTGATATGGGCCATATAAGCAGTTGCCCAGGGAAGCGTTAAAAAGGTGAGTGCAATAGCAGCAAAAGAAAATTTTTTAACCTTTCTATTTTTTATGCTGTGAACAAGTTTTCTATTGCTTTCATGCATGTGCAGTCAGTGGAGACAGGCCTGAGCTTGTTGGTGAGAATATAGAGACTGTATTTGAATTGTATTTCATTAAATTTTATTCCACCCCAGAATTTCAGGTGATTTAATGTAGTTTGAATGGTTGTGCGGGTAGCAGAGGACAGGACCTGCCCAGGGTGCCCGGTCCATGCAAGAACTGCCACCGGGCCAAGAGGTACTGTGAAGTTGGTCATAAAGTCTTTAAATCCAGTATTCTAACCCTGGATCTACAGTTCCCCTGATCAATGTTCATGCAAGCATGATAGAAATTAGTGTCATGAGAATTTACGGACCTTTAGGGATCCATTTGAACTGCTCTTTTATTTCAGTGTGGAATAAATGTAAAAAAAACCCAACATTAATGAACTTTAAAAACAAAAGATGTGTGCACATTTTATTTGGTATTTTCTATTGCAAGTTGTGCCATTTAAAAAGATGACAGAGGTCTGTGATTTTCAATATAGGTACACTTCAACGGTAAGAGACAGAATGTAACCCCCCCCCCCCCCCAGGAAATCACATTGTATAACTTTTAAAGAATGTATTTATGGTGCAGAAAATACGTATTTGGTCAAGCACAAAAGTTCACCTGAGTACTCTGTAATGTAACCTTGGTTGACATCGAGGTCAAATGTTTCCTGTAGATCTTCAACATGTTTGCACACTCTGTAGCTGCCATTTTGGCCCCTTCTTCCGTGCTAATCTTCTCTAGAGCCATGATGTTTTAGGGCTGTCACTGGGCAACACAGACTTTCAACATCCTCCAAAGATTCTCTACTGGATTGAGGTCTGAAGACTGGCTAGGCCAGTCTACTTTTAGGCGTCTCCAGCTGGTACAGAATGCTGCTGCGAGTGTTGGCTAGTGCACGAAAGCGAGATCATATCACGGCCATTTGGGCCTCCCTTCACTGGTTGCCAGTGATTTTCAGAGTAAAATTTTAATGTTGTTTTTAAATCCCTGAATAGCATTTCTCCACCGTATCTCGCTGAGTTTCTCTTCCCTAATCCGGCGCAGAGGCTTAGGTCAGCGGACCAGCTGCTGTTAGAGGTTCCGAGGTCAAGAAGGAAACTCAGGGGAGAACGAGCGTTTTCCATTTGTGGACTCACGCTGTGGAACGCACTACCATTGAGTGTGTGTCAGGCGAGCTCGCTGCCAATATTTAGAACAGTTTTTAAAACGCATTTTTTTCTGGGTACCTTAGTTGTTTTTATTTTGCTTGAGTTCTTAGCTGAAATGTCTTTTTTTATTGTTTTGGTCTTTGTATTCTACTATTTTGATTCGGTGTTGATTGTACAGCTCTTTGTTTTGACTTTTGGTCATGTGAAAGCGCTTTATAAATTGATTGATTGATTGATTGTTTGATTGATTGATTGGCCACTCCAGAACCTTGAAATGCTTTTTATGTAGCCACTCCTTCGTTTTCCAGGAGGTGTGTTTGAGGTGGGGTTTTTGACATCATCTCACAATACATGGCCCCATTCATCCTTTCCTTAATACGGATCAGTCGTCCTGTCCTGTTTGCAGAAAAGCAGCATAATGTTTCCACCCCGATGCTTCACAATGGGTATGGTGTTTTTGGGATGCAACTCAGCATTCGTCCCTCTCCAAACACGGCGAGTGGCATTTATACTAAAGAATTCTATTTGGTCTCATCTGACCACATGACATTCTCCCAATCCTCCTCTGGATCATCCAGATGGTCTCTGACAAATCTTAGATGGGCCTGGACATGTGCTGGCTTAGGCAGGGAGACTGCAGGATTTTAATTCATGAAGACATAGTGTGTTACTAATCCAAGCTCTCTTCATGTCATTGACCAGTTCCCCCGTGTAGTTCTGGGCTGTTTCCTCACCGTTCTCAAGATCATGTGTACCCCACAAGGTGAGATCTTGCATGGAGCTCCAGGTAAAGGGAAAATGTCAGTGATCTTGCATTTATAGGGCCAGAATTCTTGCTTGTTTATAGGTGCTAAATACTTATTTTCTGCACCATTATACAAATAAATTCTTTAAAAATTATACAATGTGATATCTTAGAATTTATCTTTTACATTCTGTTTCTTACAGCTGATGTGTAACTATGGTAATAATTAGAGACCTTGCAAAATCGGTAGATGCTAAATACTTTTATGCCCCACTGTATTTGAACAACTGCACTTTGGTAAGTTTCACCATTAGGTTTTTAGTAGCTATCAACCAGCTTCTGGCATAATTCAAGAATGCATATTTAAGCACTTTTACTGGCAGAATGGGGAGAGTTCACCTAAACTGGATGATTTTAAAGTGTAGCCCACATGTTTTTATTTCTGTTGTGGTCAGTGCTTTGGAATGCCATCCCAGAAGCTTAATTCTTTCTGCTTTATTCTCTCTGAGGCCAGTTTTGATGTGTCTTTTGGATGATTGTTTCGTTGGAAAACCCAGTTGTATACTAGTTTGACCCAAAGGTCACCTTCAGATAATAGGAATTTGACTAGGATATTAAGGAATGTTCCAGGAAACATCAAGCCTTGAGCCCAGCATAAACTGAAACTGCTAAAAAACCTTTATTGATGCTCACAGTAAAAAAGAAAGTTTTACTTTGCCTTGGCCTGAGAGATTGCTGGTAAACAAAGAAGCTCCTGCTCCAAAATGAAGCCCCGCTAGCTTGATCAAAATGCACAGTTCTCCACATGGAAAAGGAAAGGCAATTTTATTTGTATAACACACTTTCAACAACAGGGTAATTCAAGTTGCTTTACATGATTTGGTGATAAAGAAAAACATAGAATATAACAATTGGAAATCAAAAGCAGCATGAAACAAACACAACACATGATACACAATAAAAATGAAAAACAGCAATAAAGCACATATGATAAATAAGACATTAATCGTTTACTCAAAGGCAATTCTAAACAGATTATTTTTTTGTTTTGATTTAAAGCAGCTCGGTGTTTCAGCAGCTCTGCAGTCACCAGAAAGTCTGTTTCCAGATAAGTGGAGCATGAAAACTGAAAGCGGCTTCTCCACGTTTGGTTCTGAGTCTAGGGATGTTTAGTAGGCTAGAGTTGGAGGACCTGAGTGGTTGGTACGGTGACAACAGATCTTCAACATATTTTGGTGCTAAGCCATTCAATTATTTATAAACTAGTAGGAGTATTTTGAAGTCTATTCTCTGAGCAACAGGGAGCCAGTCTAAGGACTTTAAAACTGGGGTGATGTGCTTTACTTTCCTGGTTCTAGTGAGAACACAAGCAGCAGCGTTCTTGATCAGCTGCAGCTGTCTGACATTTTAGGCAGACCTGTGAGGATGCTGTTGCAGTGATCAATCCGACTAAAGATAAACGCATGGATGAGTTTTTCAAGATCCCGTTGCGACATCGGTCCTTTAATCCTACAAATGTTTTTTCAGGTGATAGAAGGCTGACCTTGTGATTGTCTTTATGTGACCTTGGAGGTTCAGGTCAGAGTCCATTACTACACATAAGATTTTGGGCCTGCTCAGTGGTTTTTAGCTTTATTAATTGAAGCTGTGTGCTGACTCTTGATCATTCCTCTTTAGGTCCAAAAATAATTACTTCAGTTTTGTTTCTGTTCAGCTGGAGAAAATTATGGCACATCCATCCATTGATTTGCTTAATTCCTTTATTTTTTAGGGTTTGGGTGGGTTCAGAGTCACCTGGTGACATCGTAATGTAAGGCTGATTATCATCTGCATAGTTATGGTAGCTAGTTTTGTTGGTTGTTATGATCTGACCTAGTGGGAGCATGTAAATATTAAATAGGAGAGGCCCTAAGATGGAGCCCTGGGGCACCCCACATATGATTTCGGTTTGTTCTGATGAAAAATTGCCTATTGACACAAAGAAGTTCCTGTTCTTAAGCTAAGACTCAAACCAGCCAAGTACTTCGCCAGAGAGTCCGACCCAGCCGTCTAGTCATTCCAATAAAATATAATATGGTCAACAGTGTCAAATGCTGCACTCAGATCCAACAGAATCAGCACTGTGGTTCTACCACAGTCTGTATTTATGCGAATGTCATTGAAAACTTTGACGAGGGCAGTCTCAGTGCTGTAGTGAGCACGGAAACCAGACTGAAACATATCAAAATAGTTGGTCTTTGTTATGAAGCTATTTAACTGATGAAACAGCCTATTCAATAATCTTACTAATGAATGGAAGATTAGATATTGGCCTGTAGTTCTGCATTAACATGTCCAGGTTATATTTTACCAGTGGTTTAATAACTGCTGTTTTTAAAGCCTGGGGGAAGACACCTGATAGGAGGGATGAGTTCACTTTTTGAACCAGATCAGACCCAATGACAAGGAAAACTTTCTTAAGGAACACTGTGGGTAGGATATCAAGATAGCAAGAGGAGGAGCTTAATTGGTTAGGCTTAAATCAGGCATTAAATCATTGGAACATTCATGCCCAGGCTGATTGCATGTGAAATTCTCACTGAAATTGATGGTCTTTACCAGGTTGAAAAGTGTATAAATGCATAAATCTAAAAAAAATCTCAGACCTGTTATAGGAAGAAGAGATCATCAGTACCTTGTTAGTACATATTTCATAGAGTTTACTGTGTAAACGCTCTCTGTGAGGAATTTGCAGCCCACTTCAGAGGTAAGGTGGAAACCATCAGATGTACTATTTTATCTTCTCAAAGTAACATGGCTTTAGACAAATCTGAATGTGTGTCTATACGAGAGGAAACGCTGGACAGTTTTGTCCTGGTGGAGGCTGAGAGTCTCAATAAAGTTTTCTCCTCAGTGAGGCCCACCACATGTGTCTTGGACCCGATTCCCACTAGATTTTTTAAGCAATTTTATGATTCTCTTAAAGATGAGATTTTAACCGTGATGAATTGCTCCCTTCAGACGGGGGTCCTTCCTGACGCCTTTAAAGGGGCGGTGGTGAGGCCCCTGCTGAAGAAGAGCAATTTAGATTCTAATGATTTGAACAATTTCCGACCGGTATCAAACTTACCTTTTTTAAGCAAAATTTTAGAAAAGCTTGTTTTAATTCAACTTAATGATTTTATTAACGCTCATTAAGTCCTGGAGAAATTTCAGTCTGGTTTTAGGGTGAACCACAGCACAGTTCTTTATTTCCTTCTGAAGATTTTTAATGATTTTAGATTAAACTATGATGCACAGAAGGTGACAGTGTTGGTTCTACTGGATCTAAGCGCTGCCTTCGACACAGTGGACCACACTATTCTCTTAACCCGTTTGAAACAGATTGGCCTCTCTGGTGCTGTTCATAGATGGTTCACATCCTACCTCACATACAGGACTTTTATGTTAAGTTTAGAAACCTGCTCCTCTAAGGTCCACAAGATTACATGTGGTGTGCCCCAAGGTTCAATTTTAAGCCCAGTGCTTTTTAACCTTTATATGCTTTTATCACCTGTAGAATTGATTACTGTAATGCCCTGCTGTCTGGTCTTCCCAAAGAGACTATTTCAGGTCTACAACTATTACAAAATTCAGCTGCATGCGTCCTGACGAGGACCAGGAGGCGGGAGCATATTACTCCGGTTTTAGAATCATTGCATTGGTTCCCTGTATATTTCAGGATCGATTTTAAGGTTCTTTTAATGGTTTTTAAGTGTCTTAATGGTCTTGGGCCTTCTTATCTCTCGGAGATGCTTTTACCGTATGAACCCTCGCGGCCTCTGCGCTCCTCTGGCAGCCATCTCCTTGTGATTCCAAAAGTCAGGACACACACTCATGGTGAGGCATCCTTTCATTATTATGGCCCTCATCTCTGGAACAGGCTACCAGAGGACCTCAGGGCCGCAGAGAACGTTCATGTTTTTAAGAGCAGGCTCAAGACTCACCTTTTTAGCCTAGCTTTTAATTGATTATTACTTTTTATAGTGTGTCTCATTGCTTTGTATGTTTTATTTGCTTATATTTTAACAGAGTTTTATTAGCTATCTTTGCTACTATATGGTTAACTGTTTTTACTATTATATTCATTACTACTTATTTTACCTATATTAGCTCTGGTTATTTTACATTTTTACTTATTAATCCTTCTTCCAGTGTTTCCTCTGTGGGAGCCCTCTGCCTCGGGGACGGTGTTCGGCTGCGGTGGCCTGGGTGCTCACCAGGTAGTGCTCAGGTGGAGGCGGGGGTCTCTACCCTCCCTCCTCTGGGCGCCATGTGTCGGTGCCCTGGCTGCTGCAGCGGACCTGCTGCTTTCGGGGCAGACATTTTAATCTGTAAAGCACTTTGAGCTGCATTTTTTGTATGAAAGGTGCTTTATAAATAAAGTTTGATTTGATTTGATTAGAAGCTCTCCTCTGAGACATAAAAGGTTCAACCATGACTAACATCCTGGCTTGTTTACAATGCAGCATGGTTAAAAATAGGCGCAAAGATAAAACTTTTTTAGCCTCATAGATATAAATGCTAAAAAATGTCTACGTTTTTTGCTGTCTTACACAATCTATCGTTTTAACCCATATAATGTCAGTTATGTCACTAAACAGGGTTATTGCTCATCCATGATTTTATAGACTTTCATACTCTAAATCTGGACATGAGCACAAACATAACACAAGACAGTTTGAAGGTAAATATGTACTTTGTACTCATATGAAATAATTTGTAATGTACAAATGGCGAGCAAAGTTCAGTGATCCAAATGTTTTTGAAACAACTTCAACTCCTTCCACGGTACATGGAACGATCTGTTGAAGTGAAGACCCCAGCAACACTTGACATGAACAGATAATAAAAGTGCCAATCCACAGGTGTCTGTGTTTTGGTTTCCATTTGTGTTTATGTTTTGATCATTTTCTTATTGTTTCATTTATGTTATATAGATTGTGCTGTATCCAGTTAATTTGTCTGTGTTTGTTGTTGTTTTGAAGAGCGTTACCACAAGAGTTCATTCCTTTGTGTTTAGCTTCTTAGTCCATTCTTATGTTCTAGTCTTTAGCTGTTTTCCTTACTTTTCAGATCATTTTGAGTCCCAGTTCAGTTCCCTTTGTGTTAAGTATTCTCCTCCCTCAGTCTTTCCACTTTCTTCCTGCTACAGCTGTTCCACATTGTACTATGTACTTAAGTACTTAATTAGTACTTAATCAGTAGTAAACTTTAATTTTTTGAGTTTTGTGTCCATTGTTTGGTTGAGAGGTTTTGCTTTCGCATTTGTTGAGCTCCTGCCCAGCTTAGGTTGTGGTGGTGATAGACCCAGATAAAAATCAAATCATCTTGACCTAATAAGTTACTGTGACTAGACCTGTGGTAAAAAAGCCAAAAAGGATGGAATCCTTAATCATCAAGAAATTACTTTTCTTTGGAGTCATGCTGATCTGATTTTAAAAGCTGTTGCACCTGGCAATTGTTTAAAACTCTTTGGACCCCCTTAAAAATCCCCCCTGGAGTGCAACACTGACATTCTTACACAGCTATATTTTTTTCAGTACAAAACAGTCCCTGTGCTCTAGCCAGCTAAAGGGAAAGTCGGGGTTTGATGGTAAATACAGACAAGTGTGTGTATGTGTGTCTTGTTGGAAAAAGAGAGAAAAAAACTCTGGAGGAGGGAGAGGAGAGGGAGTGAGGGTCTGCTTGGCTCAGCAGTTTTTTTTTCAATGCACTACCCTGACAAAGACCTTTCTGTTCTGCTGGCCACTCACTCAGGGAGACGCCCTCATGATAGCTCAGCTCCTATCTCAAGGGTCACGCCTTGACTTTAGCAGTAAAAGAAACTTTAGCCTACTTTGTTTACATCTGCCTTTTTTGCTGGGGAGCTCTGCTTATTAACCCTTTAGTCTCCAAACTTGGGTGTTGATCATTTTCCCAGTGACATCTTTCAATGTGGTTCCTCTTAATTGTGTGCAGACAAAACTTACAGAAAATGTTACTTTCATGCTTCATATATTTTGTGGTTTGCTTTAAAGAAAATCAAATTTGATAACTAGTGTTTCAGCTGCATCTTGAGCAGCTCTCCCCCGCACCGACAGATGTCAGAGCAGAGTGAGCAAAGCAGAACACAACACACCTAAAATTAGCTGCAGCAGCCAACACCTTCTCTTTCACTGTGAACACTGTATCATTGTAAAAGGTGAAAAAGAAAACACTTGGAATGTAAAGGAATGTTTGTTACGTCAACAAAATAATGTCAGCAACATTTATTGGAGGTTTTTTAAACCATGCAGACCACGATTATTAAAAAATCCTGTAAAACAATGCTGATATATGACTTGCTGGATAACTAAAGCTTAGTTTATACTTCTCCGTCTACGTCAGAACGGATAGACGCAACCCCATTTTCAGTCGAAGCAAGGTCTCTCTGTGACCTATGCAAGGGCGCACGGAGTAGAGCCCAATTTTCTAACTATCCATTGAATGAAACAGAGAGCGCACACCTGTGATTGGTCAGCTCAACAACAGCCATCACTTCCGGCTTGAAGCTACTTGCTAAAATTTGTCAACAGCGCCTGTGTTGATAGAATTGTTGAAAAATCTCAAAGGAGCAGACATGGAGCAGATTAAGAAACGTCTGGCAGAAGAAGTCCAAAAATATTAACATTTGAACAAACTGAAGGAATACAAATGCGCTCTTTCCTCGAGATCAAGCAGTTCCAGTTCAATCAAAATTCGCACTCTGTCACCCATTGCTCCTTGAGTGGATGTACGCTTACAGGCTTAAGTAAATATTGTCGTCGACCAGAGACATCACTCCAATAGTAGGCAGACCTGCCAGAAAAGGTCTGCCCCCACTGCTGTCCTGGCGGAGAATTGCTTTGCAACACTGACAACGATGAAGAAGTATAAACGGAAAACTTCTCCGTCAATACGTCTGCGTGTGAGTGCAAACTTGCTGAAGGAGAAGTATAATCCAGGCTTAAGAGTTTGGTTGAAATAAAATCACATGAGTAAGTAAATTCTTCATTTATTTGCTCATTCATATGCTCCCATGTTTGTAACTCTCCTATAATGAAAAATATACTTCAAAGGACTCGTTCTTGCTGTGATTTTCTTCTTGTTATAAAACTTTCTATGTACAGATATATTTCATATTTTTCTTATCTTTCTAAAACTGCACTGAAAGTGTGATAACCAGAATTGAGATATATAGAAGGATTTTCCATTAGTAGCCAAATGTTGTAAATTAATGTTCTGTGACTCTCCACATCTTTGTCCAAAATTAAAACTTGCAGCCTCAAAAGCTATAATGACAAAACAAATCTAAAAAACTACTAGCTATGCATTAAGGTTTCTAGGAGAGTTTCACTGGCACACGTTCCTCAGTCACCTGGCTCCACTCTGACTGGGCCACTCTGCTTTGACTTTGCAACCACAGCCTCTAGTATATACACACACACACACACACACGCGCGCGCGCACACCCACGCACCCACACACACACACACACACACACACACACCCACACACACACACACACACACATACACACACACCGCCAAATAAGGAGTGGGGAGCAGCCAATCCTTCTCCACGGGTAATAAAAGTTAAATGCAGCCCATGGCTCGAGACATGTCTCCAGGGGTACTTCTGCTATTGTCTCCGTCATCCCAGGTCTGTGTGAGGGGGAGGATACTGAGATGATAACTGGGTATTTTAACGGTAGTGACTGTAAGATGGATCAGAACTGCAGCACAAAGTGTCTGAAAAGACCTTTTTTCATTGTTCATGAGTTGTTGTTTTTTTGTTTTCCATTATTCTTAAGCAAAGGAAATACAACTTCTGTAGTTTTGTAAATAAAATGTGTTTTTATCATGAAAACTACATGTTAAAGCTAAATGTTAAATTGTACATCTTGAAGCTTCATAAAAATAAATACAATTAAAATCATTTAAGTCTGCGGCATATTTTCACATGCAACACTAAAGTTCCATTATTAGTCTAAATGTCTACACAGACCCTTACATAAATGTTTGTATCTCATTGATTTAGTTTTATTTAGTTTCTTAATAACAGCATTTCACTATCAGTCATTGGCATGTACAAGTATTTGCAGTATTTATTTTGTCAAACTGCTCTCATATAAGCACATATTGGACTCAGAAGACAGACGTTGAGGCAATGTTTGCTGTAGTCTGGAGTTGTGGGTGTGCTTGGGAAATTTCCATCTTAGCTGTAACAAAGCTTACGAAAGTTAGACGACCTGTTATGCTTGATCTGTTTGCTCAGTTATGTTTAAAGTTTGCTTTGTCTTGTTTATAGGTTTATTACAACCCATTCAAAGACCAAAACTGATCATGGTTTTCTTTACTATGTTCTTCACCAACAAGTTTATGTACACTAGGATACAGTGAAATCTTAAATTATACATACCCTTCTGGGAAATTTAGATATTAAATTATTTGTATTCAACCAAAAATCTTGTTTGTGATGGAAAGTAAGACAAACATATCCTACAAGATAACAAATTAAAGGTAATACAATTTTTAGGGGAATAAAAGTTTTTATTTAAATAATGACCTGTGGAAGATTTTGTACATCCTTGTCAATAGTTAGTGATTTTTTTAAACTAATCTTACAGCAGTCAAACTCTTCTTTCAAATGCTGATCAACCTTTTGCGTTTTAAAAGTCTTTGAGGTTGGAGGGTCTCCTTTCCATTACTCCAATCTTAGAACTGCTGACTGGGTAATTTATTAATTCCAGTCAAAAGAGACACATGGGTTAAACAAAGAGGTTATTTCAAACCTGAATCTGTCAGGCATTTGAATAATTTTGGGCTTAACTGTACAATGACTTGTTTGCAAAATCAGAAGGGGGACCTGGAACAGTTCCCCGGTTCATCTCAGGGCAACACAGAACAAATAACCGTGCATGCATTCACTGACTCCTTCGGGCAATTTAAAAAGACAAATTAACATGCAACTAGTTACAGTAAAATGTTTCAATGAAACAATTGAAAGTTTAGATAATCTCATCCTCTTGATCCCTTTGGTCCAAGATGAAGCAGTAGTCATGTAAATGGATGATGACGGGCATATAAACAGTAAATAAGGATCAATAGGACACCAACCTGGTAAAGGCAAAGCAAGCCAAGGCCATTTTATTTGTAGAACACACTTTCATCAACAAGGTAATTCAAGGTGCTTTACATGATTAAGAGGTAAAATAAAAATAGCTGTAAAACAAAGACAAAGCATATAAAGTAAAAACAGCAATAAAGCATGAAGCACACACAAAACATATGAAACATATTTTAGTTGTGATTTAAAAGAACTCAGTGTTTCAGCAGCTTTGCAGTTGTCTGGAAGTTTGTTCCAAATTAGAGGAGCATAGAAACTGAAAGCTGCTTCTCCACGTTTGGTTCTAATTCTAGAGATGTGGAGTAGACTGGAATTAGAGGACCTGAGTGGTCTGGGGGGTTGGTATAGTAACAGTAGATCTTTAACATACTTTGGTGCTAAGCAGGGGTGGACTGGGACAAAAATTCAGCCCTGGCATTTTCTGTCCAGACCAGCCCACTACATTATCAGCTGACACTAGGGCTGGGCGATATAGAAAAAGAGCATTTCGATAAAGGGAATAGTCATATTGATCGATATCAATAATTATCAATAAATATCACAAAACGTAAAAAATATATTTTAAGCGCCTCCCCGGTCATTTTGTTATTCTTCAATGAACTAATTTTAACTAAGAATTAAATTAATTAATTTTTCAAACACCTCTTTTTTATCATGAATAAGTTTGTAAGACACAGAAACAAATCAAGAGACCTGAGTAACATCAGTAAATACAAAGAAAATTCATATTATTTACCATTATATTATATATATTTTTAATTGTTAGTAATTAAAATTTAAAGCTTATCTTGAGGCATTTTAATCTTTTAAACATTTTATGACACGTTATAATATTAATGGCTGAAACCTTTGGTTTAGTTTGTCAATAAAGCTTAGGCTATGTGCACACGTAACCGGTTTTAAAAAAAAACACGAATATTTTCACCACCTCGTTTTAAAAAAAAAATCTCCGTCCACACCTAACCGCATAAGTGTGTTTTTAAGCACATTCATAGACCTGCCAAACCTGTAGGGGGCAGTAGTTCCCCCAAATCCTATCCACTCAGAGTAACTTTCTATGTTCTAACCATATACAGTCAATGGTTCTAACCTCTAACTTCTACATGAGCTGGTAAAAAGCTAGCAAGCAAAAAGCGCTTGGACAATCGATGATGCCAACACGTCTCTGAGGGCATAAATGCTGTTTCTGAGTGTAAATACAGACAGCACAAGTGATGTCGGAGCATTTTTGTCCCGGAAAGTGACGTTGCGGAGCTGAAATCTCCAGTTATTTCTGTTCACTTGCAAACACTTAAAACAAAGAAAATGCAAATCTCCGCTTTGGCCGGAGTTTTTAGAAATAATCGTTTTCTGTGATAAAAACTGTGTTTTCGGGTAAGTGAGAGGCCAAACCATAGGGAAATGTCTGCGTCTTTCATTCGTGTAAACGGGGCCTTATTCTAATACATTTCAGCCGGCTGGCTTATCCAACCCTGTTGTGTTTTTTAAAGCGTTTTTCGCTTCTGAGGACCGGGGGCAGAACCGAGGGGGACATTTTAAAAGCCACAGGTGTTGTTAGCATCGCAACCTGGGTAAGTTTCCTGTCTCTCTGTAACGGATTTGCAGCGAGCCGGGAGAGGGGAGTCCTGCTTAAGACAACTGATCATAGTATTTTATTTGGCTTATTATTGCTGCGTTTAGTGTTTTAGTGCATCGAGGATCGGTTCAAAACAGGATGCAACCTTTACCTGAGTCACTGAAACATTTATCCGGAACAACTTTCTCCGCTGCTCCCTTACTGTGAGATATCATCTGACTGACGTGAAGTTACGGCGATGGTTCGCTTAGGGACTATCAAAAAATTCAGTTTCAGCTCAAATCATTTCATCCTTTTTGTGGTTTGAAAGGAGAGAGGGGTGACTGACAGAGCCGCTGCCTATCAGCGGTAATGATTTGTTTGGAGTAAGTAATAATTGTTGTATTAAGCTACCTGATAGGCTATAATGAAAAAATGAGGGAAAACTTTTTTTTTTCTATCAAACTTTTTTATCGACCCCTTTTTTTTCTATCACACCACACGTCTATCGATCGATATATATTGCTATCGAATTATCGCCCAGCCCTAGCTGACACTACATAAAAGTCCACAAATCCCGCAGCATCTCCTCTCATGCATACTACAGTACAAATGAGAGTCATATTCCTTGATAGCAGTTAACAAATAAAGCACAAAACTGTGAACTCAAAGACTAAAACTGACAGCTAAGGCAATCAATCACTTAGTATTTATTCATTATAGTGTCAACAGAACAATAGAAGTTAGGTCATGACTAGGGGTGGCACAAATCAAGTATGAATTCATAAAACATAAGACACATGACATAGGCTACTCAAATCAGAGACGTCTCAGTAGTAGCCAAAAAGTGAAGTGGAGGCAGTGAGAGAACAAGCCCCAAAAAAAGAAGTAAAAAGAAAAATGTCCAAAAATTGTATGCCTGTTTAAATTAATGACCAATCACAAACACGAAACGAGGGATTCGAGGGTCATTTGTACTTCACATTGCATTGAATCATCGAATGCAAATCTTTAATTCCGTTTTTCTCAAAAGGAGTTTTTCCAACATTCAAAACGAATAATCTTGAAATCAGTTATACCTATATACACCAAACTTTCCACCATTGTTCTACTATGCTATGAGCTGGAAAAAAAATACAGAGCGATTTGTCAATACATTGTTCTAAAAAATAGTTATGTGCTATTTTGCGTAAAAAAACAGGGCAAAAATTAGATTTTTGGAGCTACTTACACTGTTTTTTGATTCATGAAGTAATCAAATGAAATAAACCTATTTCCCTCTGTAAAACGTTTTTGAAGTTTTTTTCTCATCATATAACATACATGATTAGAAAATTAAAGAAAAATTCAATCTGTCTCACCAATTTTGAGATGATACGTTTACAAATATATGCAAATTTTTAACCAGATTAAACCTCATTTGCATATCTAAACAGAATTTATATCAAAATTTATAATACAAAAGATGTTTGTTTTAATACTAGGATTAAGTTTGTCAAGTTTCATGAAGGTATCTTGAAGCTAACTTTTTTCCCTATTCACCTGTAGCGTCTCCCCTTAATGTTTACTGTTTCTATGGCAACCAGAGACCGCTGCCGTTAGTAGCTGTCACAATTTGGCATATTTAACAAAATCAACCGCAACTACCAACAATCAGCCCTTCAACTCTGGGCTAATATGTTGTCACAAGTATTCAGTTATTCAGGTCACATCGCAGTCAATGTAAAACCGTTTTATACTTTCTTTTGGGCATGTCTCAAAATGTAGCCGAGCCAACTCCACGCTAACGTTAGTTACCATGGATGTCTCCACTTGCGCGTCTCCTTGCGCAGCAGCACCTGCTGCTGGGGTGGTGACCCCGGCACCAAATAGGTCTGTCAACCTTAAACATTTAGCAGCATCCACCTCCAGAGATTTCAGCTTTTTGAGCCGTAGTTTTTCAGCACCACCAGGGCGTTTCTTACCCTTCTCCATTTTCAGCTCAGCAGCATCCCGTTGCACCACTCCGGCCCATGTCATGAGGTCCTGCCCAATCTGGTCTGTTTTGTGATTGACTGTCATGGCTCTCATAGGCTGTCAGCCCATGTTTGATTGACGATGACAAACATAGACCAATAATTAGAAGCAGTGTGATGTCGGTTGATAAAGTAGTGTCGATGCTGGCAACACACTGCTAGCCCTCTGTAGCCAATTGGCCGGCCCAATTGGAGGGAATTTAGAGAGAGAGAGAAAAAAAAAAGCCGACCGGCCCACATTGGGTCAACAGCCCACCGGGATGCTGCCCGGTATGCCAGATGGCCAGTCCACCCCTGGTGCTAAGGCATTCAATGATTTATAAACTAGTCAATGTTTTTGAAGTCTATTCTCTGAGCTATAGGGAGCCAGTGTAAGGACTTTAGAACTGGGGTGATGTGCTCTACTTTCCTAGTTTCAAGTGAGGACACAAGCAGCAGCTTTCTGGATCAGCTGCAGCTGTCTAACTGACTTTTTAGGGAGACCTGTGAGAACGCTGTTGCAGTAATCAATCTGACTAAAGATAAACATGGATGGATGAGTTTTTTTGAGGTCCTGTTGCGACATAAATCCTTTAATCCTAGAAATGTTATTCAGGTGATAGAATGCTGACATTGTTATTTCCTAAAGGGGTGACTAAGGAAAAAATGTGTGTAAAAAAGTGCTAAATAAATTTGAGTGTGAGCCTATTACAACCACTACCAATAATTTACCTGTTTTAAACATTAAGGCACTTCCAGACAGGCTTCACTGTTGACAAGTGGCTTCATGTGCCATGTGTAAAAATAAAAAGAATTGCTAAATGGGGTAGGCTAACTGGTAAATTAGCATCTTCTCAGCAGTTGAAACCGTGTTTACACTTTATACTCTTTGCATTAATTTCAAACCATTTCAAACCTGTTTACACAGCTTGAAAACATGAGTTTTGTCAGTCACTGAAATTCTATCATTAGTCCCCACTCTGATATTATCTAAACATTTTTTTCTCTTTTTGTTGCTGCAACCTTTATCGGAAGATTTTGTTTATGACAGCCTGCCAGTTGGACGAGAGTCAAACTCTGATGATGGTGTTTATTGACTCTGCAGACACGCAGAAATACTTCCAGAAGGCAGTATTAGTTTACACAGTGACATAATGACTTAGTTACACGACACCGTTTGTGAGAAGTAACATTGTGTTAAGAAAACAGCAACTACAATGTTTAGCCTTCAGTTTGCATTTAATGGCATAAGATAAAGTGACGTAAAACAACAGAAACTCTTATGGGCTGTGTGTGGATTTGTTTATGAATGAGAAAACAACTAAAGTAGGGATGCAGGGAAATTTATAAAAAATAAACTAAATGGAGAAGACAAGAAATAAGAACAGGATGGATTGTTTATTTTTCTTGAGTTACAGAAGATTAAACTACAGACATGCAATGACTTATCTTTGTGTAAGCCATGAATGATGTTTGTCAGGACTGTCATGCTTATTAACTGTGTTATGAAACATAAATATGACCTTCTGATTTTAATCCTAAACAAACTGGTTTGCTTTCTGTAACATTGATTGAAACAAGTCAAGGCCAAAGAATGTATAGTGCAGTTTTACAGTGCACAAAGATGAAACTGTTTCACTCCTTTGAACAAGACTTTTGACTTTCTCTGTAACATTAGATTAAGCTAAAATAATGTTTCGTTCCACAGATTGTGTGCCTTGACTGTCAGAGCATGTAATGTTAATGATCGTAAAGCTGTTGTGATAAATATTTTAAATTAGATACATTTGAATACATGTTTAATGATGCTATAAAGGGAATGATCTTATTCTGCTAGTTTAGGACTCTGTAAGCTTCAGAAATAAGCTAAAATTAATTCATGATTGATGATTGATTGATCGAAGCTTTGAAGTGTTTAAATGAGTGCACACTTTGGTTTTTAATGCATGTTAGTGGACTCCAGCTGAATCCAGTGACATCTTGTCTAGGTTTGCTTGAAGAATTAGTAAATTAGAACCTTTGTTTTCTAAATAGCTATCTTTTGCGATGTGAAAAATTAAACACCTTTGTCGATCAGTACCAAATGAAAGCAGTGGGCACCTTCTCTGAGCCAAGGTCTCTAAGAGACACAAAAGCTTTCTTTAGATCATAATTCTGCAATAAACTCGCAAATGGGGCTTGTGTGCATTTAGATCATGTAGCCAGGGTTGCAGAATCAACTATCAGCATTCACTTGCATAAAATGTGTGTTCAATTTCTCACATTAAGTTTTCCGATTACTGACTTCTCCTGAAAATTACTTTTACTTAATTCCTTCTCCTTAATTCCCTGTGACCATACATCTTTGGTGGCACTGTGTTGATTGACATAGGCTACATCAAACATGCTATTGCTAATCTGAGTTGAATTCTTGCCTATCAAGGACATTTGGAATGTCGTGGACGTTGCCTGGGATTAGATTGTCCAAAGTTTTACTCAACTTTTGGACATCATGTCTAAACATAAACTGGAGCATTTTGGTTTTGTATGTCAAAAAAGTGAGTAATCAAGAGGACAAGTGCGCCAGACTGGCAGGTAATACAGGTGAAAATCAAATTGAATAAGGTGCAAAGGTTCATTTTAAATAAATGTAAATTCATTGGATATATATTGCTTTGAATGTAACGGGTCTATATCATATATTGTTTCACCTTTTTTAGAGGAATTACTGAAATTAATGAACTTTTGCACAATATTATAATTTTTCGAGTTTCGCCTGTAAGTCTTGCTCATCAGCAGCGGATGCAGAACAGCGGGATCAGCTGTAACTTTGCCGCCAGTGGGTACCTGCAGTCCACTGAGGCCTGAATCAGGTCATGCAGCCTTTCCTTTTAATTGGACCCAAATGCAGTGGAGTGAGTGGAAAGGTAGGAATACCTGGCACTTTACTACAGTATTTATCAATGCAAAAAGTCTGCTGCTTGCCAAAATCAAAACCAGGGTGTTGAAGAACCCTGTCTGAAGAAAGGATTGATCAAATGAAATCTATGTTTGTTAAAAAAATAAAGATATTGGGTCATGATTTAATCTTGTGGCAGCTGTGGTCCCTACTGATCTAAAGTAAGATACTATACTGGACTGATATTAGTTCTTGGTTTTGCAATTATTATTTTGCAATTATTTTGGTTTTGATGGTGGTCATGATGATCATCATGATTGTGATGATGGTGTTTCTGATATAAGTTGCTCCTTGATTTGTTGTTCTTGAATGTCTATGATAAGGCAGAAAATGTTGGCTTGCATGTACATCCCTTGTTGCTTTTCTTTTGTTCAGAACCTATTAACTTACCAAAATAGTTTTTTCTTATGTTATTGACTGTTGTGCCAAGAAATATATATATATATATATATATATATATATATATATATATATATATATGTATGTGTGCAGGTAATTTGGACATCGCAGTGCACAATGAAAAATATGGCTCCTCCAAAAGCTTTGGTGTAATTCGCACCCTGTCTGCATCAGATTCCACTGATCAGCATATTTTTTGGATCAGATGGAGACTGATAAGATACCATCCTCTGGGCACATTTGCAGACTGTGATGCTTCCTTTGCTGTGTTTGGAAAATATATGTTTAGATTACAGAACAAAAGGAAGATCTGATATGTTTATGACCAAAATCGTTTTTTTGTTATATACTGTACTTCTTAGTTGTTTGGCCTTTAAAGTTGTATCAAGCTGTGTTATGTTTTTGCCTTGATGCACCTGCAGTGTATCCAGCAAGATAACTCGTTTAGCATTGTTTACTCTTGATTGTGAATTCTAAAGAATAGAACAACTAAGATGACTAGACTGTATCACAGAGCTAGGCATCCACCCAGCCTGCGAAAGTCCTTCTCTGGCTGGCAGACAGAACAGCTGGTGGTGCCAATGTTTACAGTCTCTTTAGCTGAGAGAAAGAGAACAGAGCTGACAGAACCTGGAGGAAAAACCCAATTTGGTTCAGGAAAAGGAAAAAAGCTGTCTAACCCAAAAGTAGGCCCTCTGTTATCCTGTATAATGATCGTGGCAGTTGGGTCACAAAACTGGGCCTAATGGTTCCTTCTATCAATTTTTGATGATACTCTGACATAGATAGATTTCATGAATTTTATATTTTCTTTACTTAAACTCTAAAATATATTAGTGTGATTACTAATAGATTAATTGTTGACTTTATTGGCCAATAGTTCCAATATAATTAATTAACTTCAGTTAAAGCACCAATAATGGGATTCTATGAATAAATTCAGATTTATAACATAGGCAACTTATTCCTCTCTGTTAGCAGGACGCTCATTGAGTAAGAAAAAGCATCTACTCCTTTAAACTGATAGAATAGAATAGAATAGAATAGAATAGAATAGAATAGAATAGAATAGAATAGAATAGCCTTTAGTGTCTCTCAGTGGGGAAATTCAGGTGTACCAGCAGTAAAGTAAGAGGCAAGTTGGAGCATGCAGATTTACATGAAGATAAAAAAGATAAAAACAGAAAGGAAGAATAACAACAAAAACAAAGGATAAGAAACTGTGCTTTAGTAATTAGGTTGATTTGATTTTATTTATACCTAAATATAATAATAATAATAATAATAATAATAATAATAATAATAATAATAATAATAATAATAATAATAATAATAATAATAAAAAACTTTATTTATAGAGCGCTTTTGATACAAAAAATGCTCTCTGCGGCCCTGAGGACCTCAGGCAGCCTGTTCCAGAGGTGAGGGCCATAATAATGGAAAGACGACTCACCATGAGTGTGTGTCCTGACTTTTGGGATGGCAAGTAGACGGCTGCCAGAGGAGCGCAGAGACCGCGAAGGTTCATATGGTAAAAGCAGCTCTGATAGATAAGAAGACCCAAGACCATTAACACACTTAAAAACCATTAAAAGAACCTTAAAATCGATCCTAAGACACACGGGGAGCCAATGCAGTGATTCTAAGACAGGTGTAATGTGTTCCCATCTCCTGGTCTTCATCAGGACACGTGCTGCTGAATTTTGTAGGAGTTGTAAACCTGATATACTCTTTTTGGGAAGACCAGAAAGCAGGGCATTACAGTAATCAATCCTACTGGTGATAAAAGCATGCATCAGCGTCTCCGTGTTGGCCCGAGAGAGAATGGGGCAGACTCTGGCGATGTTCTTAAGGTGATAAAAACCTATTTTAGTGATATTTTTTATGTGAGGGATAAAAGTCAGCTCAGAGTCAAAAATCACGCCCAGGTTCTTCACTTGTAAAGAGGGATTAAAAGACAGTGATTGTAGTTTTGGTAAAAGCTTCTCTCTCTGAGCCTCAGGACCGATGACTAAAACTTCAGTTTTGTCCTGGTTGAGCTGGAGAAAGTTTTCTGTCATCCAGGATTTAATGTCTAAAATGCAGTTAAAAAGTGCATCCATTGGCCGTGTGTCGTCGGGAGACATGGAGATGTACAGCTGTGTATCATCAGCATAACTGTGAAAGTTAACTCCATGTCTCCTGATGACGCTGCCAAGAGGGAGCATATAAAGGTTAAAAAGCACTGGGCCTAAAATTGAACCCTGGGGCACACCACATGTAATCCTGTGGACCCTAGAAGAGCAGGTATCTAAACTTACCATAAAAGTCCTGTCTGTGAGATAGGATGCAAAAAATTTGTGAACAGCAACAGAGAGGCCGATCTGTTTTAAACGAGTTAAAAGAATAGTGTGGTCTACTGTATCAAAGGCAGCGCTTAGATCCAGTAGAACCAACACTGTCACCTTCTGAGCGTCATAATTTATTCTAAAATCATTTAAAATCTTCAGAAGGGCCGTCTCTGTGCTGTGGTTCACCCTAAAACCAGACTGAAATTTCTCCAGGACATTGTGCTCATTAATAAAATAATTAAGTTGAATTAAAACAAGCTTTTCTAAAACCTTGCTTAAAAATGGTAAGTTAGATACTGGTCTAAAATTATTAAAATCATTTAAATCTAAATTGCTCTTCTTCAGCAGGGGCTTCACTACCGCCCCTTTAAAGGCGGCAGCAAAGACCCCTGTCTGAAGGGAGCAATTCATCATGGTTAAAATCTCATCCCTAAAAGATTCATAAAATGGCTTAAAAAATGAAGTGGGAATCGTGTCCAAAACACATGTGGTGGGCCTCACTGAGGAGAAAACTTTATCAAGAGTCTCAGCCTCTACCAGGACAAAACTGTCCAGCGTTTCCTCTGGTAAAGACACACATTCAGATTTGTCTAAAACCATGTGACTTTGAGAAGATAAAATATACTCTGAAGTGGTCTGCGAACTCCTCACAAAGATTGTTGGAGGGGGTTTTCTGAAATGCATTAGTAGTACAGTTAAAAATTGTATCAATAGTGGAAAAAAGAATTTTAGGATTATTTATATTGTCTGATATGATTTTTGCAAAGTAAGCATTTCTTGAATTTCTTACAGCATTATTATAGGATTTGAGAAGTTCTGTGTATAATTGATGGTTTATCATGGTTTTATTTTTTCTCCATTTTCTCTCTGCCGCCCTGCAGTCCCTCTTTAGTTTTTTAAGATTGTTATTTCTCCATTGCGCTGCAAGTTTTGAATGTGAGCGTTTCACTCTAAGAGGAGCCAGCAGGTCAAGAGCGGACTGAAGTCTTCTGTTAAAATCACTGGCGATAAAATCACAGGGGGCAGGTAAGAGAGTAGGAGGAAACTTTTGGAAAACTTCTAGAAAACCTGCAGCCACTTCAGGGGTTAGATGGCGCTTCCTGACAGTTCTCACAGAGGTCTCCTGCTGGATAAAACTGGTGATGTTAAAAAACACACAGTAATGGTCAGAGACAGCCAAGTCAACAGAGGACACACGGGTGGAAGGCCATGCGTGATGACCAAGTCCAGGGTGTGTCCTCTGTTGTGAGTTGGCTGCATGACATGCTGACTCAAATCCATATAATTCAAAATATTTAAAAATTCTGTTGATAAAGGGTCTAAAAGGTTATCCATGTGTAGATTAAAAGCACCAGCTAAAATGATCCTTTCAAAGGAGTTGTACAAAATTGATAAAAACTCTGAAAATTCTTGAATAAAAAGTGCACTCTTTTTAGGAGGCCTATAAACTGTGACACATAAAATCTGAGGAGTGCTAAAAACCGTTGCATTATATTCAAAAGTACTAAAATTATCAAATAAAACAGGTTTGGCAGAAAGCATTGATGAACTAATAAAAGCAGTTCCGCCTCCCCTTTTGCAACCCCCTGTGGAATAAGTGAAGTTAAAATTTGGTGGGGAGGCCTCTGTAAGAACAACAGGGGCATCTGTACTCAGCCATGTTTCTGTTAAAAATAAACAATGTATATTATGATCTAAAATTAGGTCATTTATCATAAAAGTTTTATTCAGCAGAGAGCGAACATTTAAAAGTGCCATATTAATAGTGGTTGGAGTGACTGTATGATTTACTGGGGGTAGGATTTTTGGTAACTGTTTGAGATTATTAGAGTTGCATTTGCTACGTTTTTTATTATTTGTCCGCTCTCTGCTGATAATAACGGGTATAGATGATTTAGGGCAAGGTCCAAGTCCGATATGTGAATTACTGTTAATATCACAACTGAGTTCGTAGGAGCAGGGATCAGCTGCACATCAGGATGTGGCAGAAGGGGCAGAGAGGGCAGGTGCAGCTGGGGCTGGTGTGGTAGACAGGGGGGGGGGGGGCATGCCAGGCTCATTGCCAGCATGCGGGCACTCTGTCTATTAAGATGTAGTCCATCTGGACCAAACAATTGACTCCTGCCCCAGAAAATGTTAAAATTGTCTATAAAACCAATATTGTGCATCACGGTGGCAGAGGAAAGCCAGGTGTTAAGAGATAAAAGTCTGCTAAAACGACCAATACGTCTGCCAACAGTGGGGATGGGGCCAGAAATAAAAACAGAGACATGTGTATTTTAAAAGATTAAACAAATGAATAAAATCCAGCTTCAGGAGTTCGGACTGCTGTTTACGAATGTCGTTGGTTCCAGCGTGAACAATAATTCTACTCACAGATGGGTGATGTTGGATATGGTCCAGGATCTGTTCAGCAATATCCTTTACGGTAGCTCCAGGAAAACACAGTGTGACCGCTCCTCTCATTACATTCCTGATAATAGAGTCTCCAATGATGAGCATGGTGGGCGGCTGGTCTACAAGTTGATGCTGGGCAGAGGATCGTTCACGGTGCAGGACCTGCTGGATGTAGGGCGGATTAGCTTCCCCAGGACTGCAGCGATGTGTAGTCGGCGCCGAAGGCTCGTTCCGTGGGTTCGGGGTGTAGTTGAGCGCTCCTCGGCGAGTCCTAGGTTTAGCGCGAAGTGGAGGGCTGTGGGAGTCCGGCTGCTGGGAGGGGATGGGCGGCAGTCCTGCGGAACTGCAGTGTTTCAGGGTGGCCGGAGGGACAGTCAGAGGAGGAAATTCGTGCTCCAGGGCACCGAAGTGGTTTGACAATGTTAGGCCGGGTGAAGGAGAGCGGTGGCGGCTGCTCCGGGCCCCCCCACCGCGGTTGGGCCCGACCATGGACCAGGCACCCTGAAGCACCGGTGTTGAGCTGATGGGGGCTTTTGGCTTAGCCCCCAGATGGAACCAGCGGTCCTCCTCTGCAATTGTTGTTGCTCCTCCGGCGTTCAGCAGTCCGAGTCCAGCGATGGATTCCCCCTCCGCAGCTTCACCGGGCTGGCAGGGAATTGTGTCAGCCAGCTGAGCACTGTTGCTGCAGTTCCTCTGTCTACCATCGTGGACCCGTTTTCCCGGCGATCAACCAGAGACTTTCACATTTATTATAAATAAACATCTTTTACCATATCCAAAAATACTGTCTGGTGTTCTGAGTCTGTTGCTGCCTTTTGAGTCATTAAAACCCTGCAAACATGACAGAGCGCTTTAGGAGCACAGTGATGATTCATTCCTCCACATTATGCAATTTTAGAAACATTTGGTGGTAATTATGCTAGCGTCAGCAATAAGAGGTTAGCAATGGAGGGTGGAGGCAGCATATATAGTATAATCAGTAGGGGTCTCCACACACTAGTTTGGTTACTAAGAAAAAATACTGGCCATATTGACCTCTTGTCTAGGTTGTGAAACCAGACCACTTCAGGAAAGGTATTGCAACTGTAGTAATTGATAAAGGAAATGTTACAACATAGTTATCAAAGTCTATCAGTTTAATGAATTTTCACTTATGCACTTTTCAAATCTCGCTATTGCAAAACATGACATGAGGGGTGTTATGAGGGAAGTTTAGATACTAACTATGAAATTCACTTTACAAACAAAGGCTTTAAAGCTAAGTAAGTTTAAGAAACTTATTTGCAACGACAATGTTAAACGAACAACACTCTGTGTGTGTGTGAAGCCTTTTAGGCATTCCCATGTGTCTGTTTCTGTAGCTCTCCTCTTTTTTGCCAGAGTCCTAATAACACAAATATAATCTGAAAGGGAAACAACTTCAACACTTCCCTTAAACCACAAATCATTTCCTTTTCAGTGTTTTCATTTTAGTTATTACAACCAAGATTTCCTGTAAAAGCCCTGAAACAGTTCATGTCCATGCATTAACTGTGACCTCTTGAATCCATTATGTATGTAAAAGAAATTATAGAACATCCTGGGTAAGCACAGACAACTCAGTTGTCTGAAGAAGAGTCAACTTGTTCCAAAACCAGGGTCACTGAATGTACAGCTAGTGCATTAAAAGTGAAATTTATCATTAAACAGCATAGTATGTTTATCAAATCTGTGAGCTTAAACGTGTGTAATTTTAGCTTGGATCACTTTTCTAAAAGTTACAGTTTCCTGTCAACTACAAGACTGAGTAGTGAGAAGAATACAGAGAGGTTAAAGGTCTAGTGTGTTGTCACCTCTGGCCTAACTCTCTGAGCACGCTCAGATGATCTGTTAGCTCGCACTTCCCAGTAGTTACAAAGCCGCTCTGCAGCTGGACGACTGGCGGAGAGGAGCATTGTTTTTATGTTAACACAGTCTATCCAGCGGAGGTAAAAATAGTTCCCTGCTCTGTTCTCTTACTTGCACAGCCAGCGAAGGTTGAGCCAAAAACAATATTTGGACATGGCAGCAGATGTCCCCAAACAGGCAACAATTGGAGTTGCCCGACTCTAGGCGGTCCAGGCCATAAGATGTGAACAATGTTTCTTATATGGACACATAAGGGCACTCAGTAGGACACTTTTATAGATGATAATGAACCTTCTTTATTAACTAGACCCAGTTAACTGAGTTCATCTCAGGATTTCAAATGTTTGCATCTGCACTCGGAGCCTTTTTTTAATTTATTGGATGAAAACAAGGTCTGTTGTTTTTCTTGCTATTTTTTTTTTTTTGCTGAATGTGTTATCAATGCTGAAACAGTGAAGCAGAAAATTAACGGAAATTAGCATTAATGCTTGCCTTTGTGGCACAGAGTGTCTTATTATTGTCACATTTTTGAGGCAGAGAAGCCTTTTTTCCCTCTGCTGCTCAATTATCTCTCATTCTTACAGTAACATTTCTACTGTGCAGATGGAGATCATGGGGAAAATGTAACCTCTGTAACCTTTGTGGTTTAGTAAACTAAAATAAGTTTTCTCTGGCTGCTAATCTATTCATCTTCTGTCACGAGTTGTTTTTTTTAATATGGGTGGAATGGGTCTTTGCCCAGGGTGACACAGACTTGAGGGCGCTCCAACTAAGTTTTCTGTAGCTTATTTATCCCTGTCCTCCAATTACTAACTGATTTGTCACATCTGATTGAGTGTTTTAGTAAAAGGGTATCTCAATTTTTTAATGAATCTGAATTGCATTTTAAAATCTCGAGCTCAAAATTTAAGACTGCTCAAGCCTGAACACTGCACAGAAATTCTTTAAACCTGCATTGTGTAAGAACTTCTCCCATCTAGCGGTGAAACAACCAACTGAATATTACGTTCTAGCCCCACCTCCCACCCCCCCATTCTGAGCGCGTTTTAAGTCCTACGGTGGCCGTTTCATGCCACGGTTAACATGGCTTCCAGTACTACGACTTCGTCCAGTCTTCCTTCCAGTGATGAGGTTACTTTAGAAAACTACATCGCATTTAGTTATATAGTCAGACGTCTGCCGCGTCACGAGTAGACAATCTCCCTCTGGCATTTGTCACGGTCCAACTGAGTGTAGCCAAAGCGCGAAATGCGGAGCTACAATTTCCAGGAATGTCCCTCGTTGGCGAATGTATTTCAAAGATGGAGGCTCAACATGGATTCAGCTATTCCCGCGACTCGAGCGTATGTATTCTGAATAGCAGAATCTACACTTACGAGAATACTTTCATTAGTAGGTGGAAGTAATTACACATGAATGAGCACATATTTTTGAAAGAACAAAGGGGTTTTTGTTAAGAAATAACAAAAAAAATATACAATGTAGCCCCAAGATGCAAAGCTCATAAAGGACTGCTTAAATTATTTTGTATTGTGGCAGTATCATCTGTTTATTTGTCACCTGTGTTGGTGTACTAAAAAATATCTTATTTAGGGTTGAATGTGAGGAAATTATGCATATGTTCTGGAACATCAAGTCCTTTTACATCCATCCAAGTCATTTTTGATGCAGCCCAGTTTTGTAATGTGTGTGTAGTGATGTGCAGTCAGGGGAGGCAGTGTCATACCTAAATAAAAGCAGGTTGGCTTTCCATCACTTCTAACAACCAGCAGGGTGAGGTGAATGGATCTTTGTTGATACAGACAGAGCATCTGCATAGTGTAACACGAGAATAAGTAATGTTATTACTAGGTCATTTTTGTGACATTCTAGGAACTTGCATTGAGTCCATAAGAGTGGTGCTGCATACAGTGTACGTTTGGCATGTCCAAACAAAAGGTGCCGGTATGTCCTATCTGGTGATATAATTGTGTAACCTTAAGTAGGAAGGTAATGTGGGCGTGTTATTAAGGCATTGTATATTTCTATGCACCATTTAAGGGTCTGCCAGAGATGTAGGGATAAAAGAAAAAAAATCGAGTTTAGCAAATACTTTCAAGTACCTAATTTAAGAAAATTGGTTAATTCTACTTAAAGAAAATTGCATCTAACTTAACTTGTTTTTTGTGGGGACTAATTTCAACAATTTCCACTGGATGCACAGATGCTAGTTTGATGGAAAAACAAGTTTGATTTCTTGCTGAAGGTTGAAATGACATGTCATCAGCATTCATTGCAGAAAGGAAGAGCCAACTTTGTGCCTTGTCTAAGTCATAACATAGCTCACTGTGGTTCACACAGTAAGTCTATCTTGTGGTAAAATTACGACAAAGAAGGGTGCATTTTTTGAGGTTTCCAGGAGCTAGTAATAAAGTAAACATCTTGTTTCTCTGAAGTCTCATGGAAGATTTAGCTAATGGAGACCAGTTTTTTATTATTGTTTAAAAGATCTCATTCACTTTCAATAAATTTTTGATGTGGTCTCTAGCTTAAATGAATGCCTTGAGAGTTGGTTCCTGTGGAAGAAATGCTCTGCTGCTACTGTTTCAGGAGTTTGTGTTGCGACCTAGAATTTAATTAATCTACATTCAAGTTTGTAAAAAAACCCGTAAGGTTTAGTAAGAAGAATGTTCTCATTTCACTGTATTTGTATTTCTGTACATTTTCTGTTAATTATATGAGCTTTCGCTAAAAATCTAAAGGTTGGAGTGCAAGTGGCTCGTGAGGTCATCAGTGAGCGCAGCCTACCGAGAACAGAGCTGAAGTAGTGTATGGGAGAGCTTCTTAGCCATGGGCTCTTATGCTTCATGCTACACTCCAACCGAACTGAGGAAAATAAAGTTGCCGAAACAGAAAGTGGACGTTTGTTTCATTTTGGAGGGTGCAACATTGGAGTTTGTCAAAGTAGTGGGTGGGGGGAAATGTCAGGATTACAAATGTTACTCAATAATATTCATGAAATGAAAACGTCTCGCTTCTGGCTAACAGCAATGCGACTCTTAGGCTCTAATAAATAACTACCTTAACTTACTTTGCTGGTGGTGTGCAAAGACAAATTCCAATCATTTCTTCCTCAGCTCCTCTTTCTTTGTGAAACGCTGTTTCATGTCCACAAATAACAAAGCCCAAACGTGTTCCACCATGTTGTGGAGTTGCTAACAGTTAGCTTCTCCTAGCTAAGTTGCTAACAGTTAGCTTCTACTAACCAAGTTGATAATGGTTAGCTTCTACTAACCAAGTTGATAATGGTTAGCTTCTACTAGCAGAGACATACTCTGCTCTCTCTTGGCCACAAAATCAATACAGCCTTCGCAAGGCAAAGCAGGCAAGACCATGAATACAAATTTTCCCTGTGACAAAGAAGAGAATGGCCTTTTCTGACTTTCTCATTGTTGCCATCTATTTCCTTTCTGTAGCTAATGCAGGCAATGGGGGTATGACAAAATGTTCACATACAGCATGCATATGCAACTCAGAGAGACCGATCATATTTCAAAAAGAACAAGTATTACATGGTTTTTCATTGAACAAGAACTTTAAGATATTGCCACAAAAAACAAGAAACTCTTACTTTGCTAAATTTAAATAGGCTTGTAAAATCGGGAAACAGTGTGGAGAACTGAAATCAAACAAACAGCTATTTCCATGTCGATTAAAAAGTTGCATATTTGTTTCACCTGACCAGAGCACCTTCTGGCTAGTGTCTAACCACAAACTGTGAGTTCTGCAGGCAACTGGTGGCACACGATTTCATTTAGAACAATCAGTATTTTCACTTGCAAAACATTTTCCTAAAACTTCATAATTAAATGCCACTTTGTGTAGGTCTCACACATTAAATGTCAGATGAAAATAAAGAAATATCAGAGTGTTGTGAAAGCAATGTCACAAAATGATCAAGGGGTATGAACACTTCTGAAAAAAAGAAAAATCTCTCCACCTATTTATAAGTTTATGTTTTATCAAACTAAATTCTACCAGATACTTCTTTCTTAACATTATCTGCTAATATTTTGGCATGGCATGTGGAGAAACTCACAAGTTTTAGAGACTATTAGACAAAGACCCTCACATCAGTTTTTTTCTTTCTTTTCTATTTTTCCTTCATCTGCTGACAAATGATGACCTAGACCTGGCACACAGATTATGGCAGCAATTCAAATTGACAAGCTGAGAGACAGGAGTGCTACATTATTTATGGCAAGTTTATAATGCCTCCCAACCATTGCCAAAATGCTGAGACCAAAGGGTATTATTACACTTTTTAAAACATTAATGTGTAATTATTGGAGTTAGTAGCTTTGGGAATTTAAGAAAGTGACATGTTTACATAAAATAACTCTTATTGCAAGTCAATGATGAACCATTCATTCTGTAATGAGACTGTGTATCTTTGAAAAAGCAGTCAGACAAGTCAAAGTCTTGCTTGCAGCAGCAGAAATGCAGTTAAAGTTTACTCTGTGATCCTATCTGGTTATTACCTTTACAGTTCTTCAGTGACATCACTGTAGATAACAGAGCCAGAATTTACGATCCTTTGCATGATGTTAATGTAATACAACAGTACCAAATGTTCTTTAGCAAGAAGCTGACTTTAGTGCATGAAATGTGACAGTTGTGACATTTGATTTCACAAAACAACAAGCTGAAAAGCAATGATATTCAGTTGCATCTAAACTCCATTGAGGATAAAAAGTACAAGAAGAGGAAAAGAAATGAGGCTCCTGTTGTCACCCAGCTGAGTTATTGTTCTCACTTTTCTGCATGCACTCTTTGCCCAAGGGCTTTTTTCATTTTAGAGACATTAACACACAACTGAAGGATGGAGGGGGTGGTATCAGTGTGAGGGGAAAAGGCCACATGACTGAGCTGAATAAAGGTGAGGAAGGAAACTGTGGCAGGTTGGTCATGTGTTAGACTTCCTCAGATAAACTCCGTTTAGCACTTTCCTCTGACATTTAAACAGATGGTGCTTGCAGTGTGACACAAAATAAGGAAAACACAGAGATGCACAACCAGCATCATGAGTTACATTTGCGTTATACTTGGTTCTGAAAAAAAAAAAACACAATTCAAATCTATGTCCTAAAACAGAGTGTAGTAGATGAATAAACAATTAGAAATCAGTAATAGTTGCTGAGATAAGCAATGAGATAGTCCAGGTTTTTACAACCATTCCAATGCCTTGACAACATGTTTTAACTTTGGAGGGCAAAAGGGCCCAATTTCAACAAATGAAAATGTTGTCAAAGAATTTCTGTAAAAATCTAATCAAAAACTTTGATAACTGGAAAAGCACTCGGAGAACGAAGAGTTATGTTGAGTTTTGTTGCTAACTAGCTCGGTCCCCCCTCCCCCCAGACGGTGATCTGGATCATCCCCAAAATCTAATCACTTGTTCCTGGTACCACTGTGGACATTTCTCGAGAATTTAACTCAACTTCATCTATAACTTTTTGAGTTATATTGCTAACAGACAAACAAACAAACAAACCCTGGCAAAAGCATAACCTCTTTGGCAGAGGTAATTATAATATCAGTTCCTTTTACCTACAGGACATGTGCCTAATTTAGGTTTTCCTCTGTCAATAGTAAAAAAGGGCCATATTATACAAAATATATTTCTCCTTTACTCTGTTAAATATGCCATAATTAATTTATGACTGGAAATGAGAGATTTTAAAATAATGATTACATTTATTAAAATAAAAAAAACATCCAAACCAGTCTGTTTGGTCCTGTTTGAAAAAGTAAATGCCCCTAAACCTGATAAGTGGTTACACAAACATCCGCAACAAAAACTGTTATCAAGTGTTAGCTATAACTGGAAATAAGTCTTTTACATCAATTGTCATGATGAAAGTTTTAGCGACTCTCAAGGATGACGATCACCAGACAACGCTTGACAGGTTTCAAAGCGTTTATTTTTAAAACAGGGATGCCCATGGTGCTGCCATCTAAGGCAGTAACATGAAGAGGAGGATTAAGCCCTTCCACTGGAATTTTACCCTTGTGGATCAAATCAGGATGGATCAGGTTTTGCTCTGACCCAGACTCAATCAACACGGGGCATTGCTGGGGGTTTTCGACATCAAAAACAGAGGATTGACTGAGTCTCTAAACGCGTTTATTTTTAAAACAGGGATGTTGTCCGGAGCGAACTCTGGTGGGCTAGAACCACGGGACGGAAGGTGGAAGTCAGGGACGGATCGCTTGGCGTGGATGACTGGAAAGGGGAAAAGGTAAGCAGTTAGGTAGGGCAATGGAGGATTGTGAAAGCGGAAGGATGTCAAGACTGCTGGCTTACGTGACAGATGGAAGTTTCCGACTTGGAGGAGGTAGGCAGGATGCAGTGGCTTGAGGTTGGCTGGGGATGGTGGTTCAGTGGAAGAGGGATCCAGTCTCTCTCTATCTCTCTGTCTCTCTTTCTCTCTGCAGTTAGAGCGATGGTGGGTTGGCGGGTGGACCGGCAGGCTGACCTGATAGAGTTTTGCAGAAGGTGAGTATGGTAAGAGTCTTTCCAGGGGAGAACAAACATGGAGGCTGTCCAAGGGAGAATCGGTGTGGGTCGGAGGAGGGAGGACAACCAGGAGCTGGGAGTAACGTCTGACCACTGGAGTTTGGGTCTGCAGAGGAGGACAAGGAAGGTCAGAGAACGATTCGTGAAAGAATCACTAATACTCACAGGCTGTAAATAACTCGAATTTGCCTTGTACCACATAGTCAGCGGAACCATCTGGCGTCAGCCTCCAGGACCAGCTCTCCTTCAATACTGCTGCGGATAATGAGGCTTGATAGACTGCACCTGGAGGAGCACTGCCGGTCACACCCTGCTGAGAGAGTTAGGAGGAAACAAGACACCAACATCCAGCACACAACCACTGAACCCTAACAGTACCCCCCCTTAACGGGTGCCACCTGGCGGACGAGTGGAAGAAGAGGCCTCGAAATCATTAATAAGGGAGCGAACCAAAATAAAGGAACGGGGTACCCACCTACACTCCTAGGGACCGTAGCCTTTCCAATCTACCAGGTACTGGAGACCACGGCCCAGAGAACGCACGGCGAGGATGCGCCGGACGGTGTAGACAGGGTGCCCATTGATGACAAGGGCGGGAGGAAGGGGCCTGGACGGGGGACAAAAGGGACTGGAGATGAAAGGCTTGACTTGGGACACGTGGAAGACAGGGTGAATCTTAAGATGAGATGGGAGTCTTAAGCGGATGGTGGAAGGACTGATGACAGAGTCGACAGCGACAGGACCGAGATATCTAGGTGACAATTTCCTGGAGGTGGTCTTAAGTGGGAAGTCCTTGGAGGACAACCACACTTATTGGCCAGGAGAATAGGTGGGAGCAGGAAGTCGTTTACGGTTGGCTATGCGTTTATTTTGAGCAGATGTGCGCTGGAGGGCAGCCTTAGTATGGTTCCATATCTGGATGAAAGAGTTGAGATGTGCACGGACCGTGGGACTGACCTGATCAGGAAACATGGACGGGAGGAGAGTGGACTGATAACGTAAGGTTATTTCGAAGGGGGACAGACCGGTTGCGGACGAGATATGGGAGTTGTGGGCGTACTCAATCCAAGGGAGATGTTGACTCCAGGACTCAGGGTTCTGGTAACAGACACACCTGAGGGCATTTACAACCTCTTGGTTGAGCCACTCACATTGGCTGTTAGTCTGTGGATGAAAACCTGAGGATAATTGACGCTTGGCCCCCAGTGCAGAAGAAAAATCCTTCCACACCTGGGAAATAAACTGGGGGCCGCGATCGGAAAGGATCTCCAATGGGATGCCGTAGAGTCTGAAAATATGACAGATGAGTAGGAAGGCGGTTTCATGGGCAGAAGGAAGCCTGGACAGAGCGATGAGATGGTAGGACTTGGAAAAGCGATCAATTATGGAAAGAATTACCTTGTTTCCCTTGGATGTGGGAAGTCTGGTAATAAAATCAAGGGCAATATGAGACCAGGGTCTGGAAGGGATCGTGAGGGGTTGAAGAAGACCAGAGGGAGGACTGTGGGAAGTTTTGTTCCGGCTGCAGGACGGGCGGGTGGAGACAAACTCTAAAATATCCCTTTTGAGGGATGGCTACCAGAAGTAGCGTCATAGAAGGGAGATAGTTCTGCAGGACCCGGGGTGGCAAGAGAACATGGAGGCGTGAGCCTAACAGATGGCTCAAGCTCGGATGGAGGATGGGACGTACAACCGATTAGGAGGACCCCCACCTGGGTCTGGTTCGGACGGTTGGGCCTCTCGGAAGTCTTCTTCCAGATCCCAAGTGAGGGATCCCACGAAGCAGGATGATGGCAGGACGGTGGTGGGCTGTTCAGAGGAATTATCTTTGTGGTATTGATGGGGGGGCGTCTGGTTTGAGGTTTCTGGAGCCGGACCGGTAGGAGATGCTGAGGTTAAATCGAGAGAAGAACAGGGACCACCGGTACTGGCGCGGGTTAAGCCTTTTGACTGACTGCAGGTACGCAAGATTCTTGTGGTCCATCCAGACGGCTACCGGGAGCTCTGTACCCTCTAGCCAGTGCCTCCACTCTTCTAAGGCGAGTTTGATGGCTAGGAGCTCCCGGTCGCCAATGTCATAATTTCTTTTTGCTGGTGAGAACCTCTTGGAAACGAAGGCTCAGGGGTGAAGCTTGTGGTCACTTGTGGAGCGTTGTGACAGAACAGGACCCGTTCCAGTATATGAGGCATCCACCTCCAGGATAAACTGGGAAGACAGGTCGGGATGGATGAGGACGGGGGCTTGAATAAACTGCTGCTTAAGTTTTTGAAATGCTTGGTCAGCCTCTGGGGACCAGTGGAAAGTCTTCTTGACGGACGTGAGAGCGGTGAGAGGAGCGGCAATGAGGCTGAACCCCTTAATGAACTTCCTGTAAAAGTTTGCAAAACTGAGGAACCACTGGAGATGTTTCCGGGCCATTTCGCCCCGCCTTGGTCTTAGCAGGATCAACTCTGACCTCTCGACCCTCGAAAATAAAACCCAGAAATGTGATGGAGGAAATGTGGAATTCACATTTCTCTGCCTTAACGTAGAGACGGTTCTCTAGCAGCCATTGAAGAACCCTGCGGACATGCGATTGGTGCTCCCCTTCACTATTGGAGAGGATGAGAATATCATCCAGGTAGACGAAGACGAACTTATTGATAAAGTCTCTATGGCCATTGTTCACCAAGTTCTGGAAGACAGCCAGTGCGTTGGTCAACCCAAAGGGCATAACAAGGTATTCAAAGTGTCTAATGTGAGTTTTAAAAGCCATTTTCCACTCATCCCCTGCCTGTATTCAGATGAGGTGGTATGCGTTGTGAAGATCCAGTTTGGAGAAGATGGTGGCTCTGGAGACTGTCTCGAATGCTGAGGAGATGAGTGGCAGGGAGTATTTGTTTTTAACTGTTATGTGGTTAAGACCACGATAGTCTATGCAGGGACGGAGTGAACTATCATTTTTCCGAACGAAGAAAAAACCAGCACCCAGAGAAGACGAGGCAGGACGGATTATGCCTGCCTTTAATGAGTCATTAATATAACCCTCCATGGCCTCTCTCTCCTTACTGGAGAGGTTAAACAGGCGACTGGAAGGGGAGTGGCGGTAAGGGCAGTGGGGAGGTAAGGAGAGCACCAGCTCCTTGCTATAAACCTGCCCCAAATCATGATACTCGATGGGTACACTTGAAAGATCAGGGAGAAGCTCAGGTGAGCAATCGTGGGGCTTGGAGGACGGGAGGCCGGAACGGAGGCAGTGTTGGAGACAATAACTGCTCCACGAGTCTAAATGGTTTTTTGACCAGTTAATATGTGGGTTATGAAGAACTAACCAAGGATGGCCAAGAACTACTGAACTGTCTCTGGTGGGAAAAACAAAAAAACAAATATTTTTGCAGTGGTTACCAGTCACGATTAGTTACACGGGTTTAGTCTGAAACAAGATAGAGCCCATGGTACTGCCATCTAAGGCAGTAACATGAAGAGGAGGATTAAGCCCTTCCACGGGAATTTTACCCTTGTGGATCAAATCAGGATGGATCAGGTTTTGCTCTGACCCAGACTCAATCAACACGGGGCATTGCTGGGGGTTTTCGACATCAAAAAAGAGGATTGACTGAATCTCTAAACGCGTTTATGTTTAAAACAGGGATGTTGTCCGGATCAAACTCTGGTGAGCTAGAACCACGGGACGGGAAGTGGAAGTCAGGGGCGGATTGCTTGGCGTGGATGACTGGAAAGGGGAACAGGTAAGCAGTTAGGCAGGGCAAGGGAGGATTGTGAAAGCGGAAGGATGTCGAGGCTGCTGGCTTACGTGACAGATGGAAGTTTCTAGACTTGGAGGAGGTAAGCAGGATGCAGTGGCTTGAGGTTGGCTGGGAATGGTGGTTCAGTGGAAGGGTGATCAAGTCTCTCTCTCTCTCTCTCTCTGCAGGTGGAGCAATGGTGGGTTGGCGGGTGGACTGGCAGGCTGTCCTGATAGAGTTTTGCAGAAGAGTTTTGTATGGTAAGAGTCTTTCCAGGGGAGAGCAAATGTGGAGGCTGGCCAAGGGAGATTTGGAGTGGGTCGGAGGAGGGAGGACGACCAGGAGCTGGGAGGAACGTCCGACCACTGGAGTTGGGTCTGCGGAGGAGGACAAGGAATGTCAGAGAACGATTCGTGGAAGAATCACTAATATTCACAGGCTGTAAATAACCCGAATTGGCCTTGTACCACATGGGGAGCAGAACCATCTGACGTCAGCCTCCAGGAACAGCTCTCCTTAACCTCTTAAGCCCCACAGACCCGGCGCCGGGTCACTGTGGGGGAAGGGCGGGGAAATGTCAGAATTTAGTTGACCTGTGGTCACTGATTGCTAAGGATGTCCTATCATTATAAACATCAGAATCTCAGCTAAAGACTCATATAAATATTTTCTGTGACCTCCAAACCCAGAAAAAGTAACAAGCAATTAAAGGGACAGTTGTGCTATTTTGCGATATTTTCATGAACACATTCAACCGAACCTGTCGGTCACCCTGCCGAACAGAACCGAGCAAACTTTGCCTTCCCTGAAAGCAGATTCTAAAGCTGCAAGTCTCATCATGCTACGTGCAAATTTCAGCAAATGAGCAGCAAAATAAGCCCAAAAATACGTACAGCATTTGAAAAACAAGAGCATAAATTTTTTCTTACCTTTGTTTTTTCCGTGCTGAAAAGAATAATCCACCGTGATATGACTGTATTTCCAGAATAACTAAAATATCCAGTGTGCATTTAGAAAAGAAAAAGTGAAAAAAACTTAATCCTTTGCCATTATTTTTTTACATTTGTTTCGAGGAAGCTCAACCTTGTCGGACATGCGCAATGTGAACTTTCCCCATATAAACATTTGCTTTGTCCAATCTGCTTCAAAGTTCTGATGTCAGCGTGATTCTATAGGATCTTACGAATCTAACCATATGTCAATCATCCAAATCGGCCAATAGAAACTGGAGTTACAGGTCTGCGTAATTCTAAAAACAGATATTTTGTTTACATCGGGGCGAGCGCTGTGACGCAGATACGCGCAGGTGATCAGGTGAGCAGATGAGCAGGTGACGATTCAGCTTCGATTGTTTTGTTTGCGTTCGGAAAATGGCGCTTCAAGAGAAAAGAATCATCACTGACGAAGCACTGGTGATTATTTGGAATTATAGTTCATCGGAGGTTTGTGTTGAGGACTCGTCATCAGAAGAGGAAAACCTGATTTTACCGGAGGAAGACAGGTATGTCCCAACTAGCTAATGCTAATAGCTCTGTCAGCCATTTTATATAGATGTTTTTTTTGTGTGTGCTCTTAGGTGTTTGTATATAGACAGTTTTTGTAACTATCTTGTTCACATCTTTTGTGCCTCTGTGTGTGTGTGTGTGTGTGTGTGTGTGTATGTATGTGTATATATATATATATATGAGAGAGAAAGAGATTTGTGAATTTATGTGTGGATATTTGTGTAGATATGTGTACAGAGATGTGTGTAAAAATATTTATGGGTTGTATTTGTAGTTTCTGTATATTTTTTTCTAACTCTTTTTCTGTCATAATATTCTTTTAGTCACCTCGGCATTCCTCCTTAGCTTACTCATCAACGCTTCACCATGCTCAAGCAGACTGCTGGAACGTCATACAGAGAGACACATCTGCCTGAAAGGTATTTATTGTGTGTGTGTGTGTGTGTGTGTGGACATTTATAATTTCTCTATTTTTCTGTTATCTTGTTTTAGTGAGGATGAAGACTAAATACTTCCAAGGCCTTCAACTAAGCTAAGGCAACAGCTGTCCAAATAGTTCTGCTGATACTCCAGTGGGTGTAGATACCACAGACGTTAGGACAGCACTCCTGATACTTTTAGGTTCATGCTCACGATGCCACCGGGCCCACATTTGACCAAGCAGAAGCATGGTCTCCTCTCTCTCTCTTCCAGTTCTTCGTCAGTTCATCTGTAATTTGGACAATTATCTACAATACCAATGCTACAAAAAGCAAAGAGGCTGGTAGAAAGTTCCTTTGGACTCCCCTCACTGTAACAGACATATGTTTTCCTATCCATCATTATATACACCGGAGTTGTGGCTGACTGCTGGAGGGGTGAGTGGCCACATAATTTTAAATTATCCCGTAACACTATGCAGAGAAACCAGTTTGAGGCAATCTTGTGGTCATTGCACCTCAGCTTTGTGAATGAGGACAATGAAAAGAAACAAAAAACACCCCTGATTACAGTCGTCTGTGCAAAATTAGGCCACTCTACGATCATATTGTTACTGCATGCAAAGCTCATTACCATCCATATAACATTTGCATTGATAAGAGGACGGGGTTGTGAACAATTTTGTTATCCATTGCATATGTATATTTCACAATTTTGTTGTATTTGGAATTTGAATAAATGTTCTTCAGTTGGAGTCAAGCCTAACTCTGTGTTATAGTGTTATTTAAATAGGGTGATAAATAAGTTGGATATTTTGCCAAAAAATATAAAAAACACTTTGTTTTCAGGCATATAATTGAACTTGAATGCAATCAGTAGATCAGGAATTAAGAAATTGAAACTTCCACTGTTTGTGCCAAATTGTGCAGAAATGTGCCGAACTGTGCCACACTGCAAAAAAACTAGCTATTTTTTCACTAAAACCTCTGTAACTTTATTCCACTTCACTTCATCAACATGAATCTTGGTACAGGTAATCTTAACATGTTGGTTTATGATTATCTGCAGTAACATATGCTGTAATTTTTACACCCTTGATTAAATCTCACAAGCATTGGCTTCATTTTGATACCAAGATTGTTTACACAGAGTTTGTTTTTGCGGAGAAAAACTGAAATAATGTTGGGCATGTCCTATTCAAGCTAGGAGCTTGGAGAGACCCTGGAGAGACCCTGGGGTTTAAGAGGTTAAATACTGCTGCGGATAGTGAGGCTTGATAGACTGCACCTGGAGGAGCACTGCCGGTCACACCCTGCTGAGAGAGGTAGGAGGAAACAAGACACCAACATCCAGCACACAACCACTGAACCCTAACATCAATGTGGAGAAATCTTGACCCAATCGTTTTTTGCAGAATCCTTTCAGTTTTGAAATAATGAAACCTCTGAGCATAAATGTCTTCTGTAAAATATTTGTTAAATGTCACAGCATCTCATTCAGATTCCAGTCCATACTTTGACTACTTTGACTAGACCACTACAAAGCATTTTTTCTTTTGTCTCTTATTTAGTTTTTATTGCCTTCGCCAGGAAGTCATGTTTTTGTTAGTTTGTCTGTTAGCAACATAACTCAAAAAGTAATGAACGGATTTTGATTACATTTTCAGGGAATGTCTGCAATGGGACCAGGATCAAATGATTACATTTTAGGGTTGGTCCGACCTGAAGCGCATATTCACCCACCGACCAGCGCTGCCTATCTCTACTCCTTTCCCTCAGAGCTCACAGGTGGCTCCCCTTGTGCAGGAGCTCCAGTTGGAGCATATGAACAGCAAATTAATTGCGCATGCTGGTATGTTTCATGCCATATGTAATGGAACACATACCTTCGAGAAACATTCACATTTATCTTGTAACTCCGAAAAATATCTTCCTAAAATTCCTGGGATCATAAAGATGCTTTGGGGTAAACATGAGGTAGGCCTTTTCGTCTTTTTCGTCAGCAGTGTTTTAGGTCTTGGAGCTCTTTCTTGGAGGCAGTTGTTGCCCAGTCTCTTTCTTATTGTTATTGTTGAATCATGAATGTTGACCTTGAGTAAGACCTGCAGTGCTTTATGTCTTGTTTTTTGGTTCTTCTGTAACTTCCTGGATGAGTCGATGCCCTCTTGGGGATTAGGCCAGCCACTCCTGGGAAGGTTCGTTACTGTGCTTCACTGGTGTCCAACTAAAGCTGCACTGACTGCCCAGGGCCTGGATACTCAACATCAAACTGTGAGCCAAATAAATGGTGTTAATCACAAGTTATTAAAATACTCTACAGGGGGGAGGGGGTGTTTTGCATTTATTTAGGTTATGTTAGTCTAAAAATAAAATTTGTCTGATCTGAAACATTTCAAAAGTAACAAGAAGCATAAACAGAAGTAGTCTGTAACAGGAGAAATACTTTTTCATAGCACTGTAGTATTGTGCAAAAGTCTATGTTCTGTTTATTTTTAGTCTGATTCTTCTTCTTTCTTCCCCCACTTATCAATTTTACTCACATAAGACAAACACAGGACAAACAGTGTTTGGTTATGTCTAGACTGTTTTTATCCTAATGCGGATTCCTTCATAACCTCCTATTTTTAATGGATTTATGTGAGCTTTCCTATAATAAAAATGTTGAATGGAATCAGCTTCAGTCCATCTTCTGATAGGTAATGCTTGGGTTTCTTGATGAGCTACAGTGACAGTTCAGATGATAAAATCATTAATAAATCATTTACAGTTACACAGTTCTGAGTGTTCATACATACCACAAAAGTTAATTTATGCTCCAGTGAGGGGATGCTATCAAAATGAAGATTTTGTCTCGAAGTGAATGTGGAAGTAAACACTGGATATGGAAATGAGACGACTTTGCAAATAATGGCTTACAGTGAAAAAGAACCTGGCAGCACTGTCCTAATCGACACACGGTGCAACGCTCTCGAAAATAAGCCCCCAGCTAAAACAAGACACTTGACTGGAAGGACATCGTATTCGCGGTATGATGAAGAATGACCCGCTCATTCTTCTGCAAATCACTCCCAAGCACCATCTAAGGTTGCCATTAGAATTCCAGCCCCGTGAATCAGACACACAAGAAAATAAGAAATCTCCCACCAAAAGTTCTGATTGTTCATGATGGTTCAATAAATGGAATGGAACATTTCTGTAGCAAACACACGGGTGTTATCAGTTGCTCCCAAAACACAGTGAAAGACATTTCAGAAAAAGATCCTGACATTCATAAATCAACACCCAGAACTGGGAAAGCTTGTTATTCACACAGGATCTACTGACATAGCCAAAAAGCAGTCAGAGATTCTGAAAAATAAATTTATCTGATCTGCTGCAATAACTTGAAGGACTTTATATCCACATCAGCAGCCCAGTGCCTACAGAAAATTATGAAAGATATAGCAGACTTCGTATGCTTCACAAATGTTTGAAGAACACCTATGTTGACTGTTCAATTAGATTTATCAATAGCTTTAAAATATTCTGTGGTGCAAAACATCTCTTCAGAGAAAATGACTGTTATCTGAACAAAACCAGACTGAGACTCCTGACCTTGAACATGTTTTGTTATCTCAATCATAAAGCTCTGGATGTTCCAAAACATGTGACAAAGCTCCCAAGGGCTGACCATGACACACAGTCTGCAGAGATTACCAGAGAACAACACTTCCTGCCTCCCCACCAGCACACCAAGTAAAGAAGACACCACCAGCACGAACAGTATTAAGCAGAGACATATAGCATTCATCACAGCATTCTCCAACGTCATCCTACTCGTCATCACCAAATGAATTTAAATTAAGGATGTCCCGATCAGCATTTTGGGCCTCTGATCCCGATCCGATCTTTTAACCTCAAATCCAATCCAATTTCGAGACCCGAAAAGGGGTTTCCAGCAGGCTATATAAATATTAGGGGTGTGCCAAAAAATCGATTCACAGAATAATCTAGATTCTCATTTGCAACAATTCAGAATCGATCCTAAATGTCCAAGAATTGATTTAATAAATAAATAAAATCAGCTGGCTGTTGGCTTCCTTTTTTCTTAACTAGCCTATAGCTACGTGACGTCCGGACGTCACCAATCAGCCGGTTTTTGAACGTGAGCGGCCAATCACTTAAACAAAGAGGAAGAAAATATGGATGAGAGGGAGATCCAACCAGCCCCGTCTTCACTTAGAGCTAAAGTTTGGCATCATTTCGGTTTTTACCGAATGCCTGGAAGCACTGCGCTGGACATGACTCACACAGCTTGCAGCACCAGACCAAGAACTGCACCCTGCAGGCAGAGCAGAAAGAGGGGGGGCTCCCAAGGTGGACCACTATGCATCTGGCCCCCCCACAGAGACCATGGGACAGGAGCATGTGGACTCCAGGTGGGCCAGATTTCCCGACACACCCTAGTGCGCGACAGGTGCAGAACCCGAAGCTGCGCCAACAGCATTACTTTGATCCCGACCCGTGGGAACGCTCATCTAGTGATTCAGAAGAGAGCGCTCCCTACCGAGAATCAGGAATCCGCACACGTCAGTTAGAGTCCCTTGCCAGAGACATAGAACATTTCGACCCAAGCGCGAATGATTCTAACATACATGACTATTTGAGAGAAATAGAAAGGGTTCTCTTAGATTTACCACAGCCTTCATCTCGTGAAAAATTAAAACTGATCTGGAAGACAACTTCTCGAAGTGTCCACAGTTTTATGGAAACGTTATCGCCTGGCGTCAGAGATAGTTATTCAAAGTTGTGTGGAGCACTTAGAGAAGAATTCACAAATTATGCTGATGCAGCTTCTGCAGCCATAAACGCATTTATGATCCTACAGAAGAAACATGAGTCCCCGCGTGATTATTACCCGCGACTCAGAGCCGCTTTTTTACAGGGGCGGAGCGCTCCTGGCTTAGAAGAAGTCTCTAGTTTCAAGTCTCTATTTCTCCATAACCATCACCAGTGCATACGCTTTGAAGTAACCATGCATTGTAGAGTCAGAAACTTAAAGATCCAGGAAATTAGGAAGTATGCCCAGCTCACGTGGGAAACGCTGAGGAGGCCCCACCAAGTAGAGAAGGAAGCCAGAGTTTTGCAGGTTAGTACAGAAATGGACCCAAACCTTGCCCTGGAAGGTCGGGAAGCTCCCCCCCCACCAGAAACAAGGCTGGAGATGGGTCCAGGAAACAGAACAAATTCCCTAAACAGAACCAGGGGGCTGGAAACTGGCATAACTCAAAACCCAAGCTGGCTAACCACACCCAGTCTGAAAAAGGTCCACCCCGTCAGCACCAGGTGAAACATAAGAGCAACTTTGAAGGTAAGGCTAATAGTAACGCTTTAACCAAAAGAGACATAGAAGATGTTTGTCGTAGGTTTTTCTCTGAAGCAGTCGAGCAGCTGAGAAATCCAGTCAGCTCAAAAGAGACACCTCAGCCTCGAGATGAGTCAGACCAGAAACCACCGTATGCATGACTAGGCGTGGATCCGATTCCTACAGCCACAGTCTATGTAATCAGCTGGGGGAACGTAAAATCAACACCTCAGAAGCCCACTGGGACTACCCCAGTGGACACATCACAAACACCATTTCTCACATTTCTTGGTGAACTAACTCACCAGAACCATGCACGTCGCCTTTACTGTCAGACCATTGTAGGAGGGTGCATTCAGGCTAACGCTCTGCTGGACACAGGTTCAGAAATTAGCCTAATGTGCTCAGCTTTGTTTGAACAGGTTACTCAGGCCATGATTTCATTAGGTAAACCATTTCAGCTTGAAAGCTGCGATGTACAAATCACCAGCTACACACGAAATCAGTCATGCATCACTAAGCGGGTGTGGCTGGACATCACTTTCCAGAACACCCAGTCTATGTCTGCACATTAGACACAGAGCCTCTCCTCATTGGATAGGACCCGCTCGAGAGGCTGGCTCCTCTCATTGATTGCCAGCAGGGGAAACTCTGGGCCCAGGTGGAGGTGCCAAAGCCACTAAGCACAGACAGCAGGCACCCAGCTCCCAACCATCAGGTAGCTAGCTTAGAGGAGTCCAGAGAACCCTTGTCAAAGCTAATGCCACTCCCAGAGACGGTCCTGAACACCTCAGCTGCACCGGTGAGCTCAGTCAGGCAGGGAATCCCCCTCGGCAGTCATGCATCATTTCTCAGCTCCTTAAAGAACAAAGGTGCAAAGCTCTACAGCCCCCGAGTGGTTGGAGGCATACACATTGGTGACACTTGCATCCCAGATGTGCTTCTAGCACTCTGGCTAGATAAATCAGCAGACAGTAAGGAGGTTTTTGACAGTCAGTGTCAGGAAGAACCCCTGCTGGTTAGTGTGACACGCAGGCACAGACTCCTGTCAGCTGAATGGCCTCAACTCCCCATGAAAGTGGTTGGGCTCTGCACCCTTGGGGTGCGGATCGGGCCAAAACAGCTTTCACACGTTTTCAGCATTGTTCCCCATCTAGACCCCCCCGTGTTCATCGGAGCAGATCTACTGGTTCGGCTCGGCACACAGCTGGACACTTTCAACCAGGTCCTTTGGACGCAAGCCAGCGCACCTACAGAACCCTTTCGGATGAACCCTGAAGTCATGCTGTCAGGCCAGACCATCCCTCAGGCCTGCCAGGCTGCTAGTGAGAATAGCATGCTGATACCAACAAGAACAGCAGGGGTGGCAATACGCTTAGCGGTGATGAAAGACCAACAGCTATTGGGGAAGCAAGCGTTTTTCCAGCTACTCCCCTACTTCCTGGAACTGAACCTTGTGGCTTGCGGTACACCCATTCTTGAGCTGAACAATCATTCAGCCTACCTGCTGGTTGAAAATCTAACCCAAGTTCCAGTCCCGGTGACAGCCAGAAAGCCTCTTGGCATGCTTATAGACGGCTCATTTCATGATTTTGAACTTTCAGTCCCCGTCATAGGGGATCTGCCTCTGTTCATGAATAACAAACAGTCCTTTTCAGACAGGTTGTTCACATTTCCTTCCAAAATGATCACGGTAAAGCTGCACGAAGCTTTACCTGAGGAGTCCATGTGCAGCGCCACCTTAAGGCCCGAAGGTGACCTAGTGGTGTACACTCTGACGACTCATTCAGCTGAGCGCAAAATCCTGTGGGATTTCCAGAAACTGTGGCTCCCTCTCTCACAAGTCCATCCCGCTAACACCCTCTTCTGGCGACAGATGGGAATGAAAAATGAACAGCTCAGGTACGAACCTAAACACTTTGATGTGGTGAAGATGCAGGAACATGATCCCAACAAGCTGGTGATTTACCGTTCACCACCAGGCATGATGCTGCCACCACGAGGGGCAGCCCATAAGCTACAAGCTTTTTCTTGCAGCCTTCCTGATCTTAGGCTGAAGACAGGTCAATTGGTCTACGCCCACAACGAGCGAGGTCCGCCTCCATGGGCTGACCTAACAGACCAAAGGGGGGTCATCTTAACCCACACCCATGACTTTACTCCATGTGACCAGAAGAGCCCCAAAGCCTCATGTGACATCTTCCAACAGGTGACTTCCTGGCTTCCAAAGGCTCACATGACCGAGACCTGCACCCAAGGATGCTTATCCTGGATCCAGCTCCATGGATCCCAGCTGAGCAGAGATTCCTCTCAGCGAAGGGGGGTCAGATTCCCTTGGATGCACCTGAATCCAGCAGAAGTCAACAAACACCTGCTGACAGTCACATGCAGCTTCATCAGATGTGATGAAGCCCCTCCTAAACTGAATGATACAGCAGTCATCACTGCTGCTCTTTTGTTTAACCAAGGTAAGTTTCACCTCAAGGTCTCCTCCCTGGAGGCGGAGCCTGTCTCCACACCAGTGGAAAAGGGGGACCAGTAAATAGCGTTAATGGAACAGGTGCATGCTTCAAAACTCACCTCTAGCATGCACTAACAACTAATTACATCCATAATTTTAGTTTGTTCTATAGAAATCCTACAGAAACTCCTTAAACAGAGACTGTTAGAACCACAATCTAAAACCCTTCAGGACACAAAAGTGCCTGTCAATCTACGTTCTACTCAACACCCTGCATGCCCTGCAAGCTCTCTCAGATGTCGTAGAAAGATAAAATAATTGACTTAATGTACACACAGGTGGTAAGAGAATTAACGCAGGATCTTATAGAGAAATTGGTTTATCTATGGAAAATCCTGTGGAAGGACAAACTCTTACACATTTAGTTCCTCTAGAACTAAATGTCCCTGTTTTTGTTAACCCAGATAATTTTGAACTTGTATTCATGCTGAACCTTCCCATCATTGAAAGATGACCGTATATAGGCTTAAATCTGTGCTAAATGTTGGTTTTTGGAAAGGTGACACCCACCTACATTTAAAAACCCCATCCATACTAGCCTACCATGACAACGATCTCAAACTTTACCTCACTCCCAACCTAGACCTATGCACTAAAACTAAAGATCTCCACTGGGTTGTTCCCAAGTAACCCGTTCATTAGAGATGTAACTGATTACCTCTGTGGTTTGAGGGATGACGTCCCTCAACATAATTGTCAAGCTACAATGACATTAAAAGATGCAGGTATGGAAACCAAAGTTGAACGTGCAGGTAACCGATGGCTAGTGTGCACACCAGTAGCAGAGGCTTTGATGTCATACGATCAACATGACAAGGTCACCAAGGTAAAGTTGCTAAACCAAACTATGTTACTCGATATCCCACAAGGGACAGTAGTTCACATAGGAGACACAATACTCCATCATCTCGACCTCGACAGACATGACATTGAGATCGAGATCATGGATGCATTTAATGGATATAATGTCACGATTGATACCGAAATTGAGAAACAACTTTTGAAGGAGGGGACCAAATTGATTAAATTCAGCCTCACCTCTACGCCCTTGACTTTGACCCCCCTCCCTCGCTTTCCCAAGAAAGCTGATTGGACAGAAACACACACCTTGACATTCACAGTAATTGCACTTGTAATTGGGTGGGTCTTCACAGCGTTGATGGCTTACACCGCCTACAGGCAGGTCAAACAATTGCAAGCAAGAATCGACTCCATGACATTTCTCACACCGCGATTCATAGCCTCCCCCGGTCCCAAAGCACAAGCTGGTGCCAGTGCCTAGCGGTAGCTACACATTTGTGCCTTCACCCCGTCTCATACTTAAAGCAGTGATGTGAATCATGAAGTATGACGATATCGAAAGGGGGTCGATTTGTTTTATTTTTTTCTTATATTACTTTCTGAAAAAAAAAAAATTCTTGGTGTGATTTTACTTTCTGTTGATTGTTTCTTACAATTATACATATTTTAGTAGAATAGGTTAGCCTCTACCCAGACTAGGTTAACCTCTACCCAGACCCAATTCGGATCAGTGGACCCAGTATAGCTGCAAAGACTGTAAACTGCATTTCCATCCTTTACAACTAAGGGGGGAATGCTGGGACCAGATTCGGATTTAATGGACTGAATTGTTACACCTTCCTGCTGAAGGACAGCGGCATGCCTGGACGTAATGGACAATGAACCTGGTTCTAGCTCCAAAGACTGAACAGTGCGCATTCTTTGGAACTAAAAGGGGGATGTTGAGGCTATGGCCTCTACTGAACATACTGGATCTCCCAGCATCCTTCCACTGAACGAACTGGATCTCCCAGCATCCTTCCACTGAACGAACTGCATCTCCCAGCACCCATTGCGCTGCCCTCGACCCATTCTCATTGGTCTGTGGCCAGTGATGACATCACAGAGGTGGGTAAAAGCAGCGCGAATATTGAAATCTTGGTCTTTTGGTTCCCCAGCGGTGCCGCGAGGAGACGCTTTAATCCACTGCTAGCATTTTCCCTTTTTTCTTTCAAACCTGCGGGACCAGGAAGAACTTCCCTTTTAAACTTCGAAGTGAATCGGCCGAGCAAACAGACTCCCCGTCGGCGTAACCAGGGAGTCAGCTGGCCATCTGAGCTCTATTGAAACACGCCTGAGTCCCTCAGAGCCTAAAGGTGGACGTCTGCTTTTTCTGACCTCGGTTTTGCACAAACCGCTCGTTAAAACTGGACACTTTCTACGTTCTTCGTCGTGGACTGTGGAGAGGTGCCCCCACCAAGTAGGATTAAACTGATTTATATCTCTCAGTCTGGGTAGAGGAGAAGGAGGTCTTGACGGTTAATATCCGTTTTCTGTTGGTTAAAATAAGTCTGTCAACTTGTTAACCACTGTTATTCTTGGTCGTCTGTCGCTGTACACCGACCCTGAATGTGCATGCTTTTTGTGTTTTATTATTTGACTTTGGTTGCAACCAGAAGCAGTATATTATATTGTATTATTTCCTGGCTAGTTTATTGTCCGCTGCGGTCGGCGCTTGTCTGTTTAGACAGGTCGCGTGGACTCAGTTAATCCCCTTTTTCCGTCGCCCCGTTTCCTTTGTCCAAGCCACCATTGCTAATGAAACTAGCCTTTGTTGAATCGTCACGCGGTCTTCTTTTGTCTTTCTTTGTGAACCGATCGCGCCAGTTGATAAGGCTTGAGTTATTTATCGCATTGAGGAGGTGAGCTGAACCCCCCCCATTCGCTCGCTGTTTCCCACACACACACACACATACAGCCGCACACACACGCCCCCTTCCCTCGACGTTAACTTTGTTCTATATTTTTGCATGCGTTAGAATAGATGGAAATTATGAATGAAATGTAATCTGTAAGGTTGACCTATTTCATTAAGAAATTCCCTTAAGTAACGAGAAGTTTCCTGTGCTATTTCAGTGTGTGCTGTGAAGTTTGTTTTAACCCCGCGGACAAACTCTACGCCTTTTCAGAGAGACTGACAGTCTGGATTAATTAAAATTATCTCATTTATGAGATTGGTGCCCCAATATCTTTAATAAACAGGTTAAACTCGAACGTCATCAATAATTATATTAATATTCAATTATTGATTATAATTATTGATGCTCAGAAAACCAGACAACAACTTTTTATTATTAGTAGTTACAACACCGCTCACTACATAACTGATACGTGGGTGCTCAAATCCCGTGTTTTGCAAACTCGTGTGATGCACGAGAGCCTTACAGCCGTAAATATCGATGCCATGTTTCACTCTGTTGCTAATGAATGGGAGCTGACGGTCTCGGATCTAGTGATTGTGACTGATAATGCTGCCAACATGCTCGCCGCTGCACAGATTGACAACTTGGCACACATTACATGTTTTGCCCATACTCTTAACCTGGCTGCGCAACGAGCTCTGAAGCTCACCACGGTGTCACGACTGCTTGGGAGGATCAGGCGAATTACTGGTTTCTTTCGCCGCAACGCCATTGCAAACCACGAACTGCTGGAAAAGTAGAAACTTTTGCAGTTACCAGTGCACAAACTGAAAACGGATGTCGCTACATGCTGGAACAGCGCGCTGGACATGATAGAACGATTCATAGAGCAGCAGCCTGCTATTTGTGCCGCGCTGCTCTCCCCCAGGTGAGAAAATCTGGAAGTGACATCTGCACACTCAGCGACACCAACATCTCCACTGCTGAAGAAATAGCATTGGCGCTGAAACCAATGAAAGACGCAACCCTTATAATGTCAGAGGATTCTACGCCTACACTCTCAGTTATTGCTCCTTTACATGCACAATTGCTGCACGACACGGAGGCAGCTGGCGTTGCTGCTGCTGACACACCAGTTATTCGGGAAATCAAACTGGCAATCCACGATGATCTGGCAAAAAGATACAGTTCTGCACGGGATAAGGGCATGCTGTTCTCTGCTTCCTTTTTGGACCCCAGAGTCAAGGCCCTGCCTTTCCTCACTGAGGAAGACCAGCTGGAAATCCATGCCAATTCAAATGCAGTAGCCACCGTTCAACACTAAGAGGGCAGCACTAAGACGTTTTTAGACCAAAAAGTGTAGAATTAAACAAGTTTACACGAAAATGTAAAAAAATCCCCAGAAACTGAAAGATTGCATTGGTAAATACCCATTTATACAGTTTATAGGCAAAAAAAATTGTTTTGGGGTTTTGTTCCTCTTTAAGAACAGGAACTTTTTTGTGTCAATGTCAATAGGCAATTTTCATCAGAACAGACAGAAATCACATGTGGGGTGCACGAGGGCTCCATCTTGGGGCCCATGGAGAAGCAGCTTTCAGTTTCTATGCTCCCCTTATTTTGAACAAACTCCCAGTAGCAGTAAAGCTGCTGAAACATTGAGTTCCTTTAAATCAAAGGTAAAAATCCATCTGTTTAGAGCAGCCTTTGAGTAAGTAATTATTAACAGCTGGAATTTCTTACTTTTTAATGTATCATATGCCATGATTCTCTAATGTTATATTTTATGCTTTTATTGCTACTTTTATTTCATTTCATCCTCCATTGATGTAAAGCACCTTGAATTGCCTTGTCATTAAAAGTGTGCTAGACAAAGTTGCCTTGCCTTGGCATGAACAGGGTGATTAATGTTATCAAATGTAATCATTGATGCAAAGTACACCCAGAAGTTTTAGAAAGTGAATTATTTGCAAAGACCTTTAGTAAGAGGAGGGGGAAATAAAATAAACAACATTCATGAAAACTGAGTTCCTCACATTGCTCTCAGGTCTTCAACAAAGTTCTGGACAAATAAAGGTATCACAATATATGTCATAGTACAGCAAACAATTTTTTAAAAAGCATTATTAGTTGAAGTGCAGTAAACAGAAACTGGTGCTGGACTGGGTGATTTCTTTTTTATGCAACAAATAAAAGTTTGTTAATCAGCTTGCAAACATAAACAAGATGTGTTTTTTCATTCTTTGTGTGAGTTTTTTCTTGTATTTCATTATTATATGAAGCAAGTACTTGTGGCTTCTACTTCCTGTTTTGTGGTTTCTTGCTGGAGCTCCTGTTACCAGGGTTAAGTGGAAGAACAAATTGTCAAGGTAAAGCTATATTTAATAAAAGAACAACTATATACATTTTAGTTAAAAGTGTTTCTTTGGATGGCAAATAAAAAGAGCATTTTTAAAATCCAGTATAATATATTTAAAGGGTCAGTCTAATGATGCAGATTGTGCCTAATTTTGTTTTTCTATAGCAGTACTGTATAATGTTTGAAACTAATCACAACTGGTCCAAGTCACAAAATCACTCTCCTTCAAACGTTTATTAGCAGGTGTATTGCCATGATTATTAATGGATACTTTCCCACACATCAGAATACTTTAGACATGTCTGTGATCTAAAGGATATGATGCTGTTTCATACCTAGCTGATGTTCCCTTCAGAGAATTTCCCACCGTAGTACAGACAGAGAAAACCTCGTGTCAGACACTGACTATTGCAGATAATGTTGTGGTTTTAAGAGCATGTAAATAGAAATGCACAAAAATGAACTCACGGATAGAGCTGTTCATTTCCACACAGAGAAAAAGTCTAGACACTGGTTTTCCTTGCATGTGTGTACCCTGCTCTTAAATGTGCTAAGACAATAAGAACAGTTCAAACTATGATGCCTTCATTATCATCCAATCAATATTAACAGAACCACCAATGGAACACCACAAACCTCAGTGTCGTTTATTTGAGTTATATAAAAGTGGTAAACAAATATTGAGCACCATTTTGAATGGTTTTCAGCTTTTTTACAAATTACATGTTGACAACTATATTTGTGTTCAGGCCCCTTTCATCTGATACTCTTATATGAAATTGACTGGAACCAAATGCCCTCAGAACTCACCTAATAGGTAAATGGAGTCCAACTGTGTGTGTAATTAATTGTCAGTATCAAAACAGATGTTCTGATATCAGAAAAGAACCCAACAGGCCCAGGGTAACTCTGGAAGAGCCGTGGTGATCCACAGCTCAGGTGGAAGAATATCCTGACTATTATTGTCATGCACTGCACAAATGTGGCCTTTATAGAAACGCAGCAAGAAGAAGGCAATTTATGAAAAGGAAGTCATAAAAAGACCCATTTAAAGGTTATTACAGCAATATAAGGGAGTGGTCAGATGAGACCCCAAAAAACTTTTTGGCCAACATGCAAAACACTACTGGTGACAGCAAACTAACATTATGCATCACCTTGACTCTCACTGCTCCACCATTCCTGAAGTGGAGTATGGTGGTGGTGGTGGCAGCTTCATGCTGTAGATATGCTTCTCTGCAGCAGAAACAAGAAAGTGTACAGTGTGATTAGCTTGGAAGATGAATGGAATTAAATGCAAGGCAATCCTGAAGGAAAAACTGATAGAGGCTGCAAAACATCTTTGCCCCTTACCCCTTAAATAGGAAGAATCCTAATGACTAATATTCAAGCACCATACCAAAGATTTAGGTATCTAAATGAGAGGAAATTTTCTCATAAGATATTGCAGTATTACTTTGTTGAGTCCAGCATATACCTGATTTCACATCAGTTCTATATCATACCAAACATATCATGGAGTACGTTGTTAAGCCTAGTTTATGCTTCTCGGTCTGCGGAGGTGCTGGGACATGCAGCACCAATATCCGTCCATGCAAGGGCTTTCCGTCACTCACACAAGGATGCACAAAGTAGAGTCTATTTTTTTAACTATCTGTCGAACACAATGGAGAGTGCACGTCTATTATTGGTTAGCCCAACATCTGCCCAAGATGGTTTCACCAGAACAGTGCTCTATAGTTGGTGTAATTAGAAGTCAATGCAGCTTTTGAGCACTAGATACTTTATATTGCACGGCCAGTTTATATAATATTGATATAGAGAACAACAAAACCAACCGCTGTGTTTGTTTGTTTGTTTACATGCGTTTTTAGAGTATTAAATGAGCTGCACTTCTAGTAAAAAGCTTTCTAGCTCAATCAAAACTCACTCTCTGTCGGCCATTGCTTGCCACAAGCTTAAAGGGGCTATATGCAATTTTCTGAAATTTGAAAAACTGCTCTTCCTTTCTACTCGCTTATGCAGCGCGCGCTCTTATGCCGGTCGCTCTCAATTTTTGATCTTTTTCGGGCACTTGTCAGGGGTTTAACTTTCTTAGTCTTATGTGGAGTTACTGTTGGTTTCAGAGTTGTCCTTGGTCTCTTCTATGTATTCGCACAATCCATTGAACTGCTTGCGAGTGCTGACTAGCGGTGGTGGCAGAGTGATCTGAAACATTTAACATGAACGCGCTTGACACATCCGCAGACAGCAAGGGAAAATCCGACCCGACAGAAAATAGAAAAAATTGGATACAGGCTTATAGGTGCACCCACTGTGAGCTGACAAGGTGTCAGTAATGCTCATCAGCAGATGTTTGAGTCATAAATGGTCAAATAAAAAGGTTATTGTTACGTTTATTTTGGGGAAAAAGTTGCATGCAGCCTCTTTAATAGTGGTTTAATATCTGCTGTTTTTAAAGCCTGGAGGAAGACACCTGACAGGAGGGATGAGTTCACTATTTGAATCAGATCAAGCAAGCAGATCAAGTTGCATATAGCCCCTTTAAAGTAAATAAACTGTGGTGGACCAGAGACGTCACTGCAATGGTAGGCAGACCCGCCAGAAAACGTCTGCACCCCCTGCTGTCCTGGCGAAGAATTGCTTTGCAAAATCTGGCACACCAACGAAGAAGTATAAACTAGGCTTTACACTAAAGCTGTAGCTTCTGCCACAACCTGAAATAACAGAGAGCTTCTCCATTATGCCTCAGAATTTATTTTGTGCAAAGAACATTAAACTTCTGGTTACTCAACACTTGAGAGTAAAATCATCCTCCTTCACCACAGACGGGTACAAAAGGCCAAAGGGGCCTGCAAGCCAAGCACACACAAACATAAGTGATATTCTCCAGCTGCTGAAGCTGCTTTGTATCTGAACAAATCAGTGGTTTGTTTGTTCAACAATAATTGTGATTTAGACATTTTGTCAGTAATAAATGAATTTGGGTTGTTTTCTTGTTCAACACACCTTTAACTGTTTTTTAAACCACAGATTTTTTGTATTTTGCTAAGTATTTTGGAAGTTTGCTAATATCAAACTAAACTGGACAGTTGTGGGTGAATGTGTAAAATGCAGTGTTTGATGTGTGTTGCAACAATTAATGACATATAAGTTTGATGAGAATAAAACTACATTCATAAACATGAAAAGAAACCCTTCTTCATGCAGGCATTGGCCAATGGATGGATGGCTTACAATAGTACAAGTCTTTTGATGTAGTGCTTCCTAAAATGGCTAAGATTTTTAACCTTATTTGTAGTATTTGTAACAAGGATGTGTTAGATATAAGGAAATGTGTTCTTCATACAGGAGACCCTAATCTGAGAACATACAGAATAATAGGGTACTATGGGTGTGCAAAAGGTTTGGCTGATGTGGTCATCTCTCATTTCTTAATAAGTAGCATATACTAGCTATCAAACTTAAAGTTGCACATGGAGGTAATGTTGAAAGGACAGTCTAGAAACTGAATAACACATTACAGAGAGTATAAAAATGAGAGATGATGGAAAGATGTAAAGTGTTTAATAAGAGCCATTTAAAAGCTGTAAAGTATTTCCCATGCTCAATTGCAATGGGGCCTTGCAACCGAACATTATTACAGCCCAAAAACTGTGAAACATATGCATAAACTTATGCATATTAGTCTTTTGAAGAATTTATGTTTATCACAGGTATCCTCTTACACATCAAAAGGGTCATCACCCTCTCAGATGTATGCTTACTGAGATTATTTTTAAGTCAGCACAAAGGGGTGAAAGATCCTTTTTGAGTAAAGGCTGAAAATGTGAAAGCGTTTCACTCAGTTTTGTAAATCCAATTGATTTCCCCATGTTTTGGCCTGCTAAACATGCATTTTTCAATACAGCAGTAAACATGACAAGATAGAAAACAGTGTAGCAGTATCTTTAGGCCTACTTCATACCTCCCAGTCCATTTTACTGTCTGCTCAGACACCAAGCCTGGGTGACATAAATTTGATCATCTCTATCTGCCCACCAGGGTCAGCTGACTCTCAGCAGCCCAGATTTTGCTCAAGAAACAATGACAATGATTATTTTTAAGTATGGGAAGACCTTCAAAGGAGATATAGGGCATTGTTTACCCGTGGTCAGAAATCAGTGTATTCTTTATTCTCTCTTATTTTCTTCTCCTTCTCTGAAAAAACAGTGTGCAATCCATCACATTATCGGCTCCTATGAGTGTGCAGTGAAATCTGTCTGTTTCTGCGTGGAACACAGTTGCTCAGCTGAGCTTCAAATTGCATGAATATGGGGATCTGGTTGAGGTCCAAGCAGCTCATATTTACATACACAGAGAGGTTTTTTTTAAAGCTTTGACACTAAATAGAAGTGTGTTGAGATCACACAGATCATTTTTTGCCTTTGCAATTTTCCTTTTTTTTAATTAAGAAACCACAGTTGATTATAACGTAGAAGGAAATGTTGTGCAACATACCATGCCATTGTAAGCCACAAAAAATATAGCCTTCAAATCTAAAATATATGCAGGCTCCATGCATCACATGGTACCCTTTTGTTTTACCTTATTTAATTACTTTTAATAAAATCAACACTCTTAGGCCTCATCAGAAGCTCATATACAGTTAGAAAATATTAATACTATTACCTGGATTTCGTAGATTGTGTTTGTCTTTAATCCAACAACCCAGGCTGATTCTTTTTTTAAATCTGCACAAGAACAAACTCTGTGCTTAGTTGTGCAGCTTTTACCTTAAAACACACAAAGGTGATAGTTTTTATCTTTCTTTGTGGACACTTTTCTTAGTATTTTGGGTTTCTTTCAAGATTTTTCTACAACCCATCTTAATTTTGGTTAAAACAAAATAATGATTCCTCTGGATAAAGAGCTATAGGTGACAAATTAGAAGCAGATAGTATGAATGTTTTTGCCTTAAAAAAGTTGATTATAATATATGGGCTTTTTTATTATTGTGTGACCTCCCTGAACTAGTTTCAAGATAAGCCCAGACGTCACGCGGAGGCAGGGGACTTCCAGACAGCTCTTATCTAACTCTGTTACTGTCCTGACACATAAACCCTCACAACATTGTCTTTGAATCTAAAAGTAAACAGAGCATAGCCCAGTGGGATTCCCTTTACCATCCTAGACCCAGACCTTTGTGCGGTAAGCTCACATTCAGACTGTATTGACACAAGCTGCTTTGTTTGTGTTGGTTTGAATGTGCGGGTGACTTTTCCTTTTAAATCCTGTAAATGTCCTCAAAAAGCAGCAACAAGCCAGTTCCACACATACTGGGAAAAATGCTGAGTTTAAATGACGCTATGATTATGTTCAAAACAGTGAAACGTCAGTTTTGTCTGGGTATTTTTACTAAGAGGACACAATAGTCTTTGGAGAAACCAGTAGGTTATTAAATGTGAGACATCCCAAAAGTATTTGGTACAGTAGCTCTGCTTTATTTAAATATTTACAGCAATTACAGCAGCACTGTAGAGACATTAAGCATGCTCAGGCCAGGTTTCCTCTGTCTATACGGTGGGACCAGATTTCCTACAAGTATAAACAGGTTTCCAATTGGACAGTCACCAAACCTGTTAATGATCCGTTGTATGTCTAAACTTCTCAAATTATGAGATTGTGACAGCCTATGATTTCAGTGTCAGCTAAAATAAAGAAACATAAACCATAGTTTGACATTAGCAAGCACCAGCTGCGTTTCTCTATTCACGGCAGGCTCCCAGCTGGGATTTTTTTTCTCCCTTTGACTGCATTAAGTGTAACCTAAGACGAGGGAACACAACACAACAAATCCCTTCAGTGCTGTCTGTGTGTATTAAAGAGAGCAGGATAAATTATTGCATGGAGGGTGCCTTGTTGGCAGAAGCCCTACTGACTTGTTGGCCGATAGCTTCAAATTCCTGCAGAGAAAGAGAAGGGAGGATGAGAGTTATGAGGGAAGAGGAGCAGGAAGAAAATACTTTGCAACGAGGATAAAATGTAGCATATTAACACCTTGGTATCAATGTTCCTTCTAATTTTTCATGTGTCTGAGCAAACACACAAACGCATTCATCCAGTTTACATAGTTTATTAAAATCATCTAATTACAGCATTTAAATTTCTGTGAGAATACTTTTTAATTAAGTGCATTATCCCACTTACAATGAAAATGACAAAGATCTTATTCATGACCTGTGTAGTGTGTTAACACTATTGCAAGTATAAATATGTCATTAGAACTGTGGAGAAACACAACTGGGTAAGAAAGTCCTCCTGTGGTCTGGGAGAGGGTCCTGTAACCCTTTGTCTGCAAAATACAGCATATAATCACACAATTATTTTTATTTCTGCTACTCATAAACTGGTGACAGTATTTAATGATAAATTTTTATTAATGAACATTGTAAATAAATGACACTAGTAAAGCACAAATCTGATTGAGGACTTAAATTTCACTATATTTTTTCCGTCTGTCCTTCTCCAACCACGTATCCAGTGGTTGTACACGTTGTCCAGGTTGATGGGCTCAACAGCTTGCAGCTTTGACTTTATGCACATCAGCTGATCCAAATGGTCCACTGTTTTGATACGATTCATTAAACTAAAGCCTCATTCACAGTCTGCGCTGGATGCTTGAAATGTAGCACAAATATCGATTGATTAGCTGCGTAAATACGTATGTGAATTGCATCATTGGCTGGAGCCGCCAGCCACCTTTCACACAATGACGTAAACGTTATTGTCTTGAAGCGAAATCTTTTAACCCAAATGCAGAATCAAACACTAAAATATTTATTCACACAGTATGAGCAGATAAACTCTAGCCCTGCTCACTGAGAGGAGCAGGAGCAGCACTACTATGTCCCCATTGTAAGTTAAATGCTCATTTCTGAATTTCTTGTTAAAATAAATTTTCCTATTCAAAGGTTTTTTTCTTTTGTGGCTTTTCTGAGAGGAATAAAACGAAAACTTCAGACGTTTTCAGAACATTTTATGATTCCCCTTTTCGTTAAAGAAAATTCCACCAAAACACTACAGACTTTCTAAAAATAAATCAAGCGCATTTCAGAGCACATGAACTTGGCACTGTTAGCAGCTCTGTGCATAGACGAAAGCACTCCGCTCCTATATAAACAGGAGAATCTGAGTTTGTGTCTGGATTAATTTTTTTTTTTTTTTACCTTAGTCTTATTTGCATACCCGTGTCTATCTTTAATCTTGACTTCACTTGCAGACCACATAACCTATCTATCGGGTTTGAAAAAAAGATAGAATTGTGCTGTTCAAACTTTCTTAAAAAAACTGATATGGGCAAAAATGTCCGATTGGATGCACATTTGCCTCCAGCGCATTTGTCTCTGCCGCATTGATAAGGCAATAACCATGGATAATGGGTTCGGGCGAGTGTGTGTTTTTCTAATTGGACCAATGCAGGGGCACCGCTGGAACTGTAAATCGGTGCATATGCTCATTGATTCATACTGCAAAATAGCACAGAATGAATTATTTGTTTGTTGTTGTTTTTTGTTTTTTTTTTCAATTCAGGTTAGATTTTTTTGTGTGTGCGCAGAGTAGATTTTCTGTGCGTGAAGACTGTGTCAGCAGTGCACAACTGCGCACATGTGCAGCTTAGAGGGAACATTGCTTGGGATACCAGAAGTTAGTGACTTTCTTCCATAGTACAGATAGAGTTACAGCAACACAGTTTCTTCAAGATCCACAAGATGACGAGAAAGTTTTTTTTTGAATCAAAGTGCTTGATGACTCAATGTCCCTTTACAACTATCATGGCAGCATTATGATGGTAGGTTTGATTAGCTTTTTTTTTTTTGACCAAACTAATTTCATATTTCTGATCAAAAGCTGGCCAATATTTTAACACAAAGAATGGTTCCATTCAGAATCATTATTCTTTTAGTAATTCTATTAATTAAAATAACAAAATTTAAGCTAAAACTACAGAGTTATGAACATCGCGCTCAAACATTTCAGTGCCTGTTGTTCTCAGTGGCCCATTTCCTCATTTTCTCCTTCTTCTGAACTTGAAGAAACAATTTTTAGCCCACTCCCAAATTTATGTCATTCATTTTAATTAGTTGGAGGGTCTGGCCCGGCCCAGAGCTCAGTTTATCCAAGAACCACCTCTGTATAGTATCATGTTTAATATAATTACTTGTAAGTTGTTGTTAAGCATTCATCTGGACAGTGGGGTTTCATGGATCTAATAGGAGCTGATAGAAAATAGTCTGAGGGTCAGTGTACACAGATCTACCTTTGACCTCCTTCCTGACCTTAACGACCTTCTGACCCACATCTTGAACTCAGAGGGGCATTGTAAAATGTTCAACAAGAATTATTACTTGAAACACAGCCTTTTCCTAATGTACCAGAAGAAGAGCAAATACCTGGGAAAAATATATAACGAGAAAGATGAGAAAGATAAAAATTTTGAACTGCTTAAAACAACACCAACAAAACAAAGGGGATATCCTGTTTTTCCAGAGCCCCACTCCTCTCAGAATAGCACAGCATGGCAAGGAGGTTGTTATCGGCCTTATCACAGCCTGCATTATGGTGATCAGTGTGACAAGGAAACATCACGCATTGTTCCCCCCCTTCCTATAATACCAACGCCTGAAGCGCTCCACAGTGCTCTGTACTGCCTGTATCACTCTTACTGTCCAGCTGCACTGTCCACCTTATTGAGATAGAGTATCTCAATCAGTGCCTTGAGCTAATGTTACACAAACCACGCCTGCAACATTATCTCCATTTGGCATGTGATGGAGGGGTTGTAATCATCCAAACATGTACAGACACACACTTATCACCCAATCTTATGGTTTCTTTTTTTATCGGTGCAGAGGCATGTGGACAGCATTTCTTGGTGTCACACTATTTCCCCAAGATTCTCAGCATTTCTGGTTGTGTCAGCAGTTTTAAAGAAGCTATTAATGACCCCCAAAATAATTTCACATTTTTGTGGATCCATCTTGCAGCTTGCTGACCATTCTAGGCATTTACACTGATCGCTAATTGCTCAGGCTCAGCTAAGGCTTTCGAGCCACAAACATGCAAACTTGCACATATGAGACACGTTCACACATTGGTCACACCCATATCTATGTCAGCCCCACTTTTCACATCTACACTCAGTGACAGTCTGGTATGCAGAAGCACCTCGGGCTCACAGCGCACATCTTTACATGCAGCAGCTGCAGCTCTGACCATGTGGGTGTCGCTGGCACGCCTCGCTCCATAAGTAAACCCACGCTCCGAGTATCTGTGGCATGCCACCCAGCTCAAGCTGGGGCTTTCATGCACTTGTGCAGAGGTCAAAGCTGGCTTGACAGGAGGTCGAAAAGTCAATGTTCCAAACACCAAGGTCAAAACTTTCAGCTGTAGGAGAGTACAGGCAGATGGTCTTAGATGGGACAATTTAGCAACTTTAATAGTTCTAAGTGAATGGGCTTTACAAGTTTTAGAGTGGGCTATGAAGTTTGTTTGTTTTTAATTCCTCTATATTTAATTTCACCTTTGTGTTGCTTCATAATCCAGCATCAGGTTTAACTGACCATCAGAAGACAACATGGAAGCTTTAGAGGAATGGATAACCAGCTACTAAAAGCATGAGCCAAAAGGTCTAAAACACTGTGGTGTTTTTTTCATGTTAACATTTTGTTGGAAGCACACAGATTCCCCCTAAGTATCCAATGTCACCTAAAGTTAAGGAAACTATGCACATCAATTTCTCAAAAGGATTATTCTGTTTTAATAGATTTCAAACTCTGAAATGTCAGACATTTTATTACTTTCAGAATCAATAACTTTTGAACAAATCACCAGACAAACAACACAATATACACAGCCTGAATACATTGTAGCAGGGGTCTCCAACCCTGGTCCTCAAGAGCTACTGTCCTGCAGGTTTTAGATGGAACCTTGCTCCAACACAGCTGATCAAATGAATGATCTGTTACCAGGTCTTTGCCAAACTTGATGGTATGCTGAAGATGTAATTCAATCATTTGAATCAGCTGTGTTGGAGCAGGGCTGCACCTAAAACGTTCAGGACAGTAGCTCTCGAGGACCAGGGATGGAGACCCTTGCACTATAGTATAGAGCTGGGTGGCATTAAAAAAATTGTGCAATGTCTAAAATGGCAGTACTGTAACTATTGAGTAGTTTTCCAAAGCAACCATTACCATTTTGTTTCTAATTCACTCGAAGCTGAGTCTTTCGTAACATTCCTGAATGCATCACCAAATCCCCTCCCTCGCCAATTGAGAAAAGTGCAGAAAATGCTGATTATTTACCAGGTGAACTGAGGGAGAATGAAGACACCAAGACACCATTAGAAATGTAAACAGATGGTAAACAAACAGGACAAGAAAGAAAGGAGATTTCAGCTTCTCTCTCTCAAAACTATGTTTTAAGAAAGCTACTGCTTGGCTGATGTGGAACAGCTCTCATTCCAATTATTCTCTTGCTCATTTTATATTCAACCTATTCAACCTTTGGCCGGCCCTGGAAATTACAGTACTAGGCCCATCTAATTGGGCCAGTATGGAAACACAATTAGGAACTTTAATTTACAATTAAGCAATTTGTCAGTTTATGGTTAGCTAATGTTAATGCAAACAGACAAAGGAATCCTGTCTACTAACTTAATGACTCAAGGTCATTATTGAGGAGGAGCGCTGATCCTGTGCAACCTACATAGTGAAAGATTTGCACCTGTCTCTGTAACTGTCGAGCACAGCTGTCGAGGGCAAGTGGTCGTGGGAAAACTCAGAGAGCATGCTGCTGTGATGTTTTGTTAGGTTGCCCCAGCTGAGCAGGGATGTTTAGCCAGCTGATGGGTATGAACTATATATATATATATATATATATATATATATATATATATATATATATATATATATATATATATATATATATATATATAATATCTGAGTCCAATCGGACAAGCCAAGTGTGCAATGGCTTTATGTGTCAAAGATCAGCAAGGGTTGTATGCATCCAAATATTCTGGAGGTGATGAAAGTGGCTTGGGTGCTCCACGATTTTCTTAAGACAGAAGTGGTAAAAACTATTTTCAGACACCTTTAGCTTTTCACATTTGGTCACGTTACAACCACAAAGCTCATAGTTGTAAAGCCACGGGAAATGAAACATGTTTTAAAAACATTTTTAACCAAAAAAATCTCAAAAGCATTCATATCAGTTTAATTATTTTACCCCGAAATAAAATTCAGTGCAACTGGATGCCAATCGAGCACATCTAAAAAATAAATACTGTGGAGGAATAAATGGACGACACACAGGAGCTAGGTTTGATCACCTCTTCATCTTAGCTCCGACCTGACACTGAACAACGGTATGCCAGTACACAACATAGAAACGCATACAATAATCGCGCCAAAAATTCATACATTTTTTAAATTCAAACATCCTGTTTTCTGGGTGTGAGTGGAGCCTCCTCGTGGTCCGCCACACACGCCCCCCCTGCGAACACCCTGTAGTGTCCATATTTAAGCCAGGATCGAGGGTTTGAGCAAACGGCCAGAACGGCTGAACCTGGGCCCCTCAGAAGCAGTCAGGAACTCCCTGCACTGAAGGTGGGGATGAGGGCGACGAGGGGAGGCAGAGGAGGAGGTGCGATCTGAAGGCTAATGAGAGTCTCTGGAAGGAGGAGAGAAGTCCGTCAACAATGTGGAGGGGGGTCGTCCCCTATGAGGAGCCTGGGCTGTTACTACCTCATCATCTTTAAGAACAAGAAAGGGTTTATGCCTATCAATACAGACCGTCTCCATACACCCCCCCAGATCTAAAAGAAAGTTCTTAGGCCCAGGTTCGAGGACCCTGAAAGGGCCATCATACAAAGGCCGTAAGGGTGTCCTGTGTGCATCATGTCTAACAAAAACAAACTTAGAAGACGCCAAGTTCTGTGGGACGAATGACTGGGGCAAACAATGATGTACAGGACCAGGAACGCAGATAATGGGCCGCAACCCAAGCATAACCCATGGAAGGCGGTCAATCCAGTTGCCATCGGTCAGAACAGCACGAAGCGCTGCTTTTAATGACCTGTGAAACCGCTCACATAAGCCATTAGCCTGTGGATGGTATGCAGTGGTGAGGTGGATCTTGACCCCCAGGCCATCAGCCATGGTGGACCAAAGCTCAGACACAAACTGTGGTCCTCTGTCAGAGGTAATGTCTGAAGGGGGGCCAAAACGTGCAACCCAGGTTGATAAAAACCACCACTTCAGATGTTGTAGATACCAGCGGAACCACTTCTGGCCACCTGGTGGTACGGTCGATCATGGTCAGGAGATGAGTGAAACCCTGCGATGGGGGCAAAGGACCCACTAGGTCTACATGGACATGATCACACCTGCGACTAGGAATGGGGAATGGTTCAAAAGGTGCTTTTGTGTGCTTATGAACCTTGGCCCTCTGGCACGGGACACATGCTGCAGCCCATTCCTTCACATCTTTACGCAATCCGGGCCAAACAAACTTGGAACTAACCAGTTTCACTGTCTGGTGTGGGGGAAATGCAAAGCGTCAAAAACAAAGCTGGAACCAGAGGGCGGGGACAGCCAGTAGAAATGTCACAGAGCAGATGAGGACCTCCTTCCTGCACCTGTCTCTCTTCCAACTTAAGGCAAGTGGGCTCAGACTGCAGCTTAAGGATGTCAGCATCGCTGTGCTGATCTGCAGCCATAGCAGAGAAATCAATACCTACATAAACTGCAGAGACCAGTGTACGGGACAGACAATCAGCCACCAAGTTGGATTTGCCAGCCACATGTTGAATGTCTGTTGTAAACTCAGAGACAGCAGCAAGGTGGTGCTGTTGACGTGCAGACCAGGGGTCAGAGATTTTAGACATGGCAAATATTCAGGGCTTGTGGTCAACGTAGGCTGTAAATTGGCGGCCCTCGAGGAAATTCCGTGTGGCTAGATAGAGAGCCTGTCAAAAACGCTGTATTTACGCTCGTTGTCCCACAGCGTACGGCTGAAAAAGGCAAGCGGTTGCCAAACCCCAAAGACCCGCTGCTCTAACACCGCCCCTACTGCTACATCAGAAGCGTCAGTGGTCAAAGCCACCTGTGCTGAGAGGCAGGGGTGGGTCAAAAGGGCGGCATTGGCCACCGCGGACTTAGCATTATGAAATGCTTGGAGACAGTCCGGGGTCCAGTCCACATTTTCGGTGGCTTTTTTCTTTTTAAGCACACAGTATAGCGGCTGTAGAAGTTGTGCTGCCCTCGGGATGAAACGATTGTAAAAATTAACCATCCCGAGAAATTCCTGCAGGGCTTTCACCATCTGAGGACGCGGAAAATCGGACACCGCCTGTACTTTAGTGGGTAATGGAACAGCGCCACTGGCAGAAATGCGAAGGCCCAAAAAGTCCATGACTGGCAACCCGAACTGGCATTTTGCTGGGTTGACTATCAGGCCATGCTCCGCTAGGCGTTGAAAAACCTGATGTAGGTGGGACATGTGCTGTTTGGCAGAGCTGCTGGCCACCAGGATGTCATCCAGATAGACGAAAACAAATTACAACCCGCGCAATACTGAATCCATCAATCACTGGAGAGTTTGGGCGGCGCCTTTAAGACCAAAAGGCATCCGTAAAAACTCAAAAAGGCCAAATGGGGTAATTACGGCTGTCTTGGGGATGTCGTCCTCATGAACCGGAACCTGGTGATAACCGCGCACCAAGTCCACTTTAGAAAAGATAGCGGTCCCCGCGAGATGGACAGAGAAGTCCTGCATGTGGGGGATCGGATAACGATCGTTTGTAGTGACATTGTTAAGGCATCGGAAATCCCTGCATGGCCGCCACTGGCCGTCTGACTTCGGCGCCATGTGTAATGGCGAAGCCCAAGGACTGTTAGAACGCCGCCCGATGCCTAAACGCTCCATGTTAGCGAACTCCTCCCGAGCAATAACTAGCTTAGCGGCATCAAGGCGGCGCGCCCACGCGAACACCAGGGGCCCGATAGTGGGGATATAATGCTCTACCCCATGCTTAGTGTCAGTGTTTGAAAAGTTGGGAACAGTCAGTGAAACTCTCATAGTAAGCGCTGAAAAACATTCTCAGAACCCAAAACATTACCATGTACTAACGGCACAGCTCCACGCATCAGACAAGGCAGAGAGGAAAACGACAGAGCGCCAATCAACCATCTGTTAGCGACATCGACAAGGAGTCCGTGCGCACAGAGAAAATCAGCCCCTATGATGGGAACCAAACTGGCAGCTACGACAACGTTCCACTGGAAGTCTCTACCGTGAAAGCAGACAGTCACCAACCTTTCGCCAAATGTCCTGATGGGGGAGCCCTTAGCCGCAGTCAGCAGTGGACCGCAACCTTCAGCTAGCCTGTCAGAGCCAGACGGGGGAATCAGGCTCTTCTGGGAACCAGAGTCGACCAGAAAACGTCTCCCCGACCGTGAGTCCTGTCGTTTTCCTGCGGCTGGAAGCTGCATGGCGGGAGGCAACGCCGGGCTTTGGCGCCGAACCGCTGGTGGTAGAAGCAGAAGGCTGTTCCACAGCGTCTCTGCATAGCGATCCTCGCCACCACCGATTGCTGGCCAGCCCCTGAGGACGGTGCCGGGAGCTTAGCAGATGTCGCCGGAGATGCAGGAGCCACCGCTTGGACAGTAAAGCTCTTCGTAGCAGGGAGGATGCGATTGGCTTCTTCCGCTAGTGAGCGGTAGTCTTTTTGCAGCAGCAGCGGGGAGTTGGCAAGGACAGGCCGCACTGGAGCTGTCGGAGGAACAGGTGGATGAAAAGGAACCCGCCGTCATCATTACCCAGCAGGGATAGCATGCAGGAAGCAGCAGGTCTTTGAGGGCGGCGTACTTCCCATGGGTTGGGGATTCCCGGAGAAGGGACATGGTACGGCGGGTAGACAGTGGATCCAGCGAGGCAACCACATAGTGGTATTTCGTGTCGTCTGAAGTAATTCCACGCAGAGCAAACTGGGCTTCAATGTGGACGAACCATGAAGGAGGATCGTGCAGCCAAAAGTCCGGGATTTTTACAGCCACGGAAAAAGAAGCTGGGGACGTTGGATGTTCCATGACAGCAGGCGTCACCTTAGAGGAGCTGGCTTCAGTTTCGGACATGTTCAATTCAGGGGTCACCAATGTGGAGGAATAAATGGACGACACACAGGAGCTAGGTTCGATCACCTCTTTATCTCAGCTCTGAACTCAGACACTGAACAATGGTAAGCCAGTACACATAACATATAAACGCATGCAATAATCGCGCCAAAAATTCATACATTTTTTAAATGCAAACATCCTGTTTTCTGGGTATGAGTGGAGCCTCCTGGTGGTCCGCCACAGTACACCTTTGAGTAATTAAATCACAGTAATAAATCTAGCTGTTCTCTGAAGGCCTGAGAGATTGGTTAGAGAACATTAATGAACAAACAGCATCATAGACATACAGTGTAACACACCAGACATGCTAGGGATGAAGTTAGGAGGATAAAACCGATAAAAGGTTTCAGATGAAAGCATATTGACATCTTGGAATGGTTCACTGAAAGTGTGGCAAGGCTTAAAAGATTATGTTTACAGGCACCATGGGGCCAAAGATTTTATTCTCTGGATGTGGAATTCTGGTAGAGGCATACCCCAAAAGACTTACAGCAATAGATGCTTCTACAAAATATTGACTCAGCTTGCTGAATTTTGAAAAACATGTCATTAACCTTCCACTTTGCATTTCTGCACACTGTTTTGTGTTTGTTTATCACAGAAAATCCCAATAAACTACGTTGAAGTTTGTGACTCTAATGTGACAAAATGTAAAAAGGTTCAAGAGGCGTGAACACTTCAACACCATAATCCATATACAGTAGCTGTGTCAGTTTAATAATAAAGAAACATTTTTCAGTTAGTTTTCATTTACAGGTCATATTGTACATTATAATGAAGCATCATTATATGACTTGTTCTTTACAAGTGCATATAACATGAGCTGGTACACCACATCTTACACATTACCCACGTTGTCTGAATGTGGAACCTAGAAGATGCTTATCTGCAGTCAGTTTGAACATGACAAACCCCACTTTTCGAAGGAAGTCATCACATCTAAGAAGTGAAAGACAACGTTAGGAGCTGCAGAGATATAAAGAAGCTCTCATGACTGCCCCAGCTTTTAATACATATGATTATCTCAATAGGTCAGAACATGAGATTAGTCACAGAGTCGTTTAGAGCACATACAGTAAGGACCACAAATTAAAATCGTGAATATATATATATATATATATATATATATATATACACAGTCCCATCCAACTATCGGCCAGTAAGCTGTCTCTCCACAACATGGAAGCTCATGTCAGGCATCATCGCGGCTAAGATAAGCAGGCACATGGATAAATAAATGAGCAAAGCACAGAAAGGCATTGGTAGAGATACCAGAGGCACTAAACACCAGCTCCTGGTTGACAGAACAGTCGCCCAAGACTACAAATCCCCAAAGACCAACCTGTGCACTGGATCACATGGATCAACGAATGCTTGAAGCTGGTCAACATCAACAGGACTCTTGGAGCATTCATTGCGAACTCGATGAGGTTGTGGAGAACCGCCCTTGAGGCCAATGCCAAGCCACTTGCACAAGTGTCCAACAAATGTGTCATATACCAAGGTGATGCTCTGTCCCCACTGCTGTTCTGCATAGGTCTGAACCTCCTAAGCCAAATAATCAACAAGACTGGCTATGGATACTGCCTCAAGAATGGAGCTACGATCAGCCACCTCCTACATGGATGACATCAAGCTGTATGCTAAGAGCAAACGGGACATAGATTCCCTGATCCACACCACCAGGATCTACAGCAATGACATCGGAATGTCATTCGGGCTTGACAAATTTAGTAGGATGGTCACAAAGCGAGGCAAGCTAGTCCACACTGAAGGGGTCTCACTCCCAGAGAGAACAATAGCAGGCATTGAGGACAGTTACAAGTACCTGGGAATACCACAGGCAAATGGCAACCTCGAACAGGCAACAAGGGAAGCAGCAACAGCCAAATACCTCCAACGGGTGAAGCAAGTCGTAAGAAGCCAGCTCAATGGCAAGAACAAGTCAAATCAAATCAAACCAAACTTTATTTATAAAGCGCTTTTCATACAAGAAGTTGCATCACAAAGTGCTTTACAGATTAAAATGACCCCACATAAAACCACATTCCCATCCCTCCCCCACAGATTTAAAAGCATGGTCACAGCTATACCCCCTTCCTCCCAACCCAACTCCCAACTCCTTTATTGTCCAAGACAATAAACAGCTACGCCCTGCCAGTGATCAGATACCCTGCAAGAATAATAAGGTGGCCAAAGGATGAGATACAGACCACAGATTTTAAGACATGAAAGCTCCTCACCATGCATAGCGGGTTCCATCCCAAATCCAGCACCCTGAGACTGTACGCAAGCCGTAAAGAACGAGGCCAAGGACTGATGAGCTTAAGAGCCACTATCCAGGATGTAACATCGAGAGGGGCTGAGCTGTCCACTGACCACTACCTGGTGGTGAGTCGGCTCCGATGGTGGGGGAGGACGCCGGACAGACCTGGAAGGCCCAAACGTGTTGTGAGGGTCTGCTGGGAACGTCTGGCAGAGTCTCCTGTTAGAAGGAGTTTTAACTCACACCTCCGGCAGAACTTTGAACATGTCCCGGGGGAGGCGGGGGACATTGAGTCCGAGTGGACCATGTTCCGCGCCTCCATTGCCGAGGCGGCTGACCGAAGCTGTGGCCGCAAGGTGGTCGGTGCCTGTCGCGGCGGCAACCCCCAAACCCACTGGTGGACACCGGCGGTAAGGGATGCTGTCAGGCTGAAGAAGGAGTCCTACCGGGTCATTTTGGCTTGTGGGACCCCTGAAGCAGCTGATAGGTACCGAGAGCCCAAGCGGGATGCGGCTCGGATGGTTGCTGAGGCAAAAACTTGGGTGTGGGAGGAGTTTGGAGAGGCCATGGAAAACGACTTCCGTATGGCTTCGAAGCGATTCTGGTCCACCATCCGGCGTCTCTGGTGGGGGTAAGCGGTCTGCCACCAATACTATTTACAGTGGGGATGGTGTGCTGCTCACCTCGATGCAGGACGTTTTGGGTCGGTGGATGGAATACTTTGAAGACCTCCTCAATCCCACCAGCACGCCTTCCAATCTGGAAGCAGGGTTTGGGGACTTGGGGTCGGTCTCTCCAATCTCTGGTGCTGAGGTCACCAAGGTGGTTAAAAAGCTCCTCGGTGGCAGGCCTCCGGGGGTGGATGAGATTCGACCGGAGTTCCTCAAGGCTCTGGATGTTGTGGGGCTGTGTTGGTTAACGTGGCTCTGCAATATTGCGTGGACATTGGGGGCAGTTCCCTTGGATTGGCAGACCGGGTGGTGGTCCCCCTGTTTAAAAAGGGGGACCACAGGGTGTGTTCCAACTACAGGGGGATCACACTTCTGAGCCTCCCTGGTAAGGTCTATTCAGGGGTTCTGGAGAGGAGGGTCCGACGGATAGTCAAACCTCGGATCCAGGAGGAACAATGCGGTTTTCGTCCTGGCCGTGGAACACTGGACCAGCTCTACACCCTCAGCAGGGTCCTGGAGGGTGCGTGGGAGTTTGCCCAACCGGTCTACATGTGTTTTGTGGACTTGGAGAAGGCGTTCAACCGTGTCCCTCGGGGGGCCCTGTGGGGGGTGCTCCGGGAGTAGGGGGTACCGGGCCCCTTGATACGGGCTGTTAGGTCCCTGTATGACCGGTGCCAGAGTTTGGTTCGCATTGCCGGCAGTAAGTCGGGCTTGTTTCCAGTGAGAGTTGGACTCCGTCAAGGTTGCCCTTTGTCACCGATCCTGTTCCTAACTTTTATGGACAGGATCTCTAGGCACAGCCAAGGCGTTGAGGGGATCCGTTTTGGTGGCCTCAGGATCGGGTCTCTGCTTTTGCAGATGATGTGGTCCTGTTGGCTTCATCGGAACGTGATCTACAGCTTTCGCTGGAACGGTTCGCAGCCGAGTGTGAAGCGGCTGGGATGAGAATCAGCACCTCCAAATCCGAGGCCATGGTCTTGAGCCGGAAAAGGGTGGGGTGCCTTCTCCGGGTCGGGGATGGGGTCCTTCCCCAAGTGGAGGAGTTTAAGTATCTGGGGGTCTTGTTCACGAATGAGGGAAAAATAGAGCGGGAGATTGATAGACGGATTGGTGGGGCGGATTGGTTATGCGGGCGCTTTACCGGTCTGTCGTGGTAAAGAGAGAGCTGAGCCGAAAGGCGAAGCTCTCGATTTACCGGTCGATCTACGTTCCTACCCTCATCTATGGTCACGAACTCTGGGTGGTGACCGAAAGAACGAGATCACGGATACAAGCGCCTGAAATGAGTTTCCTCTGCAGAGTGTCTGGGCTCTCCCTTAGAGATAGGGTGAGAAGCTCAGTCATCCAGAGGGGGCTCAGAGTAGAGCCGCTGCTTCTCCACATCGAGAGGAGTCAGTTGAGGTGGCTCGGGCATCTGGTCAGGATGTGAGGTGAGGTGTTTCAGGCACATCTCACCGGGAGGAGGCCCAGGGGAAGGCCCAGGACACGCTGGAGGGACTATGTTTCTCGGCTGGCCTGGGAGCGCCTTGGGGTTCCTCCCGAGGAGCTGGAACAAGTGGCTGGGGAGAGGGAAGTCTGGGTCTCTTTGCTTAGGCTGCTGCCCCCGCGACCCGACCCCGGATAAGCGGAAGAAAATGGATGGATGGATGAAGAAGAGGGGAAATATGGCAACAACAAAAAAAACAAGAAGAGAAACTTTACAGAGATGGAGATTGAAGTGCTAGTGGGTGAAGTGGAGGCTAGAAGAGACATTTTATTTGGTGGACACAGCAGTGGTGTCACAAATAAAAGGAATAACTGCGAGTGGGAGCATGTGGCGTCTGCAGTGCAGACTGTCAGTGCAACTGACAGGACGGTACCCGAAATAAAAAAAAAGTGGTGGGACCTCAAAGTCGAGGCAAAAAAAAAACGTGCCTCCCACCGCCAGAGTGGGTCTGCTACTGGAGGGGGTACGTGTACACCCGAGCTGACACCACTAGACAGGAAGATGGCAAGTATCATGGGAACATCAAGCGTGTGCGGTATTGTGTCAGCGAAGGAGGGCGACACCGACCTGGCAGAAACGACAGATGAACCCGGTAAAGCACCTTTTGTATATATTTTATTACGTGGCTATGTAAACAACTTTGAGTATTTTTTAAGGAGACAGACTAATATGCCATGTCTTTTCAGCTCTTCCACAGTCAGTAGGTGGCGAGGATGAGGAGGCTGAGGAAGATGAGGTTGCCCAGCGTCCAGTTGCCCCCAGCACCAGTGCTGCCGGTGCCCATGGGGCATCCAGCAGTGGTCAGGTTCTGACTGAAGCTGTGATGCCGACACAGAGAGACACCATCAATTCTGTGACAAACGAATTAAAGGAAATAAAGAGTGTGCTGTGCGACATAGTGACAGCCATTGGTACCTTAAATGATACAATAAAATTTTTTAATAAATGAACCTTGTCGTTGTTATCTCCGCATATCCGCATTACATCCTGGCGGATCCTTGCTCCCTGGGTGAAGGCTTCCTGTCGAGGAGGAGGCGGCTGTGGGTCGGGGTTCTCATGCTGGGGAGGGAGGTAGGCCAGGAGGGACAGGAATTCCAATTCTCAGTGGCATGTTATGAAGAATTCCACATGCCCTCACGATCTTGCAGTCCTTTGTAGGGTGGTATAATAGTCTGCCACCCGAGGCATCCAATGACCGCCACCTACATTTTAACAGGCCTATGGCACGCTCCACGAGTGAGCGCGCATGTGTGACAGGAGTTGTAGCGCATTTCCTCTGCTGTCTGTGGGTCTGGGAACGGGGTCAGAAGCCAGCTCCTGAGAGGGTAGCCACTATCACCTGCAAGTGATAACACGTTTAATTCAGGCGTCAACAACCAGCATTTCTAATGACGGTGAGGACTTACCGAGCAGCCAGCCATCACGCACAGCGCCTGCCTGCAGTCTGTTCCCTACACTGCTGTGTGTCAAGATAAAGGAGTCGTGTGTTGACCCAGGCCATCGTGCCACCATATTAGTGATCATCATGTGTGAATCACATAGGATTTGCACATTAATACAGTGTACATGTTTCCGATTGACGAAAACAAATTCATCCTCGGACAGGGCCCTTATAGCAATATGGGTGCAGTCAATTGCACCGATCATGTTTGGGAAACCGGACATTGCTGCAAATTGCATCTTAATTTCGGCCTGCTCCCCCACAGTATATGGAAACGTGATGTATCACCTGCTCATTTTAATGATCCCATCCAAGACTGCAGGCATTATTGCGCTCAGGGAGGGGTGTGATAGCCCAGACCTAGTAAATAAATATAACATATTTGAAGGCATTATTTCCAAAAAGGGACTTTGGGCAGAATAGTAAGAATCATGTCACCCCGACACATACCTGTCGGCTAATTCCCGCTGGTAACAACCAGTTGCAAGAAACCCCAGAGTGGTGAGCACCTGCAGCTAGACCGGAATGGCACTGTTCCGCCTGGACGATCTCTCCAAAACCGGGCCCAATTCAGCACAGAGATCCAAGAGCACAGCTCTAGGGAATCTGAATCTGCTTATTAGCCAGTCATCATCATTGGCAAGGATGTCCGCAAGATCCCTGAACACGCGTTCTCTCCTAAGCCTTCCATTTGCAAAATATTCTAGCAACGCCAGTGCATCCATCTCAAATATTACGCTTGAAAGTAGTTGGGGTATTTCTATTGGCAGCAATAAGACTGATTTCTTCTTTCCTTGGCACAATGAACGTGCCAATCAATGATATATGGTACAGATGATTCAATTTATTAATTGGCATACAGTCCCGGCAAAGCTACAATATAGATATCATTGCTGGTTTGGATGTTTATAATAACATGAATCCATAATTAATGTTTGGTGTGAGGTGAAATGATATGTGTGAGAGGAGTAATATGCTGTCTGGCTGCAGTTCACCAACTGCGTCGTCGATTCTCCCCGTCTCCAAAATGTCCGTACGCACGGGTCAGAGTTGGCGTACAGGTGCGCACGTTTTCCCGTCAAGTCTGTTTTTTATAAATCACAACTTTTGCTTTGAAAGTGGCGTACGCCAGTTTCAGGCCCCGTTTTGTGCGTACGCAACGTTTATAAATGAGACCCCTGGTCTCTGTGTGAACATGTGTTTGTATCTCTCTGTGTGTGAGTGACTGACAGACACAAAAATGTATTGACTGAACAATGAACAGGAATGAGCAGTTTAAGTTAGTTTTAGTCAGTTAGCTATTCTGCATTGCATTTGCAAAAGACCAAACTGGCTAAAAGTTTGTCAGTCATTTGTGCCCGATGAGGCCGTAGAATGATGCCACCATAGCTGAAATATGATTAAATAGTACACTTAACAGATGAATAGGCATGGGACAGTGAATTGTGATTTTTTTGGGAAGGAGGAAACATTTAAAAATTTAATGTTAGATTGTGAAAAATATAGGCAGCATTGGTAAATACTCAAATCTAAGCTACAGAGAAAGAGAGTTCAGTTAATGATTAAAGCAATTGTACAAAGGGGTACAGGTGATGTAGTATCAGACAAAAGGGGGTCAATAAAAATGGTCACCACAGTGTGCAGAATCATTTATGGAGGATATTTTGAATATCCTGTGTCCTTTTAATCCCTTTTTGCAATGACTCACTACTTTGTGTTTGTTTGTATATCTCTCCCAAGGGTCAAATACATTTCATTGCACTTTGTTATTCCAGTTAAATGGAGTCCAGTGGTTGAAGTCCACGCCTGATATAAATTTCAGATGCTAAAACATGATGATGAAAAAGAAAAAGAAGCTAGTGGAAAACATTGGTTAACTGCTAATATCATCTTAACCATATGTATTTTTTAATGCATTGCCCTATTTCACTCTGATAAAGCCTGGTCAGTGTAAAAACATTTGCCTGCTAAGACCTGGTGACAAAAAGCAAGCTCTGGTGGAGAAAATATGCCATTTTAAAACCACTCATGGATCTACTTGAAATCATAATCCAGTAAGAAAAACAATCTGATAATATTCAAAGGTTATAACTGATGTGGCTTTCTCACTCAGTGGATCTTAATTGGCCTGGTGTGGTGCCAGGACACTACGTGAGAGTGAAGCTGCATGTGAGTCGGTGCCAGCAGAACAGCCAGGCCGCAGGAGGAAGAAGTATTGTTCTTGGCACGGACCGAAGCGACCAAATCCAAACACCCAGATGGATTTCAGCAGGCTCCAGCAATAATACACGCACCAAAGAAGAATAGAGGTAAGCTCAGGATACACTCACACAAACAATAAAACCATTGTTGCTGGCTGTCGACTCCAAAGGCATTTCCCTGCTCGCAGACGTTTTCTAAGTCGACAAAATAAGCACAATTTCAGGACAAATTGGTGAAACCTTTATTGCAAAAACAAACATATGATGCCTCAAATCAAACTGAGTGTATATTTTTAAGTGTAAATTGCCTGAGTTCACAAAAGGATGTGTGAATATAATGCACATTTCAATTACCAGCAGATTACAGTTACTGAGCTTCCTCTGGCAAGAAACCAAACTTAGGTCGTATTTTATTGGACATAATTTTTAAACATGGCATATCACAATTTACTTGCGGTACAAATGTCTAGACAAATGTTGCCTACAAATATACTCATATTTCCGTTGTAACCACAAATTTAAAAAAAGCGTGCAAACTGAAAACAAATGTGCCACCCACAGAAAATCACACACTTATCCACACTTCACCCTCCAATGCATCTTTCACATTCACAGGAAAAAACACAATGACGACTCTGTCTCATTCGGCAACATACATGAGCATGAAAGGTATTTACGTTGAATATGTATGCTAGCTTTACAGCACATCTCTCTCTCTCCCTTCTGCTCTGTCAGTCTTTCTCCCAGGAAAACAAAAAAGCCCCAGCAGCCATAGCGACAGAGAGCAAAAGAAGACCTGGCCCGGGCCTGTCACCTTTTAGAGAGTCCTGATTGGTCGAGGCCCCGCTGTGTGAGCTTTGTTGCCGTGTGGACGTCGAGGCAGGCGGTTCTCTGAGCATTGACGTGGACACAGAGCCGTCTCAGCAGTCCTGTCAGGTTGAATTTACACTCTGAGCTGAAGGCTGATTCTTCCACTGTGTGACATATTCTGGGACCAGAAAAAAGGGAAAGCTTATTGTGATGATTCTTATTATTTACCTTAGTTATATTTTATGCAATATTTAATGTTTGTTTTTTTAAGTATTCACAATTTCAAAAGAGGGAAAGTAATAGGGGTATGTAACTTACTCAAATAAATGCCTAATTTGTTTATTGTTAATTTATTTTTCAGATATTCTGTTGGGATTAAAACTGAACTCAAACACCAACAATCTATTCATAATAACCATAGATTTAAAGGGAATAGCAAGTTCATCCACTTGATGAGTCTGCATAACAAGCTGTACTGGACTCCCTTTAGTAAATTACCAGATCCAGGGTTTTTCATCAGTTTTGAAAGTTTGAGCTTTCATCTACAACCAAGAATGCCAGAGAAATTAAGACCAAATAATTACAGTATATTTGATGTAAATTTTCCTGACCACCCAATATTCTGTATGACCTTTTGGCACTTTCTGCTCTGACTCTCTTAGGAAATATTTGTCTTCACAGTGTCAGACTGACTGAGTCAAGCATTTACCATCCAGCTGCAACAGGCTTTGATGAAGTTGAGGAAAAGCAATCATGCATGTTGCATTGCCTTTATACTTGGAAATCATATTTCCTGAGTTCCCAGTCAGAATTACAACAAAAACTCCCTCTGAAACCAGCTGGAAGTTGCTGAGATGCCCTGGATACCCCAGTATCCATTATAGTGCATTGCAACCGTTCTTAACCAATCTGCATTTTTTCACAATAAAACACATACTTCAATATATTTTATAGACATTTTATGTGATCAACCAATACAATTTGCAACATCTGACTATCCGTTCGCTGTAGGTGTAATGCTGTTGTTCTGCTGGGAGGTAAAACTCTGCCATAGCATTACATCACATACATTCATGTCTAAGCATCTGCACAGAGTTGGGTGACAATATTATTTATAATAAGACAATATTTATTATAATAACAATTATATTAGATGTGTTGTGCTTTGTTCCATGTGTACTGTCCAAAATAAAACACTGTGACCGTTTGAGTATAACTTATTTTGTGACATATATTGTGTATCAATACACTGTGGGTAAATCCAAACTAAATTATGATCATTTTTGGCCGTATCTCCCTGCCCGACATCTGTGGTTGAAATGTAAAGGAGAAAAATCAGCCTTGATACATTGAAAATATTTTTTTCCAGATCTGAGTAGTATAAATTTAGGCTGCATGTTGCCTTGCAGGAAGGAGGTCCTGGGAAGGTATTTGGCCTGCAGTCTTTCTGTATTGAGATTGCATGTTCTCCTCAAGTATGCATGGGTTCTTTCTGGGTACTCCTGTTTCTTCCTACAGGCCAAAAACATGACTGTTAGGAAAATTGGTCTCTCTAAATTGCCCTTAGGTATCAGTGTGTCTATGCACGGTTGTCTTTCTTTTGTATCTCTATATTGCTATGTGATGGACTGGCAACTTTTCCAGGGTGTACCCTGGCTCCCACCTAATGATCGAGGAAAATGATTCGTTATACAGGGTCCAAAGAGAAGAGCCACCTTCTCCATCCATCCATCCATTAGCCAATACCTGCATGAAGCATCCATCCATCGGTTTCCTGACAATGTTCATGGAGATGCTGATGAAAATCTCAGTCATCAGTCCATTACTGCTTTCTCTTTGAACTCAGCCTTAGGTCGGAAATGGGCCACATGCGAATCTGCCTTTGGGGCTATTGTTAGTCATCCCACTCTCATTTATTAGTGCCCCAAGCGCAGCGTTGATAGATGAGGTTAAAATGCAGTGAATAACTTGTGACAGTTGTTTCCTCTGTAGGAAGGAGACACACAATGAATGCCCTGGCTCTGTTGTTCCCAGACTGGATCCAGATTGTGGTGATGACTTCCTATGAGTCCTGTGACTCACTTTTGTGTGTATCAAAAATCAACAGTGTTGATTTAGCGGTGGGTAAAAAGAAGAAAGGTCATATTGCAGTTTTGTTTTTTTTCACTCTTCTTGCAGATATAATACATGTATTAGTCAAAAAATATTAAAGAAAGTGTTCTTGTTCATTTCATGGTTTTTAAATGCCATATTCCTCAGGAGGACAACATGCAAGGTACCAGCAGATAAGGAAAGCATAACATGGATATGATAAGATCTGAATGCATCTAATTTCTATTGCAGAGTGGACTTTTTGGTATGTTGCTTTTAAACAACAAAGCAGTGAAACATGACATGATATGCAAAGGTAATTGTGTGTAATGTGTAGACCTGTTTCATACAGCTGTAGAGTGTGTGCTCTGTAATTAGCAGACAAAGCAGTGACCCTTGGTGGTTGTTGGTTTCCCCACAGAACAGCCTCAGGCAATCTGACAGCTTACAGCCTGAACTTTCATCTCACTCCAGCAACATAGACTATAGTGGCTTCACAGAAGAATATTCATACACCAACCTCATCTGAGCATAGATCAGATGAGAGAAGAAAAATACATTATTTAGACATTATTTTTTTCCATTAGCAGTTTTGTTTTTGCATTGGCTGTCAGTGCTATCTCTAAGAAATATCAAAATACATTGCCACAATACAAAATCATTTAAGCAGTCCTTTATAGGCTTGGCATCTTAACTAGACTATGAACCTAAGGGGCAAAAAAATAATAATTCAGAGCTATGTCTGGTTTTCCTTTTGATTTTGTTATTTGATTTAACAATCATGGATCAAGTCATTAAACATACAGCAAAGTAGATCTAATGCAGAAATATCTGAATGAGTGTGATAGGATAAATAGCCCAGGTAAGTGGATGCAAGAAGATGTCAAGGAAATAGTAAAAGAAAGCAGAAAACTTTGATGTGATCAATGCTTACTTGCTAATGTGATCAATAAATGATGGATGGGCAGACAACCTGGTAAATTGATATTGGTGGTTGAAGCACAGTAGACCTGCAGTGAGGAAGGAGGTGAGTATCCCAGTGATCCAAACAGGTAGTAACATGTGAGGGTACACCCTGGACAAGTGGCCAGTCCATCACAGGGCAACAAAGAGACATACAGGACAAACAACCATACACACACACACTCATACCTAAGGGCAATTTAGAGAAACCAATTCACCTAACAATCATGGTTTTGGATTCGAACCTGCCACTGTGCAGCCTGGTCTGAGGACAGAGGAACTTATTTAACGTATAAAAATAAACAAAAGAGTTTAGAATGAATTAATGGATTGGTAACGGGTAATGTGGCAAGAACATAGAGTCCCACTTGTCTTCTTATGCTAAAGATAATATAGAGCTTATGAGATAAACAAGTGAGTGGAACACTTCTGCAAAGGCATCTCCATCTCAAAGTGAGTGTAGCAGCTCTCATGTACCATCAGAATTTGTCCACCAATTTCCACTCTGAATTTTGCAAAACTTTGACTTGCCGATAATGCTTATCTCAAATTAAGAGTTAGCTTATCTTTAAGAGCTATAACATAAGAGCAGCATTTAAAACAAAGTCTAGCCTTTCTGCTGTGATTAGTCATTAATTATTTGTATTGGAAGAAATGGCAACGTCAGAAAGCGCTAGAATAGAACATTAACTGTAAAACGCAATTTTACTATTAAAACAAAGACAAAATCATTACGGAGATAACATTGTAAAATGACTGCCGCCTGATGCAGCAACAGCAAGGCTAGCATTACTAAAACACTTCTTTCTATGCATATTCCTGAGACAATGTAGAAACTACTGCTTTAGTAATGCTAGTGCTAGGTTTAGTAAAACAGTAGTTTCTACACTGATCATGCTTGCTAAACACAGTAAATAGAAAAGTAGATTTAGAAACATTGAACCTTTAAAAAGAAATATACATATATATGGTCAAGTATTTAGCCATAGATTTATTCAGGGATTGCTCAGAAAAAGGTTATGAAACAAAAAAAGAAAGCAATAAGGGTATAAGTGACGCAATCTGCTGGGATTCCTTAAATAGGAAACTTTTTAACTAATTGGAATGTTTGTATAAATATATTGAAATGACTTCTTGTTAAGTGCCTTGAGATGACATCTGTTGTGAATTGGCGCTATATAAATAAACTGAATTGAATTGAATTGAAGTTTGTCTTCTATCCGTAAGCCAAGAGGGTAGATAATGATAGACATAAAAAAGAAAGTAATATGATCAAGCAAAATCTCTGATGGTATTTTACCATGCAAAATGAAATAAAATTAACTTCTTGAAAAATTATATTTGGATCACACTCAGTATTTAACATTTGTCCTAGTTTTACATAATCAACCAAACAGGACATTACAACTGATATTACATTATTTGGAATAATAGAAAATAATATTTATGATACATATGCCATATGTAGGGGCTCGTCCTGTAACCCGAGGGTTACTGGTTCAAACCCTTGCTCCGTCTGTCTTGGTTGGTATGTCCTTGGGCAAGATACTTCCCCCGCCTTGCCTACTGGTGGTGGTCAGAGTTCCAGTGTTTGGCAGCCTTGTTTCTGTCAGTGTGCCCCAGGGCAGCTGTGGCTACTATGTAGCTCATCATCACCAGTGTGTGAATGCGCTTTGTGGTCCTCAGGACTAGACAAAGTGCGATACAAGTACAGGGCATTAACCATGTGAAAAAATTAGGGCAGCCTTTAAAAGCCATAATTAGCCATGTGGATATTTAGCAACCATTTTTAAATGATGGAAAGTAACATTCAAAAAACGATAACAGAGATACTCTTTAAAACTTTATAAAAAGCATAATTCAAAAAATGTTGTTTCTGATGAGGAGTAAATTAGGATACTTAATTTTTTTCCACCCTAAATGGCTCAAATCCACGTGGGCATTTCACATCATGTCAACATATTTAGAACATCATTTTGAAGGTTTTTCACTATTTAAACCTCAGACATTTAGTATGGTGCGTTCCTAACAGTTTAATTGATAGTGAGCACTATGGTGAGATCAAAAGGTCTGTCAGAGGTTAAGAAAGAAGATAATGGCAGCTCATGATTCTAGTAAGGAGTTAAAATAGGTCGCAAAAGTACTGGAGATCAGCCATGACACTGTCTGGGAAATAGTCCACATTGGGGTCTACTGCCCACATCCCCAGATCTGGCTGTCAAAACGAAAGAACATACCACTAGATGCTTAAATGAAGGCTCCAAAACAATCTGACATATCATGGGACCTACAGCAGGCTCTTGCTACTGTTGATATGAAAGTACATGGCTGTGCAATCAGAGATAAACTGAACAGGCTTCACTTTCATGGGAGGTGTGCAAGGAGTGAACGTTTGCTCTCCAAGAAAAACATAAATGCCAGACTAATATTTGCCAAAGAGAACAAAGAAAATGAGCAGAACTTCAAGAGTTCTTAGGATAGATGAGTTGAATATTAAGCTATTTGGACATTTGCATTCCAGAATAATAACTTCATATCAACTGTGAAGCATGGAGGTGGAAGTGTCATGGTTTGAGAAGGCAAGGCAACTTTATCTATATAGCACACTTTTAACAATAAGGGAATTCAAGGTGCTTGGGTGATTAGGGGAGAACAACAGTAGGAGCATGAAATTCAAAATTAGAGACACAAAACATATGACACATTTAAACATATGACATTCCAGCTATTATTAATCACTTACTCAAAGCCAGCTTCAAACGGATGAGTTTTTAGCTTTGTGGTAAATTTGTAAAAGTGTTTCGGTATACTTGTAAATTTGTTTCGGTAAGATTGTAAATGTGTTTTAGGTTAATGTAATTTTCTTTTGCACTTCCCAGCCACCGTAAAAAAGTAAGGAATGTGACAAACTAGTCATTAGGATTTTTCCCCAGTTAGAATGTAAACGTTTATTAATATATTTAACGAGTAAAAAATGGGTTCATTTTAGTGCTAAGTGAAGCTGATATGTTAACTTAGGTTGAGGAGCAGTGCCATTCGCAACCTCACCTCTGTTGTTCAGTAGACTACTTATATCCAATTCTGTGTCCTTGACTGTCACGTTTTCTTGACCCCATCCTCCCCTATCTTCAACCAGACATCACCCTCCACCATCTCTTATCTGTGTTTGTTCTCTTTATCCCATCACCCTCATCCCTACTCTCTATTACAACTCTTCATCCACTCCTCTTTGTTCTAGGTTCTTGAATCAAAAGAGAATAAGGCTGAATAAATGATTTCGGTTTGTCTACACCATCAGAGTCTGCTCTTCATCACTCAGTACTCATGTCCTCCCCATCCAACAGCTCAGTGAGAGTCTTTCCTCTCCTGTCTGCTTCTTTGTCTGACAGCTTTATTCATTTGGTAACACCAGCAGTGAAATTCACTCATAGGTAATTAAGCCTGAAATCTAAAGCCGGTCCCCATTCACAGCAAGCGAGAAACAAAACTATACCTACAAGGTTTTTGGGTCCACAAGAGCAATGAGAGCAAAGAGACTGAAAACTTCATCTTCCAAATTTAAATTTTGCTATTCAGTGGCCATCCTTGTGTAATTGGACTCCAATGAGACTTGCATTCAGCCAGAGATGGTTTGTCAAAAGGTTTTCTTTTATACACTTTTAGCAAGAATTTAAATTATATTTTAAGCACCCAAAACAGCACACCTAAACAATTTTATTCCTCTTGTGACTAGCAGAGTCAGAGTAGAAGATTTAGTGTGGTGCAGGTGTTGAGCGGTGTCAGTGAGGGTGTTGATGGATGACTTGAGAGCACAAGATCGCAGTTTACACCCAGAGGCTATGACCACATAATAACCATTTGAAACCATCTGTTGTCTGAACAGCTTTCAACATCTGCAGCCCTCAATATCAGCTTAGATGCATTTTATTTGCAACTAAAACATTTAAACATTCAAACTTCTTCAAATTGCTGCTTGGGTAAAGATAAGTGCTGAAATTGAGCATCACAGTGACATTAGAGTGTCAGGTCACTTGCAAACTTAACAACATTTATCTAGCTTATATAGTTATAAATGTTAAATGCACCAATTTATTCATTTGTTAGAAAATGACAAAAATGTATTATGTGATTATATGTTTCAGTTTATAGCCAACAAATCACAGTATCAAAGTGGGTTACATACATTTAACGTAAACATCATGATTCTGACACAAAAAATAAAATAATAATGTAACGTACATAGTAATACTAGTTTTAATTTGAATAATGTGTGGACTTGGGTAGTTCTGCTAATGATTTGAGAAGAGATTAAAATGTTCATAGATATGATGTGAGGACTTTCTTATTACATTTAAAGCTCTTCTCCACAATGACTTTAGGTGTTGCTGACTGTCTTGGATTGAGTGTTAATATTTTGTGCTGTCAAGTTGAGACCTCGTTAACACCAATCCAGATTTTGATGAATGAGTCAGGATACGTTTTGATGATGTATGCAGATGAGAAGAGATAAATTCTAAAGGAGAATAAGCTATATTGCCAACTTCACAGCAGGCAGCCAAGTAACTGTGCAGACCAAGTAAGGGGACACGAAATGCCTTGTGCTTAGAAATAAAGCTGGGCATCAGAGCAATTAACTGATGGTTGTCCTTTAGGTAACTCAATGGCTCATTTGCAGCTGCAAATACACTTGCAGCAAGTAAGCCAATGCGGTGTGGTTGTTTTTATGTTGTTTTACATGTCCTGACTGGCAGTGTGGTGCTCAGAATTGGTGTCTGAGTACCAAGTAGAAGTCCAACAGATTTACTTTCACAAGTGGAGCATTACGGGCTGCACAGTGGCGCAGTTGGTAGCACTGTTGCCTTGCAGCAAGAAGGTCCTGGGTTCAAATCCCAGCCTGGGGTCTTTCTGCATGGAGTTTGCATGTTCTCCCTGTGCATGCGTGGGTTCTCTCTGGGTACTCCGGCTTCCTCCCACAGTCCAAAAACATGACTGTTAGGTGAATTGGTTGCTCTAAATTGCCCTTAGGTATGAGTGTGTGTGTACATGGTTGTTTGTCCTGTATGTCTCTGTGTTGTCCTGCGATGGACTGGCAACCTGTCCAGGGTGTACCCTGCCTCTCGCCCCTTGACTGCTGGAGATAGGCACCAGCCGCCCCGCAACCCTACATAGGATGGACGGGTATGGAAAATGGATGGATGGAAGTGGAGCATTACGACATTATTAGAAATTGCTGTGGGTTTTTTTCTGATATTATGGACACAGAGATGGAAAATAAAGGGGAAGAAAGAAAGAAGATGAAGACAAGTAGGAAAAAAGTTAAGAAGGAGAGGGTAAGTTTAAGATACAACAAACAAAGAAAACAAAGAAAACAATACAAACAAAGAAAACACAAGAAAACATCCCAGTCCGCCTCCACACCCACAGGAGGGTAGGGAGAGGAAAAACAACAATGACAAAACAATGCAAACCAAGAAGTACACAACCACAACCCACAAATAGATATATAAATACAATAACAGCATCACTGAAAAGCTCATGGTACGGATTATTACTAGATTTAGTAACAGTAACCTAAGCCCAAGATTGCGTCTGTAAACACCAGAATCCCCACATCTGTGTGTGTGTGTGTGTGTGTGTGTGTGTGTGCGTGTGTGTAAGTAAGTGTGTGTGTGCGTGTGTGTATGTGCGTGTGTGCGTGTGTGCGTGTGTGCGTGCAGAGCCGGATGAAATAAATGGACTACACTAGGCAGGCTGTATTTTGTGGGCCCCCCTCCATCAATGTTATTTATGAATTGAAATCTGAAATTTACCAAAGTTACTAATGAAAGTTAATTCACATTTTACATAGCCAAGTCTTTGGTTGCAAGTTGGTTGTTTGTATGTCAAAATAAGTAATGTGTTGTATATTAAACAGTCTATCAGACTATTTTGGGATATTCATTATTTATACATCATTACACGGCTCTATTAAATGCTATAAAATTATCCTTATCTCATCCATTGGGAGTGTCATTGTTAAGGCAGTAGTACCAGTAAATAACCAATAGGTGTCAGTAAACTTTGTAAACAGAGTAAATAAGATTTATCTTGTTTGCTCTGTTTACATTTAATCAACACATTTAATTAAGATTTTCTGCTAAATGCAATAGCTTACCCAGTGACAAATGGATTGTCTCTTATACTGAACAATGTTCAGCAGTAACAGAATACAGTGCCAGTAGACAGTGAGTACACTAACCATTTTCTTGACAGGGTTTCTCCATTCAGCTTTTTTCTAAAGAAATGTTCCTTAGTTAAGCTTCGGTTAATGTCTCCATATTTCCTCTGTGATGCAGAGAAATTTCTAATATTTTGACAGGGATGGTTTAGTGCAAATTACTCACGCATCCTGTCATCAATTTGGTCCCACTTCGCAGGATCAGATGGGTAGCTTGTTTATACCCTTTCTGGGTCTAGAGGCTCCTGCTTCAAATCCATTTTGGGCTCACTTCTGGCACATCTGGCTGGCTGCTGTTCTTCCATCAGTTTGTCCTTCTGTGACGGCGCTGATGTTGACGGCGACATTGCGTCTTCCGCCACATTTCCCGCCGCGTCTTCGGGCCGTGTCTCCGGGCCTGGCTCGGCCTCTGGATCTGCTGACTCGAGCAGGTTCACAGCTGTCGGATGGGTGCCCGACAGAAACTTCTGTAAAGCCCCGCCCCCGGTGTCTCTGCTTTTGTTCCTCTTCATTTTTTTCTTTTTACATTTTGCCGCACCTGAAGGAATCTTGAATGTTAGCCTACTCAAAAAATGACCTGCCTGCTAGCTTTGTTGTCCCGCTCTGACCTCTGATCCTCGTTGATGTACCCTCGGACTGGCTGGCGTTAATGTGACGTAATGTAACAGTCTATGGTTAAGATAAACATCGTCACTATTTTTAGTTAATTAATAAATATTTAAATAAATTGTAGATAGGACATTTGTACATTTTTTGTTTTATTTTTTTACATTTTTTTATTTTTTTAAATAAATTAAAAAAATGTCCCTCTGTCTGGGCCCTATCCCACCAATCGGGCCCTAGGCATGTGCCTAGTTTGCCTTTGCATTAATCCGGGTCTGCGTGCGTGCTCACTTTTGAATGCTGGCAGTGCTTTCACTCTAGTGGTAGCATGAGACGGAGTCTACAACCCACACAAGTGGCTCAAGTTTTGCAGCTCATCCAGGATGGCACATCAATGCATGCTGTGGCAAGACGGTTTGTGTTGTCTGTCAGCGTAGTGTCCAGAGCATGGAGGTGCTACCAGGAGACAGGCCAGTAGATCAGGAGACGTGGAGGACGCCTTAGGAGGGCAACAACACAGCAGCAGGACCGCTACTTCCGCATTTGTGCAAGGAGGAACAGGAGGAGCACTGCCAGAGCCCTACAAAATGACCTCCAGCAGGCCATAAATGTCTATGTGTCTGCTCAAATGGTCAGAAACAGACTCAATGAGGTGGTATGAGGGCCCAACGTCCACAGGTAGGGGTTGTGGTTACAGCCCAACACTGTGCAGGACGTTTGGCATTTGCCAGAGAACACCAAGATTTGCAAATTCGCCACTGGCGCTTTGTGCTATTCACAGATGAAAGCAGGTTCACATTGAACACATGTGACAGACATGACAGAGTCTGGAGACGCCGTGGAGAATGTTCTGCTGCCAGCAATATCCTCCAGCATGACTGGTTTGGCAGTGGGTCAGTAATGGTGTGGGGTGGCATTTCTTTGGGGGGGGGGGCCTCCCTGTGCTTGCCAGAGGTAGCATGACTGCCACTACGTACCGAGATGAGATCCTAAGACCCCTTGTGAGACCATATGCTGGTGCGGTTGGCCCTGGGTTCCTCCTAATGTAAGTCAATGCTAGACCTCATGTGGCTGGAGTCTGTCCGCTTTTCAAATTCAATTCAAATTCAATTCAAATTCAATTCAAATTCAATTCAAATTCAATTCAATTCAATTCAAATTCAATTCAAATTCAATTCAAATTCAAAAATACTTTATTGATCCCAGAGGGAAATTGAGTGTTGGTATAGCTCATATAATTAATTCTTTAAGGAGTTGTTGTAGATATGATAGCTGTGGGCAGGAAGGATTTCCTGTAGCGGTCTGTATTACAGCGGAACTGAGGAAGCCTCCGACTGAAGACGCTCTGTTGTTGTATGACTGTCTCATGAAGAGGATGCTCAGGGTTGTCCATAATTTTTTTGATTTTATGAAGAATCCTTATTTGCATTATCATCTCCAGATGTTCCACAGTTGTCCCAAGAACAGAACCAGCCTTCCTTATCAGGTTGTTTAGCCTATTTAAATCCCTGGCTCTGATGCTGCTACCCCAACAGATGACGGCTGAAGAGATTACACTCTCCACAACAGATTTGTAGAAGATCTCCAGCATCTTGCTGCAAACCTTGAAGGACCTAAGCTTCCTCAAGAAGTACAGTCTGCTCTGTCCCTTCTTGTAGACGGCTTCACTGTTGCGCCTTCAGTCCAGTCTGTTGTCAAGGTGAACTCCGAGGTATTTATATTCCTCAACCACCTCCACTTCTTCTCCCATGATGGAAACAGTGTTTGACTTATCCCTGTTTCTTCTGAAATCTACAATCATCTCCTTTGTTTTGTTCACATTCAAGGTGAGACGATTGTTTCCACACCATGTCACAAAGCGTTCCACCAGCTCTCTGTATTCAGCTTCTTGTCCATCTCTGATACAACCAACAATTGCAGAGTCATCTGAGTATTTCTGCAGATGACAGTTCTCTGATTTGTACTGGAAGTCTGAGGTGTACAAAGTGAAAAGGAATGGTGAGAGTACGGTCCCCTGTGGTGCTCCTGTGCTGCTGACCACCTGGTTTGACACACAATTCTTCAGTCTCACAAATTGTGGTCTGTTTGTCAGGTAGTCATTGATCCAGGCGATTGTTGAGGGCTCCACCTGTGTCTTCAGCAGTTTCTGACAAAGCAAATCAGGCTGAATTGTGTTAAATGCACTGGAAAAATCAAAGAACATGATCCTCACGGTGCTGCCTGCTTTGTCCAGATGACAGTGGGTTGGTTGAAGCAGGTGTATGATGGCATCTTCAACTCCAACTCCACAGCGATAAGCAAACTGCAGTGGGTCCTGATAAGTTCTTGTTTGCTTACTCAGGGGTGCCAACAGGAGTCTCTCCAGGACCTTCATGATGTTGGATGTCAGGGCAACAGGTTCCTGCAAGAGGAAGGCATCGATGCTATGAACTGGCCGTTCCCCAGCACATCTGGGACATCATGTCTTCCTTCATCCACCAGCACCACAGACTGCCCAGGATGGCAGATGCTTTAGTCCAGGTCTGGGAGGAGATCCCTCAGGAGACCCTCTGCCACCTCATCAGGAGCATGCCCAAGCATGGTAAGGCAAGGCAAGGCAAGGCAATTATATTTGTATAGCACACTTTCAACAACAAGGGGATTCAAGATGCTTTACATGATTAGAGGTAAAATAAAAACGGCATTAAAACACAAAGCATATAAAGTAAATACAGCAATAAAGGAAGAAGCACACACAGATACTTCAAGGCATTAAACAGGAAGAAACATAAACAAAACATGATACAACAAAGCATTACTCAAATGCAGCTCTAAACAGATACGTTTTTAGTTGTGATTTAAAGGAACTCCATGTTTCAGCAGCTTTGCAGTGGTCTGAAAGGTTTTTCCAGAGAAGGGGAGCATAGAAACTGAAAGCTGTTTCTCCATGTTTGGTTCTAATTCTAGGGAGGATTAGTAGACTAGAGTTGGAAGACCTGTATGGAAGCGTATGTATAACATAAATAAAATTAAATGCATTTGCAGAAATGCTTTTTCATTTTCTAAATCTAGCTGCTATTTTTGACTCATTAATAAAATTAAAAATAAATAACCCAAACTGCTTTTTCATTTTACAATTCAACATTGCTCATTCTGTAACTTAATTAAAATGAAATAGAAAAGGACATTTAAGATTTAATTTTCAAATTGCACCCCAGCAAAACAGTAACAAAATTCAATTTGAAATGTCAAAGTTGAAAATTAAAATGCATTTTCATTTTCTAAATACAAATGCCCCTTTTGACTCATAAATAAAATTAAAAAGAAATCATCCAAACTGCTTTTTCATTTTACAATTCAACATTGCTCGTTCTGTAACTTAATTAAAACGATAAAGAAAATTATATTGCTTTTTCGTTTTCAAACTTCCCGCCGCAAAAAGTGTTACATATTTCAAAGTGGATTCGCAATCCCACACGGCGCAATATCAATAAATCAGTTCTATTCCCTCTAAAAAATTCTAATCTGACAGAAATAAATGTTATACCTGTGAAGGATAAAGTGACATACTTAGGAGTGATCATTGAAAAAGATAGAAAACTACGTAGCTTATCTAACTTTGGCCCCGTAATTGAACAAGTAACCAAAAAGTTCAATATGTGGCTCATGAGGGATCTGTCTCTAAATGGTAGAGTATTACTGTCTAAGGCTGAAGGAATCTCAAGATCTGTATATACATCTCTATCTTTAGAAATGCCCAACAATATATCTAAAAAATTTGATAAAATCTTGTTCAATTTTATATGGAAACATAAAAACCATTATTTAAAGAGAGACATTTTATGTAATGCCAAAAAAAACGGTGGCTTGGAGGTTTTAAGTTTTGAAATGCTGAATAACTCCTTTAAAATTAAATGGTTACTCAACTTATTAAAAGAAAAAGATACAATATGGAACACCTTCCCCAAACATATTTTTAATCTGATGGGTGGACTCAAATTCTTACTAAAATGTGACTATAAAATTGAAAAATTGCCTGTAAAATTGGCTGGTTATAATCAACAAGCTTATTTGGCATGGAAACTTGCATACAAGCATAATTTCTCTCCAACTTCTTATTATATCTGGAATAATGGAAATATCCTTTTCAAGAATAAATCACTTTACTTTGAAAATTGGATAGAAAATGTTATCATACTTGTGAAGCAACTGATGAATAGTAATGGGAATCTTCTGACATACGGTGAATTTTTATTCAAATTTAAACTTCCAGTAACTCCCAAGGAATATGCAGTGGTGTTTGACGCTTTGCCAAGCGGTGTGTTGCAACTTCTTCAAGGGACAACAACTGAAAGTGCAATTACTAAACTACATTATAGCAGCATACTGATTGGTGAAGTGGATGTCACCAAAAAGAAATGTTCTAATAAACTGATTAGAGCTTTTCTGCAAAAAGTTACTTTGCCTTCAGGAAGATTTTTCTGGTCCTCCTTATTTGGCTATTTGAACTGGAAGCAAATTTGGTTAAGTGCAGGAAGATTCTGTTTAACAAATAAAGTTAAAGAAGTTACTTTTAAAATTTTACACAATGTGTACCCAGTTAAAAGACATTGGAAAGATTTCATCTTGATATTGACTACTCGTGTACGTTTTGTGAGCAAAACACCGAAACAATTTGTCATTTATTTTACCACTGTATATACACAAGAATATTTTGGTCGGATGTACAACGTTTCACTCAAATGAAAACTGGACAAGCAGTACAACTCACTGAGAAAGATGTTCTACTTTGCTTTGATCAAAAAGACATGGACAAAGACTTTATTTATCTCACCCAGCTTCTACTCCTCCTGGGAAAATTCCATATTCATAAATCAAGATGGAAAAACTCAAAACCAAATATAAACCACTTTTGCCATGAACTTGCAGAATACAGCTTCATGATTAAAGATCTTGAAAATCATAAAGCAGTTAAAACCAATTTTGTTCTTGACAAACTGAAAGTTAACCTACAAATTGGAAGTTAATTTGTAAATTGTATCCACTTGTTTGCGTATATAATGTAATGTGCCCTTTGTCTTTTCTTTTGCTGTATTTCCTCCTAATCTTCATTCAGTAAATGTCTTCTTTTTATACATATATATATACTATGTTAAAATATGTTTACTCCTGGCATTCTCATGTTCTGTTTATACACATGTTCTGTTTATGTTTGTACATATATAACGGCAAAATAAAGTTCAAAAAAAAAAATCCCACACGGCGCAGGAGAATGACGTCAGGGCCTTGCGAGAAGATTTCTGTTCCAGCAACAATGGCGGAAGAAGCTGGAGATGGAGTAAGCGAAGACTACAGTTTTAAATGTAAGTTTATTAAAATCTGGTGGTACAAAAATGTTAAACTTAACGCGGTTGTGTTATTTGGCTTTTGTTGTTAGTATAGACATGTATTATAATATAATATTATTATTATTTGTAAACTATCACCCATAAACGAGCTCCTATGTTGGTCTAATGGTTCTCCGTCTATTGCCCCGCTTATGTACAGCTTATTTTGGGTTTTGCAAAGGGGGAAAAAACCGACTTCTTTTTGGGGAAATTATTACCTCTTTACCGGGGCAAAATTGGGCCACGGTGGCATGGAGGTAGAAGAATAAATCCAATTACACACCTAATGCTTAGGAATCTTATTAAGCCTCAAAAACCTCATATCCTGTATTCTTAGTATGTGATCTCTTGTGTTCTGCTGTAAAAACTATAGTTTTAAATTCACAAATAACACAGTTGCCATGTTCCTCATCTGCACTTATTTTCTATCTATTTTATGAATATAATTATGGTAAATCTGGAGGGGAATGTCACCCATTGTTGGCCAAAAACAAATGAGATTATTTTTGTAATGAAAAAGTACTGTATGTGCTTGTGCAGCAGTGCATCAATACATAACTTATGACTGATCATGTTAATAAATAGAGATTTGCTACAAGTTTTTGTGTTGCTTTTTTGTAAACTGTGTATTGATTTCTTGTTTAGGACATGAGGAATCAAAGGGAGAGGAGAGGAGAGGAGAGGAGAGGAGAGGAGAGGAGAGGAGAGGAGAGGAGAGGAGAGGAGAGGAGAGGAGAGGACCGGATGGATCACTGTTTTCTGTTTGTCAATTTATGTTTTTGTCACTTTTGTTATTTAGTTGTTCCATGGTTGTTATAAATAAATTGATTAAAACAAATCTGAAATATAATTGTCATTTTACTAACAGTTGCATTGAATTTTTAAAGGTATGAACATTGAGCTTACTTTGAACAATTTAAAATGACTATTGAAATGAAATAACAAAAATTGACATTAGGATAAATTATTGTGTAGTTATTTATAGTTACTCATGCAGGATTAACCTGAATGAGCTCTTCCTGGGCCGTTCTTTAAGCTTTATTAGAATAAACAGGCTGAATAAAGCTCGGAGATGTGGATGGAGTCATCCAGCTGAAACCTGTGGGTGGTATTTTCTGGTTGACGAGGGGAACATCATTTAGGTTGGTCTGCAGAGAAGGCTTCGGGTAGCTTCTTTGCACTGTTCTTTGCGCTGCGTCGTCCAGGGCTGGCTTAATAGACTGCTGCCACATCACTAAGACGTGTTCAGAAGACAGTTTGTCCCACTGGAGAACACCACTGAGTTCTCCAAACCAGCCTCATCCTCTGCTACATCATCTTCAAGCTCATCCCCAGGTGCCACAATGTCACCAGCACTGAGGCAGATGCAGAGAAGAGCTCATGCTGTTATGACCTGCAATGGTGTTAAAAACATAAAAATGTAAAGTTATTGTTGCACTGGTTGTTTAAAAAAATCTATTCATTCTATTTATTCAGAAAGTGCCGATTAGCAAGACATCACATAGTGAGAAAAAAACTATATATTCAATTCAATTTGGTACACAATTTTGTTTTTAAATCAACTGAATATTAGAAACATTTTATGTAATATTTAATTATTTATATAACTATTAAATAACTATAACTATATATATATATATATATATATATATATATATATATATATAGTTATGTAATATTTAGTTATGTAAAGTGTACAGACCCCTTTAAATTTGTCACTCTGTTTCATTGCAGCCATTTTCTAAAATCAAAAAAGATCATTTTATTTCTCATTAATGTACAATCAGCACCCCATCTTGACAGAAGAAAAACAAATGTAGAAATTTTTGTGAATTTATTAAAAAAGAAAAACTGAAATGTAATATTACTATAAACGGCTGGCTTGACGGCATATTTCCAAGTGTCGCCTCACTTGAAGGTGGTCTAACATGCGGTGGTCCACCTGGACTACGAATGACCCGACGTCCTTCTTAGACCAGGGAGGACGGGTCCTCAGAAGGATGCAGCCTCTGAATTTGGACCACACAGCCTTTATATATGTGTATGCTCACACTCTCATACTTTTCCACTTGCCTTCTTGTTACTTTTCCTCTCTTTCACCAGCATCAACTATACACAAACGCCCCCTAACGTTTTGATTGCTAAGCACGGTCAGGCTGGGGACTGAAGAAGAAGGAGCCCTGACGTCATTCTCCTGCGCCGTGAGGGATTGCCAATTCGATTTGAATTATGTTACACCTTTTGCAGGGGTAGGGATGAAAACGAAAAAGCAATACATTTTCTTTATCTTTTTAATTAGGTCAAGGAACGAGCTACGCTGAATTGCAAAATGAAAAAGCAGTTTGGATAATTTATTTTTAATTTTATTTATGAGTCAAAAGGGCATTTGTATTCTGAAAATGAAAATGCATTTCTGCAAATACATTTTCATTTTCAACTTTGACATTTCAAATTGAATTTTGTAACTATTTTGCTGGGATGCAATTTGAAAATTAAATCTTAAAAGCCCTTTTCTATTTAATTTTAATTAAGTTACAGAACGAGCAATGTTGAATTGTAAAATGAAAAAGCAGTTAGGATGATTCGTTTTTAATTTTATTTATGAGTCAAAAATGGCATTTGTATTCAGAATATGAAAAAGCATTTCTGCCAATGCATTTTATTTTTCAACTTTGACATTTCAAATTGAATTTTGAATTTCTTTTGAATTTTATTTATGAGTCAAAAATAGCAGCTAGATTTTGAAAATGAAAAAGCATTTGTGCTAATCCATTTTAATTTGATTTATGTTACACATACGCTTCCATAGACCTGAGTGGTCTGGTGGGTTGGTATAGTAACAGCATATCTTTAAAATACTTTGGTGCCAGGCCATTCACTGATTTATAAACCAGTAAGAGTATTTTGAAGTCTATTCTCTGAGCTACAGGGATTTTGTTCTTTGCATATCTTTTACAGAGATGATGGTTAGAAGCTTCTTTCCTCTGTCTGCAGTTAATTTCTGTCATATACTTCAATTTCACAGCATTAAAATGTATATGATTTTTCAAAGACAAATAACAGCTGTCTCAAACATTCAGCAGGATTTATTTGAAAATTACTTTCTACCCAGTTTAACACTGCTCATGTTTACCTTTTCTTAAAAAGAAAAAAATCCATTGTGTGCTTTAGATGATTTGCTTTTATCTGCTGAAGGACTCACACCCTTTAAGTCAGACATTTGTCTGGCATAAACACTTTTAAATTTCTCAGTAATCCTCTAACTTTATATTCCCTTTTTGATGTTATGTTTCTGTTGGGGTCTTCTTTGCATAAAGGAGCTTATTTCATCAATCAGACCAAACTGATGCAAATAAATCCTTAATAGATTAAATTTGCTTTTGTCTTTATCTAGAAAAATTATCTGAGATTACCTTACTCTTAAATATTTATTGGTCAGTAGTACTGATACACGAGCTTTAGATTGTTTAAAATGTGTATCTTGATAGCAAAGGATCAAAACTTTGCATACAAGCGTTGATGTGGTTTGCAAAGGTGCAGGATGCTTAAAAACTAAACTAAAAACTAAAACACATATTTCTTTCTTTGGAAATGTGATGTTTAACGTCACATCTCCACCCAATGGGGGTAATAGCCTCACCATTTCCTTTCATTTTGCTTGGCTGCAGCTTTAGTTTCAGTCTTCTCATTATGCTCTTTGCCAGAGGGCAAATGCATTTAGGAAATAGGACATCCCCACCTTGATCCGTGTTCTTAGGAACCTGTTTGGATTTCTCTCCACATTTAATCCAGAAAGCCATATATCTTTTTAACATGAGTGCCACTTTAGAGCCTGCTCTCAAATCCAGATCCTGTGAAGAGCCCAGCCAAACACTGCCAGTCTGTGTGGGAGGTTGGTATGTGTGAGAAAATAGAAAGTAACAAACACAAAGAGAAAACATCCCGTTCTTAAACTTGATGCTGCTCTCTTAAGGGGAATGTAATAACACAACAGGATGGATTCTCATCGCTCGACTCAAACAACAAAAGTCATAATACTGTCAGAATGTGTAAAGAGCGTAAACCAGTTTGCATTGTCCTCTAAATCCACAGTCAGATACTAGAACGTGTCCTGACCTGCACTCCCACACAACAAAAAGGGGCACATTCTCAACTCATCATGTTGAAACTGAGCCACCAGCAAGCGGTGATTAAATCAGCTCTAAATTTAATGGGCTTTCACTTGCCACACTAATCAGAAAAAGCGTCAGGAAAAACATTTGGGAATCAAAGCAGAATTTATTCAGATGTCTTGGAGCAGTCTTTTGTAATTTATGCAAACGCTTCACTGCAAACAGATTTTTGCTGCAAAGAGTATGGTTGGCATTTTTGTGCATTTTCCTGTAGATTATGCTATGATAATGCTGCTTTAGTCTTTAATGGTATGTCTTTACCAGATTTGTACATCTACAGTAAATGCTAGCGTTTTTGGCTATTGTGTTTTGTCAAATATAAGTTAGATTGCATGGAGAGGCTTTGTGAAGTTTTTTCGGATACTGGATTTAGGTTTTGACTTTGACTATAGGTCACATTAAACACTTTTATTATAGCTATGCCTGTATGTTCAGAGTCACTGTCCTGTTTGAAGGTGAATCTCTACCCCAGTTCAAGTCTGTTTTTGTCTTTGTCATGTTTTCTTCCAGAATTGCTCAGTATTTAGCTGCATCTATTTTCCAATCAACTCAGACCCGCAACCTTGTTTCTGCTAATGGAAACTATCTCCACAGTATGATGTTGCCACCACCATGTTTCACACCACAGATTGTGTTTAGGGTCTATGTTACATTTCTAGCACACATGGTATTTCCATGTTGGGTAAAAAGTTACATTTTAGTCTCATCTGACCAGAGCACTTCTTTTTTTCTGTGTTTCCTAAATGGCTTGTGGCTAACTTTCAACTTGGCCATGGGCCTCTTAGCAGCTTCTGATATTGCTCTCCTTGAGCAGTATGCCAGTTTAGACGGCCCAACATATCTTGGTAAGTTTGCACTTTTCCAGCTTTGGATGGTGGATTTAACATTGCCCCTTGAGATGTTCAAAGTTTGAAATACTGTTTTGTATCCTAATTCTGCTTCCACATTCTCCAACTTTCCTTGGTCTTTATGGTTGTTACTGTGACTACCGTTCTCTAACAAACCTTAGAGACCTTCGGAGAGCAGCTGAATTTACATTGAGCTTGTTAATTTTGGGCAACCCCTCACAACAAAAATGTCATAAAAAACATCCAATTTGCATCTAGTTTAGGGAAAGAATTTATTTTTTTACTTGCTTTTCTTTTTCATCTGTTTTCATAAGCAGTTAGTTTGTGCATAATGCATCCCTGTTTATAACTACTTAAAAATATAGTCCGGTATTCTCTACAATTCATGCTTAATGCCTCAATTAAATGTGGGCAAACTGCGTCAGAGCAGAGAGTCAATGTTTCCTTGGTAGAGCTATTAGGAGCAGATCTAGTTTCAGATTTAAAAGCAGAAGCGAACTCCAGTTTGCAAACATTTTGCATTCACTAATCGCTTTGTGCATCTAGCCCTGTCTATTTTAGTTTACATCAAACTGATACCTCCACTGAGATTCTCATTGGTCGTGTGCAGGCACTTCATTGCAGCATAGCCATTCATGTGAGTGTCACCTTGTTGATGAAAGCCAGTATACGGTTTCTGGAATATGACAGAGAAGTTGTGATCAATCATTCCTTCTCTTTTTGTTATTTTTTTTAAGGATTTCCTCCACAATCTTCTATCTCTTCCCTTGTCCATTTCAGGCACAACTTTTACTCATCTTAACTGCATTCCAAACATCAAAACTTTTTTCTGGTTTTCTGAGGAAAATAAAAGCAGAGCACAACAGTGGCTGTGGGACAGGAAGAGGCTTTTGTGGTGTCAGGACTGTCGTCATCAAGGCACATGTGGTTGAAGAATTTGCGGAAGTTGATTCACAAGGTAACTCTTCTAGTTTAAAAGATTTCAGAGGAAAAGGAAATACAGTTATCTCAGTGCTGTTTGTGTCAAAGAGTAGGACGATGCCAGCCACAGATTAGGCAACTTGTGGTAACAAGCGTGCAGTAGCCCCTTTGTAGCTACATTTGGAATCAAGGTAGATGTTCTCAGAAGTGTTTTTCACACAGCTCCTTTATCTTTTGTTGTTTTAGTGGTCCATGAACAAAAGTCACCTCTGAGGTTTATTCTTTGTGTCACACATAACATTCTGAGAAAAAAACATTTTACTGATCCAAATATTTGATTTAAGCAATTGAAATTGAACATAATTCCATTGGTAATGCCAATTAGAGTCACACTATCCATCATTTGTTTTAAATAGTAGTTGCTGTAGCAACATGTAAATGCATAACATAGATGTACATTACATTGCTAAAAATAATTATACCTCTTAAACTTTTTGTCATGGTAATGCCACAAATTTCAGTCTGTTTCATTGAAATATGATGTAACTGGCCAACATAAAGTAGCTGTACATACCATACTTTTTGGACTATTGAGCATACCTGAATATAAGCCCCACCAGCTAAATTTTAAAAGAAAACAAATTTTGTACATATAGGCCACACTTGAAAATAAGCTGCAGGTTTTCATGATGTAATATGACATATTTACACTGAAAGAAAGTATACAGAAGATGTTTTTTTTATTTTTTATTAAGTCATGCTTTTTTTTTTCAAACTGCCTGAAAATTGGCAGTGTGGCATCAACACAACACCAACACGGCCAGGGGTGGGCTGGTGTTGAAATTCACCCAGGGAGCTTGGAGCTGTCTTTACTGTGGGTGGGTTGTGGATGAGAAAAATGTTTATTTTTATGAATATCTCAAACTTTTAGGCACCGAGGAAACCTCAAAGGGCAAACTCCGCCAGCTAAATGTGAAGCCAACGCGGAAGTGACAAAAATTGCAGTTCCCTCCTCATCCGCTAGGGGCTGACTCCAGAGTGGAGCAAGTTCCCATTGACTCCCATGTTAAAAATGCCAACTTCACAGCAGAAATAAACATGTTTACAGCCTGGTTCAAAAAACCCTTTTAGGTGTAATAGGTCAAGTTTACCATCATGAGAACTCTGAAGGGGTAAGAAAAGTTATTATTCACTCAGATTTAATTTAAACTTGAAATTGTGAATAATAAGGCGCATGTCCTTTTGATTTACAGGTCTCAGGTGAGCCGTTAGTGGTAGCGCTGGTGGCTACAAAATGTTGAGTCTCTCTAGAAGGCAGAGGGGTAGCAGAGTCTCTCAACCAAAGTTTTCTGGCTAAAAGCACCCGCCAACTACCATTAGCTTCTGTTAGCTCCAGGTTAACTCAATTCATAGCTACATCTGGTCAGAATTTGATGGGTTTCAATCATCCTCCCCCACCCTCATAGCCCCACTCTCAGCTCCACCTCTTTGCCCATTTTTGTATTTTCCGGGCATGACGAGATGCAGGACACGGCCAAGATGGCGGTGGTTGGAACCGCCCACTGGGCTTCAATTCAGCTTTCAGAAACCTATGAGTGACTTCACAAAGACTCTGTCCATCTTATATATACAGTCTATGGGCGACCTATATTTGGAAGCACTGTGAGGAAAGGCGGGCTTCCTATCAAAGCAGAAGGGAGCTACTGACATCTGGTAGCAGCTAACCAACAATATCAAAATAGTTGACAGCAGAATCGAGTGCAGCAGCGAGAAGTACTAATCACCCACAGCTGCACTAGTACCACAAGGAAGATGTCTTACTCACGTACACAAGCAGACACAGAGCAGGATCATGACAGTGGCTCAAATACATCTGGCCACCGATCTAGAACAGAAGGGCCGTTCGGGAAAACTCCCGAACCTCCCTCCGGCCAGCCCGCCCCTGAAAAAGACAGAGCCTAACAGAAAAGTGCTATCTTCATCTTCCTTCATCTTCCTCTTGCGCACTAAAGCCAACGTCTCACCATCAATTAATTGATGTCAAGCTTTCATGCAGTAGCCCTATTTCCTTCTTTCACAGCCAGCTCTATTGATTTTAATTTAAAAGCTGCATCATATGCATTTATTTGTGTGTTTTTCATGATGAGGGTGTGTGAATGATGTGCAAAATAACAGTTCAAAATCAAAACTAGTGTCTACTTTGGCGCAAAATCGTTCCCCACGTCTGTCTCACTTTTGCGCTTCCTGCTATAGTGCCCCCTGAGACCGTTAGCCAGTAAAAATCCATAAATTAGCCGCATCCTTTTATAGGCCGCAGGGTCCTAGGCATGTGAAAAAAGTAGCGATTTATAGTCAAAAAATTACGGTAAATGGGAAAAAACTAAATGGATGCATGGTTTTTAAGGTTTTCACAAACAAAAATCTGAAAAGTATAATTTGCATTCAACTCCATGTGATAAAAGCCTTTAGAAGATATTTCCTTGGAGTTCTATGAAGTCCTTAAAAGTGTACTTAGAGAACATTGATGAACAAACAGCAGGGCTAAGTTATGAATAATACCCTAGGTCTACTGTACAGCACAAAGGGCACGGCTCAATATATCATCTAAAAATGGGAGAATACAGCAAATTTTTACAGAAACCCCTAAGATGTGCCTCTAAAGTTTTCCGAAAGCTATTTAAAAGAAATAGCAAACATGTTGAAGAAGGTGGTCAGATAGCCTAAATGCAAAACACTGTATGTGATAGAAAACTAACCCTGTACCATAGTGGTGGTAGCGTCATGCTGTATTTAAGTTTTTCTTCAGCTTGATCTTGAGTTTAATGTTTCTCTGTTTACTTTATATACATAAATTAACACGTGTTTGTGATATATAAATAGCTTGCCTTGCCTTGCCTTGCCTTGCCGACAGGAGGGATGGAGGGACAAGGAACCAGTGGTTTGGAAGGTGGACAACACTGCATATAGGGTAAGTCTGGAAGAAAACCTGTTAGAGGTGGCGGAGACTTGAGACTGGGGAGGAGGATCACCTTCTTGCAGAACAGCTACCCTAAACATACATCCAAAGTGCCAATGAAATTGTTTCAAATCAAATCCCATTTGAATCAAACTAAGAATCTGGGCACTGATGTTCAGAGATGCTCTCCCTCTAATCTGACTGAATTTGAGCTATTTTTCATAGAACAGACAAAAGTGTCAACACCTAGATATGTAAAGTGGGCAGAAAACTACCATTAAAGACTAGCGGCTGGAATTGCAGCAAAAGGTGGTGAATGAATGAAAATGCATAACACATATTTTCAGATTTTTATTTGGAAAAAAGTCAAAACCATTAATTTCCTTTTATTCCACATGTGATAGTTGATGTCACTCTGTTGCATAAAATCCAAGTAAAACACATTACAATTTGTGGTTGTAATGAGAAGATGTGGAAAGGTTTAAAGAGTATGAATGTGATTGCAAGACCCTGCGTAGAGAACAGGAACTAGCTCATAAAAACGCAGAAGAAAATGCACCAGATTTGGTCTTGTGTAATGCAGCACAGGGGATGTTTCAACAGTGCTGATGGATGTTGTTTTTGAGCTATTGTTCCACAGGTCAATGTAGAGGTCCAGCCTCTCCTGTGATCCTGTTAAGTTGTGAAAAAGAACAGCAGTGAGATAGAGCACCTTTGTGCCCCGAGCTGGATTTGTTTCAGGCATTCTCCAAGGGTTTCATGTGAGACCATTCTAGGCTCTGTTTCTCTAAAAAGCTGCCTACTTTACACCTCTTTCTTAACCTTGAACATCTGTGATGAACTATAGGGACTGATGTGCGTTTGACCACAGAAGTGAACATTGAGCTACATTGTGTGTGAATCCTCCCTTAAAACAACCATATTTTGATACTGTGATATTAATAACTAAAAGAATAGATTCAAAAAAAGCATGATGACACACAGAGTTTGTATACTGAGTTGTGGAAACAGACAATGCTCCTATAGCTCTGATATCAACACAGCAGAAAGTGCCTAAGCAGACAACTACCACAGAGAACGTGTTAGACATTCGTCTAGACTGTAGGCAAGATCCTTCCCGTCTTTGTTAGTTGGCATTGAGAGGCTGCAAAACAGGAAATAATTGCTGAATAAAACACACAAAGAGCAATGGAGATTAGAAAGTAAAACATGCGTGAAGGAAAATAAAGTGCTGACAAAAAAATAATTTAGAGTAAACAACACACAATAATGAGTATAAACACACCATCAGCCTTTAGGTAGGCTAATATATATTTTAACACCACAGAAAGGTGTGATTCTTATTAGTGAATGACTGGATGTGTTTCTTATTAATCGTATTAGTGCTGAGTACATTGTTCAGTTTCTCCTATTTTCATTGACAAAGCCCTTTATGTCGTTGCTATATTCAGCTAAAAACCACGGATTCAGAAATAAAAAGTTGTCCAGAGCGGTCTCTTGCGCCATCTAGGGGATTGCAGGATTTTTTTTTTGGTTTCAGTGTTTGCTTTTTAACTGACCATTACTGATAACAGTCCACTGAGTCCAGTCAGTTTTCTGCTGCCTTGTTTTTTAATTTTCTAAATAATTAAATTTTATTGTGTTTAATTAATTTATTTTTTGTGGGTTTTTTTGTTTATCTACTTTATTGAATCTCGTCGTTGTAGGTCCTTCCTCCCAGCAGCTGTGAGACTTTATAATCATCACTGCTCCCACCAAATCTAATAAGTTTTTATTACTCTGCTGTTTTTTGCAGAGCCCTGTTTGCACAGTTTTCTCACTTCTTGTAAATACTCTGTTGTTGTTTTTCATGCACAAATATATCCATGCAATCTTGTACATTTTTCTTAAACTCAATAAACCTACTCAGCTGCACATTACTTTTAATCTGAGTATGCTATTTTTTTTAAACTGCATAATGTTATTTTTCCTATGTTGTAAATGTATCCTTACTGTACAATCATTTATTCTTACTTTTATATATTTTACCTTTGTGTGAAATAGCATTTCCCCACTTACCTTAACTTGGTGCTGTGACATCTGAGTTCTTCCATTGTGGTACAATAATTTATATTTCTATTCAATTCTATTCTAATATAGCTTCACGTCTTAACTGCTTGTTTTTATGTAATTTCTTTGGTTGTCTGGGTTTGCTGATAGTCAGCGGTAACTGTAATACAGCATAAATAGCAGCTGTGTTTTTGTTCACTGTCATTCACTACATCACGGTTGATTCGTCCAACTTTACTTTGGAAATAATTCATACCAGCATTTCTAAGGACTTTCAGTTCTTACCCTAAAATACAGCCCAAATATCACCAGTGTTACTTGCACCAGTTTGAAAAAAATGTATCTAAACAAAAGATGAAAGTAGTTTTGATTTTAAATAAATCAACATCAATAAATAATATATTAAAACAGCATAAGAAGTATCTCACAATATGATTAAAGTACATTAATTAATTTAGTGTTTTGTTATTGATTTTGTATTATTCAAATCGTAAAGATAGAGCGAAACTGTGGATCAGTTTAACTCGTATCCATCCACTCGGATTTCCTCGATGATCACGTGGTTGTACGTCGCAGTTGTCCTTCCTGGTTGTTTCGTGGGGAAGGTGTCATTGTTCCCTCTTTTTTGGAATATTGTTTGCTTTAATAAGAAAATAAAGCAAGCATGGAGATTGGAACTGAAATAAGCAAGAAAATAAGAGTGAGTAGCTGTGGGTGTTACGTTTGAACCGTCCGCCATGTTTATAGAAACAAAACTGAGCCGCTGCTAGCTCATTAGCTTGTTAGCTTCAACGTGTCTGGAAAGCTGTTTATACGCAATGTCGATTGTGTGGCCCTCTGTTTGTAACTTAGCTTAGTATGGATGACTTGTTTCTTTTGATTTGTTGCTTAAATTATTCACTGACTCGTTTTCCAACGTTTTTCTATTTGATAATGACGTCAGGGGAGCTATTATGGCATTCATACTATTTGTAGCTAACGTTATTTGATCTGTGGGTTTGTTTCAGGCTGCTATCAAAAGCAAACTACAGGAGCTCGGTGCATATATTGGTAAGCACATAAAACGAGTAAAATGCATGGGACACCAGCTATTTAAATTTTTTTAACTTTTCTTTGTTTTCTCCTGCAGATGAAGAGCTTCCTGACTATATTATGGTGATGGTGGCAAACAAGAAAACCTCCCAGCAGATGACTGAAGACCTCTCTCTGTTCCTTGGAAACAACACAATTAAGTTTACCACTTGGTACGATCAAAATGAATTTCTTGTTCTCCTTGTTTACAGTTTACTCTGTGTTTCTTTCTTTTTTTCATGACATGACATTACTTATTTCAGGCTCCATGGTGTACTGGAGAAACTACGATCTGTCGCTGGAGGTAAGAAACGTACTGCTGAATGGTCTAGAAGTATGTTTTTTGTGTTATATCACTTGTTTATATGCTTTATGTTTTTTAGAGCCAGCATCTCTAAGGCAGCTGCAGTCTGACACTGGTTCTGTGCTTGGGAAGTCATCTGTAGATGAAAATGGCAGAGCAGACGACTTGAAGCTCCTGGCAGTGTCCAGCTCACTGACCGATAGGATTGAAGCTCCTGTATCTAGTTCTGCTTATGACAGCAGGTATCTGGAATACCTTGACACACATGGTTTGTCTACAGATTGTTTTTCTAGGTAATACAAGACATACACTTGTGTGTTACCAGGAAAGGGATGCTGGGGAAGGGTTTCTCTCGACATACCTCAACTATTAAGCCCCTGGTGGAACCTCTACCCTCAGAAGCTGTCATTGATATCAAACCAGAGATGGACGATGATCTAATTGCTGAGGAACCTGTAGAAATGGGAAATGGTCGCACCCGCAGTACTGCTAGTCGGCCAACGGCTGATATCTACAGGCCCGGTCAGAGCAAGCTTACTTCTATGAGCTCTTTGGAGATGTGTCGACCCACAGATGGACCCTCAAGTATGAGGCAGCAGGACAGCAGGAGCAGCAAAGCATCCAGATTTGGGCTGAACAAGGTGCAGTGACATCTTTCGTTATTGGAGGTTAAATCCATCTCTATCTTCTTCCGCTTATCCGGGGTTAGGTCGTAGGGGCAGCAGCTTAAGCAGAGAAACCAGGACTTCCCTTTCTGGCCACTTAGGCCAGCTCCTCAGGAGGAATCCCGAGGCGTTCCCAAGCCAGCCGAGAGACATAATTCCTCCAGCGTGTCCTGGGTCTTCCTCTGGGCCTCCTCCTGATGGAACGTGCCCGAAATACCTCACCAGGGAGGCGTCCAGGAGGCATCCTGACCAGATGCCTGAGCCACTTTAACTGACTCCTCTTAATGTGGAGGAGCAGCGGCTCTACTCTGAGCCCCCTCGGATGACTGAGCTTCTCACCTTGTCTCTAAGGGAGAGCCCAGACACACTGCGGAGGAAACTAATTTCAGTCGCTTCCATCCGTGATCTCGTTCTTTCGGTTGCCACCTAGAGTTCGTGAGAGTTTAAGAGGTTAAATCTTTTAATGTTTTCCTTCAGATCAGGGCTGGGCGATATAGCCTCAAATCTATATTGCGATATAATCTAAAGCATGTGCGGTAACAATATCTATTGTGATATATTCTTTTTTCTTTATACATGTCAAAATGAATCACTTCCCAGATACATTGCAGCAGAACAACAACTTCAAAAGAGTTTAAAATACCTTTTAAAGAATATTTATTGTGCAAAATGCATTTAAAAATATTAAAATCATGTTTTTCAAAGAATGCAATACAAAATTATCACAACATACAGATCAAGATATTTTAAATAAATTAAAAACTAAATGTTATAACACAAACAGAAAATTCTAAATTGTCTGCTTTCCTGGTTACTTATTTATAAATGTAATATTGCACATAAATAAACCTGCACATATTTGAATTAAAAATGCTTCAAGTTCAACTGTTTTTTTTTTTTGTTAAATGGAAGACAAAACATTTTACACTTACAATATGTAGTGTAAAGACGAGCACTGAACATTAGTATTTATCCTCCTTGATGACAGCTTGATGACATCATCAAAATGCGCAATCTACCTTTGGATAAATTTATATAATTTCTACCTTATACCTTTTATATCGCCCACCACTACTTCAGATGTTAGAATTTCTTATTTTTTTGATTTTGTCAGAAAATTGAAAGTTTTAAAAAAAAGTTGTCCTTGGTTATGAAGTTTTTTTCTTTTAACTAATGTGCATGACCACATTAAACGATTTTTTTGTGTGAGACTATTTTCAGGAGAATATATATATTTATTTACACTGACCGCTAAATCACAGAAGCTTGAAATAATGCCAAAGGATAACCCTGTGCTGACCAATACAAAAAAAACCTTATAAATGTCTTTCATACTTTGTCTGTACACGTAAAGACGGTTTGTTTTGTTTGCATAAACTGGACATCCCCAAGATAACCCAGGTTAACAGTAAAGTTGTTTTCAAGCTACAAAGTTAAGCTCAAAAAGAAAATGTTGGGGTTGGGTTCTCTTCAAGGTCTTTCTGGAGGATTTAACTTTTTCTTAAGGACATGACTTTTAGATACGTTGTTTGGCCTTGACATGTTGTTTTTCTTTAAATATTTTAGATACAAACTGCTCTGTATGCAGATATTTTTGTAATAATTATTGTTATATTATTTTCCTAAATTTAACTCGCTCACCAGTGACGTTTTGAATGTTGCAGATCCTTTTCTTCCTCAAATTTGATCCATAATGCAGTTTCTACAGGAGAGCCTCAATGTGCTGCTACAACACATGTTAACTAGGGTTAGGAAAGCTGCTATTATGTTCTGACAATAAGTCACTTAAATCACACATGACTTTAACATTTGTATCTAAAGATGGTAAAGGGCCTGCATTTGTATAGCGCTTTCTCAAGATATATCTATACGTTTTTCAATAAATTTGAGCTCCTGCTGACAGTGCTTTAATGTGGAGAAGTTTGCTTAAATTGTAGGCTAACATTAGCATATTTGCTTTAGGTTACAGTATATGTCAGAAAGCCTCCTACACAATCTTGGAAAATACGGAATTAGATTTAATTATTTTCCAGGTCTGGATAAGTACCAAATAGAACATAAGAGTATAAAAGTTTGTGGATCTGTAGACTTTAGTTTCTTCCTATCAAATACCTGAAATTCCGAAAATAGTTAATACCAGCGTCTTCATTTACCACATCAAGTTTTGCTTTGAGCATTTTAGGCACAACTATCTTGGTAACTTGTGGATCAGGGGTCAGCAGCTCCATTGCTTGAGTGCCACCGTCCTGCAACCTTTGGATGCATCCCTGCTCAAACACACCTGAATCAAAAGGCTGAATTACCTTCGTTTGATTCAGGGTTGTTGGAGCGGGAATGCATCCAAAAGTTGCAGAACTGGAGTTGCAGACCCAGGCTGTAGATTCTTGGTAACATTGTTATTCACTTGATGGAACAGACAAAAACATATGCTGGGTATTTTAGACCATAAATCTATTAAGAAAACAGCAGAGAAATTTCCCATTTCTTAAAGTTTTTGGCCACAATATTTAGAAACCTGATGATTTGGCCTATACTGATGTTGAACTTTTGCTATTATATGTAATATTGGGCTGAAAATTAACCAAGGATTCTGGAAATGTTGAGCCTAGAAAGGTATGGAATTTCAAATTGAAAAAATGTGTAATAGTAACATTTGTTAAATAAATTGGCTTGAAACAAATTTCACTGTTGTTTCAATTAATCCTTGGTGAACCAAACTTGAAGGAATAAACTAGTTATAAATGTCCTAAACCTGGTGCTTTGCTTTCAGTGTCCTACACTGTAATGACAAGTGTAGCTCTCCTCCACACGCAGCTGCATTGAGATAGCTGAGTCCAGCTTTCAGAGCAGGTCAAGAAATGAGCAGCCAGTCATTCTCTATTTGACTGGACATCAATACAAAGAATCTTTGGGAAAAAATGAATTTTTTAAATCAACAAAATAATGTACATGGCCTATAATACAGCTAGCTGTGCACACGAAAACAGAAAAATACACAAATTGTAGCCACATGATACTAAATATAGGTGTTGGGATTTTAGTTTAATCAAAGGTGATACCAGTCATTTAAAACCTCCTTGATCAGGACCCCAGATGACAATACTTTGGAGATCCTTATGCTATAGTACTTTGTGTCTGATTGTTGCCAATTTTTCTTGATTCAAATGAACTGGAGCAACCTCAGTCCTTGTGACAGGCTGACAATAACAAAGCAACTAAATATTCAAATTTAACTTTTTCTTTTTTAAAGTTATCTCAAAGTAAACATAAAGAAATTATCTATGACACCAGATAGTACTGCTGTTTTGCCTGTGTAGATGTGTCAGACCACCTCATTGTGTTTTTGTAAAGCAGGAAGAGATGTCCCGGAAAAGAAAGATACCCGTTGCAAGTTCTGTCGTCCGAGTGAACCGAGCCGATGATGAAGACAGTGATGACGTGGAAGACGACGACGTAAATTTTGGCAGCCGGAGCCTCTCTAGTAGAGTGTCCCTCCCTTCCAAACCTGAACGAAAGTCAGTCTTACTACTTTACAATGTCTTTTAAGATATTATGGGGGGGGAGACAAGCAAGTATTGTGTTTTGTTAAGTCTTCCTGTCGTCTGCATATAACTGTTTCAGACCGACTCTTCCACCAGCCAAGCAAGCCAACAGGAATCTCATACTAAAGGCCATCTCTGAGGCTCAGGACTCGATCACCAAAACGACATCCTACCCTCCGAGTACATTTCCTTCAGCCAACTAATACAAACCCATTTTTAACAACTTTATTTAGAAAGGCTAGGGTTGTTACAATTCATATCTGTTTTACTTCAAGGCAACAGTATCAAATATAACCTTTGCTCCCCTACCCTAACGTTCCCCGGCAGTGCTGCAGAGACAGACTGTTCCTGTGGCGCCTCGTACTCGTTTGGCCAGCAGCGAAGAGATGACCACAGCCCTCCAGTTGATGCAGAACCTGCACAGCTTAGCGCCCAGGGTGGAAGCATACACGGCTGCAGACCAGCCTGTCTCCAGAACAACAAGTATGCAGAAGGTTAACAGCAATCACTCTGTCATCACATCGACTAAGAAATTATTTTGTAATATTTTTTTCTTCAAACTCCAGCAAAATCATTAGCTTCACGTCTTCAGTTAGACAGCGGTGATACAAGGCAGCAGAGTGTATATGGTAAGTGTTTTAGCCCTGTTAAGACAATGCACTTTTTTCTAAAGCGTTATATTTTCTTTTAATTAAGGTGTAAATAATAGCTAAAATGTAAACCTACCCCACCCCCAATTTGGGTAAGTTAATTAAATTTCCATGTACTGGAATTTTTTTTAACTAGGTGGTGAAATCCCCACTGGCTGTGAGTCGAAGACCTCCGATACGCGCTCCTTCATCATGAGTCGCCCAATAATAGAGGAAGCGTCTGTCCAAAGTCAGCAACAAGTCCAGACCCCAGCTTTGCCCCGCACTGTTCAGGCCAGGTACTCGCACAGAATTGGCTTTCACGGTGCCTTGCAAAAGTATTTACACCCCTGGAAGTTTTTCATGTTTTGTCTGGTTACAAACACAAACTTTAATGTGTTCTGTTGCGATTTTATGTGAGAGCAACACAAAGTAGTGGGTACTTATAAACTAACAGAGGAACGCTACTTGGTTTTCAAATTTTTTTGTGATGATCCCTCTTAATTTCTGTATCACACTTAAAGGGAGGGAGTTGACACTTCAAGTCCAAAGTTCATTGTGACGTTAGACGGAGTACCAAGCCCATTGGGTAACTTTACAGACGGAGACATGGAGCTGGATGATGTGCGACCACTCACAAAGGTTACAGAGCCAGCCAGCCACATTTACAGAAAGTCCAAAGTCAGCGTCCTGGACCGGTTACAGGGGGTGGTCACATCATCAGAAGGTGTGGGGTCTCTGCAGAGTTATTTTTATTGATTATTTGGGTAAAACCTAAATGATATATGTAGCGCGTTCTTTATTTCATTCGTTGACAGATGGAAGGGTGGACGTGGAGATTGCAGGCAAGGATGATGTTCCTCTGAAGAAACAGAAAGTTATGGAGCGCTGCAAGTTCTGGCCTGTCTGCAAAAGCGGAGATGAGTGTATGTACCATCACCCAACAGCACAGTGCAAGTGAGTAACTTTGATAGAAAAAGTGTAAATTGGGCATTTAAATTATGGGATGATGGATTATTGTGTTGTGTTTTTATTCAGGACTTTTCCTAACTGCAAGTTTGGGGACAAATGCCTTTTTGTGCATCCTAACTGTAAATATGATGCACGTTGTACAAAGCCAGACTGTCCCTTCACTCACGTCAGCCGCAGAGGCACTGTTGCTCCTCCACTCAGACCAGGTAACTTTTCACTTCATTTATAGTTAAAAACACTCTGTAACACCTATCTCGTAGCTTTAAAACATGTCTGTTTGTTCATTCTAGATGAGAAGTTATACAAAGATATAAAACAATTTCAATATAATCTAATCTAATTTAGATCCAGTTGCACTAAGTCCTGTGCAATCATAATTATAATGCAACATTCAAATTCAGGGTATAATTTAATGCCAGTTGATAACAAGTTATTCCAGGAAACCCAGCCAGCTGCATTAAGTCATTGATCTTTCAGCAATTCTTCATTGTGAGCAACTCTAGGATGATAGAGGAAGAACCTCCAATAGAACCGGGCTCAGTACCAGCACCCTGTTTCAACTGGCTGTGGTGAAGATGAGAGGAAGCAGACAAAGAAAAGCACACAGAAATACTGGACCAGGACTATTTCTAGTGGGGAAGAAGATGCATGGTTAAATAGAAATAGCTTCAACTGGTCACTAAATTCCTGAGAGAGTTGCACCTAAACACAGAAGGACCAGGCCAGGTATACCTTCCACAAAAACAAACTATTTATACTGAAATTGATTAAAAGTTTCAGGCTAATTACAGTTTAGCGATAGATAGATAGATAGATAGATAGATAGATAGATAGATAGATAGATAGATAGATAGATAGATAGATAGATAGATAGATAGAAAAAGTTGAAATTCACTTTGTCCAGTGCTCACATACTTACAAATATATATTACGTTCAAATAAAACAACTAATAAATTCTTCAAGAATCATGTTTGTTGATTTATAATAGATTTATAACGGGTAATAAGAGGAACAAATGTGCTGCAATTTTTTTAATGTTTTTATTTTTTTTTTTTTATTTGAATCCAACAGTAAATAAAGAAATACCAAGATTATGTCACCATTGAAACATCAAATCTTGTCCTTAACTGATACCTGATTTTATAATAAAGCCAGAAAATTACATCAAAGTGCATACTGGCTGTGGGTTTTATAACAAGAAAATAATGGGAGCATTTTTATTTTGATGCATTTGATTTTGGGGAAAGAAATTCTGATTTTTCAGTCTTTCACTGTCCAATTTCCGGTACTACAAAAGAGCCAATTTGGGAAATATTGGCTATTTGATTGGTGCATTTCTAACCAGAGGTGATAGCATATAATCACACAAAATCAAGTTTATCCCCTGATTGATGGTTGTGGTATATGGGACAAAAGTGATTAATTGGGCAGCCATGGCTACAATGTAGCTTACCACCATCAGTGTATGAATGGGTGAATGACTGATTTGTAGGTTAAAATGCTTTGGAGTCCTCAGACTTGATGAAGTGGCATACAAGTACAGGCCATTTAACATTTATTGTACATATGAATACCTGGATATTTGACCACTCCAAAATTAGGGGAATAACTGATATCCTACTATTTCAGCCATTTAATTGTCAGATATTTGCTCTCAGATGACACATCAAGTATTAACGACTGCTGTCCTGTGTGGCATGTCTCGTATATTTCAAGGGCTCAAGGCATTTAGCATTTTCAGGGGTGAGGACATGGGCTCTGTCAAGGTTGTTAGAACAGGTTTATCCCTCTGCTTACAGTATCTAGTTCCAAATTACATAAGCTAGTGTCTTCACAATATTTGAAGACAATCAATTCTGATTACTGAAATATAAAGGAATATAAGCTACAGCTGTAGGTGAATAAAATGATAACATGCCTTTGTGTACTCTAATAAATGTTTTGAACATCTTCTGCCTTTAACTTCTCTTTACAGCTGTGCAGCAAAGTCAGAGTGCAACTGTGTGTCGCTTCTTCCCAGAGTGCAAGAAGGTGGACTGTCCATTTTATCATCCAAAGGTGACCACATCTCAGCTCTGCATAGATGCTATTCACCATGTAGTCCGCTTGTTGCTTTCAAGCAGAGCAGCTCTGACTTGTTTTCTGTTCCTCTACAGCCTTGTCGTTTTGCGACTCAGTGTAAACGAGCAGGATGTACCTTCTACCACCCAACAACAGCTGTGCCTCCAAGACACGCCCTGAAGTGGACAAAAGACAGAGCAGGTAAGCACATCGTGGCAACCATAGCGGACCGTCACCGACTATTTAACATAATTTCTGGACTATTGAGCGCACCTGAATATAAGCTCAATCAGCTAAATTTTAACAGAAAATAGATTTTGTACATATATAGCGCGTACCTGAATAAAAACCGCACATTTTCATATTGTAACATGAGATGTTTACACAGAAAGACGGTACACCGAAGATTTTTTTTAGTTACCTCTGCCAGGAGATAGTGTTTTTGTGCCCGTCTGTTAGCAACATAACTCAAAAAGTTATGGACGGATTTTGATGGAATTTTCAGGAAATGTCTACAATGGGACCAGGAACTACTGATTAAATTTTGGGGTGGATCCAAAATGAAGCGCATATTCACCCTCTGACCACTTATGATAACCTCTACTCCTCTCCCCTGTCAGAGAGCTCATACGCGGCTTTCCTCGCGCAGCAGCCCCTAATCTCCACTCTCCGCTGGAAGAGCGCAGCGGCAGCACAAACACAGCCGTGCTTCTCATTAAAAGACATTTTTTGTAAAAGTATCTAAAGTTAGAATTAGACAACGCAATGGGGATGGGTGGAGAGTGAGCTCCTGGCAGAGGTCTGCACTCTCCAAGTGCCTTTCTAGTTTTAATTTAAGACGTGCTTTTTTTCCCAAACTACCTGAAAATCGGCAGTACGGGATCAGCACGACACGACAGTAACATGTCTGGTCAGGAAATAAAACATACTTTAGCATACCAGAAAAGTCATTGATCACGGTCTTCCTCTTTCTCACTAAAGCCACTGAAGTCTTCTTCAGTATCTTTATGTCCTCTGAAAGCTTTTGCCGTCTTTTTATACTGACTCTGTTCTTCCTGCTGCCTCTGCCAACATCTCACCATCGATTCATTGATGTCAAGCTTGCACGCAGTGGCTCTGTTTCCTTCTTTGACGGCCAGCTCAATTGCCTTTTACTTAGAAGCTGCATTTCTTCGTGTGTTTTCCATGTGCCTATGTGCATGAAAACTACCGGTAGTGTCTTCGGTGCCTAATCTTTCCCCACATGTCTGTCTCACATTTACGCTTCCTGCTGTAGTGCCCCCCAGAGGTCGTTAGCTTGTAAAATATAAATTAGCCGCGTTGTTGTATAGGACGCAGTGTCCAAAGAGTGTAAAAAAAAAAAAGAGAAAAAAAGTAGTGGCTTATAGTCCGACAATTACGGTATTCGCATAAATTATACATTTTTAACCTTTAGCAAATTGATTGTCCTCAACCAAGCTATAGAAAGAAAGCTCATTTTGCACATGACAGTCTCTTTTTCAGTTCAGTTATTCTCATCTTGATGAGTTTAGTGTTGCATCTCTGTCTCTACTGATTTTGGAGTTAAGTTTATGCAGCTTTGCTTAACCAACTAATCAATTTCTTTTCTTACAGCTAATTAAGCCCAGAAAGTCTGAAGGTCAACTGTCAAGCTGTGCAAGATGTTCTTCTTCTTGTGTTTCTGAAACATCATTAGTAGATTAACTGTTAATTATGTTCTTATATTGTATTGTTTGGACTGATTTTTAAGAAGTGTTTTGTAACATTAAAGCGAGTTTCTGCTAATGTGCTCAGAATATTAAAGACTCAGCAATGTTTCTATTTATTTCATGTCATTATTTATCTTTTTTTTTTTAACAGGCAGCTTTGTGGGCTCAACATTAACTTGATTATAAATCAATTCAATCAATCAAATGTTATTTGTAGAGCACTTTTCATGACAAAATCAGCACAACGTGCTAAACTGGTAGGGCTCCTGGTGCGAAGGAAACACTGGAGTTGGTCTGTATTAAACAATTCATAAAAACACTTCAGTAACACATAATATAGAAACAGATACATCATTGAAAATTAAAATAAGATAAAATAACTCAAAAGTCAAACTAAAAAGGTAGGTCTTGAGGGTTATAAAAAACATCAGCTGTTTCTGCAGCCCTGAGGTTCTCTGGCAGGCTGTTCCACGGATGAGGGCCATAATGGTAGAACGAGGCTTTGCCATATTTCTTAGTTCTGACAACTAAAACTCTAGTTCCAGAGGACCTCAGGGACTGTAAGGGCTCATATTTTAAAATAAGATTGAATAAATAAGATAGACCGAGACCATTAAGACATTTATAAGCTAATAAAAGAACCTTAGAAAAGATCCTAAAACGCACAGGGAGCGAATGCAATGACTTTAAAACTGGTATGTGTTCCCGTCCTTGTCAGCACACGTGCAGCTGAGGTCTGGATTAGTTGTAGGCTTGAAATACTCTTTGGGAAGACCAGAGAGCAGTGCATTACAATAATCTACTGAAAAAGCATGCATCAACACATCTGTGTTGCCAAGAGAAATGGGTGGACTCTGGCAATTTTTTTTAAGATAAAATCCTATTTTAGTTGTATTTCTGATGTAATAAAATTGTGCTCAGTCAACAAGGACGCCCAGATTTCTTACACAATGAGAAGGTTTAAAATGTTGCAGTCCTTGTAAAAATAATCTCTTGTCTTCAGGACTAATTATTAAAACTTCAGTTTTGTCCTGGTTGAGCTGTAAGAAGTTCTCTGCCATCCATGACTTGATATCTAAAATACAAATCAAATGTACATTTACTGGCTCAATGTCATCAGGAGACATGGCAATGTAAAGCTGTGTATCATCAGCATTGCTGTGGAAATCAATGCCTTGCCTCCTGATAACATCACTAAGTGGCAGCATGTACAGATTCAAAAGTATAGGTCATAAAATTGATCCTTGGGGAACTCCACACTGAATGTCATTGTTTCCTGAGGAGTGAGTATCCATACTTACAAAAATGTTTCGTTCTGTGTGATGGGAGTAAAGCCATTCTAAAACAGTACTTGAGAGAACCACCAGACTTTTTTGTCTGTCCAATAAAATTTGATCAACTGTGTCAAAAGCTGTGCTTAGATCCAGTAGAACCAAAACAGAAATTTTCTGTTAATCTAAGTTGCACCTGAGGTCATTAACACTATTTAAAAGAACTGTCTTTGTACTGTGGTCATTTAAAAACTAATTAAGCTTTTCTATAATTTTACTTAAAAAAAAGGAAGTTGGATACTGGTTGATAGTTATGAATCTAAATTACTCTTCTTCAGAAGGGACTTCACCGCTGCTGTTTTAAAAGCAGTTGGGAAAACCCTCGTCTGAAGAGAGCAATTTACATTGTTTAAAAGGTCACCCTCAAACAAGCCATAACATTTCTTAGAAAGTTAAGTTGGAATTGGGTATAAAAGGCAGGTAGTTGAGTTAACTTGAGAGAAAAGGCTACCAAGTATCTTTGCATCAACCAGTACAAAATTCTGAAATAATAGCCTGCTGTTAAAATCAACAATAAAATGACGTGATGCTGGTAAAGTCTGGACTGGAATTTGGTTTAAAATGCAAATTCAACGTTAAGAGCTGGGGACACAATCAAAACAGCGTGTAAGCTAAATTCCATACTCTTACGATCTTTAACTTAAATTAACCTTAGGTAATTGCTGTAATAATTATATTTCACCATAAACATACCATGTTCCTCTACAAAGGGCTAGGTAAAAATTAAAAGCATTCTTATTGCACTCCACCGTAACATTTCTTTTTTAACTTTGTTTTTGCTGTTAAACTGTCTTGCACAAACACATTACAGGAAATATTTTTTATAGTAAAATTCCTGGATGCTATCTTCAGACATTGACTATTTTCACTGGTTTCGGTTTTTGTCTTAACTTGGGTTAGGGTTAGTGTGGACCCCAGCTCAACATAGTCCACTGTAATTCAGAGCTCTTGAGCTCAAGCAATCCACCAGCCTCACCCTCAATGTGGGGCAAAAAAGTATTTGGCAGCCACCAACTGTGCAAGTATTCTGACTTAAAAAAATGAGAGAGGTCTGTAATTTTCATCATAGGTACACTTCCAACTGTGAGAGAAAGAATGTGGAAAAAAAATCCAGGAAATCACATTGTATTTCTAAATAACCCCCAAGTATTTTTGCCTTTTATTTTATTTTGTCAATTGGTTAACTTCCTGTTTCAGAGAAGTTAACTTATTGCCAAATTGAGAAGAAAATTCAGGGATTTTACTATAAGAGTAGTGATACTTCAAAATCATATTACTCAAGTGAAAGTCAACAGTACGGTTTACTAAAACTCTTAAAAGTACACTTTGTGTAAAAAGTTAATCGACTAATGTTACTAAAAAAATGTAAGTAGTAACTACCAACCTGTGCAAACTAACACGACTACTGTTACTAAAAAAATGTAAGTATTAACTACCAACCTGTGCAAACTAACAACTGTTAAACAATTTAGGACAAAGACTGAAAGCTATGAAAATAGTCAGTGTCTAAAGACAAAAAGACTTGCAAAGAGCTTGAAGAAGCACTGCAGGAAAAAAAGTAGCCTATGTGAAGTTGGATTTTACGCCACTTGGTGTCCCTCTCTTGTCTCTCCTACTATCATCTCGTCCCTCCTGCTCATGCTCCTGTCAGAGCAAGTGTTTCTCGCCGGGTGTGGTGGCTCTCACCTGTAATCCAAGCTACCTGGAGGCTGAGGCTGGAGGATTGCTTGAGCTCAGGAGTTCTGAATTACTGTGGACTATGTTGAGCGGGGGTCCGCACTAAGTTCAGTATGGATATGGTGTTTCTGGGGGAGCTTGGGATCACCAGGTCTTCTAAGGAGGGATGAACCGGCCCAGGTCGGCAACGGAGCAGGTCAAATCCCCCGTACTGCTCAGTAGTGGGATCGCCCCTGTGAATAGGTGCTGTGGTTCAGCCTGAGCAACACAGTGAGACCCAGTCATTTTATACTTGTCACTACACAGCTGTCCCACCAACAGTGACATTTTAACATCACACACAATCTTTAACACCCATTTTAGCTTCTTATTTCGTCAAAAACCAGCTGCAACGTTTGTCCAACACCGCCTCCTTCTGGAGAATAGCTGCCATTACATCAAGCTCCTGCAACTTTGACATTCATTTCAGTTTAAAAAAGACATTTGTCATCTGTGGTCAGCAAAAAAGAAAAAGAAAAAACGGAGGTGAGTAGAGTACCCGAAAATTGTACTCAAGTAAGAGTAGCACTACTTCAAACTATTTTTACTCAAGTAAAAGTAAAAAGTAGCCACCCAAAAAAATACTCAAGTAAGAGTAAAAATGTATTTGGTAAAAAGGCTACTTGAGAATTGAGTAAAATCTGATCAAATATTTTTTTAAGGAAGTCATCAGACAGACACAAATATAAAGCTATGGGCACATTCTCATATTTTGGAGATTAAATGGGAAAAAAATATACAAATAAACATCAGAATTACAAAATAACTTATTTTAAGCTGATGAAGCACTTTTCAAAGTTATACTTTTTCAATATAATTATAGTAGGTAATGCAAACATATGTCTTAGATCAGATTAAAAATATTTCCAGTGACAATTTATGGTGTTTTCTGTATAATCACTTAAACTTAAAATGCAACAAGCTCAATAGAAAAACAAACGATGTGTAGAAACAGATGGTCTCCTTTGAAAAACTGTAGCCGTGTGTCGGGTGTATTTTTTGTTAAAACATGCTCTTTTTCAGTCAGTGAATTTATTAATATTTGGTAGAGCATCCAGGAATTTGACTTAAGTAAGAATAGTGATACTACAAAATAATATTACTCAATTGAAAGTCAACAATAGGGTGTAGTAAAACTACTCTTAAAAGTACACTTTATGCAAAACCCAACTAAATGTAACTGAGTAAATATAACTAGTAACTAGCAACCTCTGCAAACCAACAATTGTTAACAAACAAGTTAGGACAAAGACTGAAAGCTATGAAAATAGTCAGTGACTAAAGACAAAAAGACTTTCAAAGAGCTTGAAGAAGCACTGCAGGAAAAAAAGTAGCCTATGTGAAGTTGGTTTTTACGCCATTTGGTGTCCCTCTCTTGTCTCTCCTACTATCATCTCGTCCCTCCTGCTCATGCTCCTGTCAGAGCAAGTGTTTCTCGCCGGGTGTGGTGGCTCTCACCTGTAATCCAAGCTACCTGGAGGCTGAGGCTGGAGGATTGCTTGAGCTCAGGAGTTCTGAATTACTGTGGACTATGTTGAGCGGGGGTCCGCACTAAGTTCAGTATGGATATGGTGTTTCTGGGGGAGCTTGTGATCACCAGGTCTTCTAAGGAGGGGTGAACCGGCCCAGGTCGGCAACGGAGCAGGTCAAATCCCCCGTACTGCTCAGTAGTGGGATCGCCCCTGTGAATAGATGCTGTGGTTCAGCCTGAGCAACACAGTGAGACCCAGTCTTTTTATACTTGTCACTACACAGCTGTCCCACCAACAGTGACATTTTAACATCACACACAAGCTTTAACAGCCATTTTAGCTTCTTATTTCGTCAAAAACAAGCTGCAACGTTTGTCCAACACCGCCTCCTTCTGGAGAATAGCTGCCATTACATCAAGCTCCTGCAACTTTGACATTCATTTCAGTTTAAAAAAAGACATTTGTCATCTGTGGTCAGCAAAAAAGAAAAAGAAAAAACGGAGGTGAGTAGAGTACCCGAAAATTGTACTCAAGTAAGAGTAGCACTACTTCAAACTATTTTTACTCAAGTAAAAGTAAAAAGTAGCCACCAAAAAAAATACTCAAGTAAGAGTAAAAATGTATTTGGTAAAAAGGCTACTTGAGAATTGAGTAAAATCTGATCTAATATTTTTTTAAGGAAGTCGTCAGACAGACACAAATATAAAGCTATGGGCACATTCTCATATTTTAGAGATCAAATGGGAAAAAAAATATACAAATAAACATCAGAATTACAAAATAACTTATTTTAAGCTGATGAAGCACTTTTCAAAGTTATACTTTTTCAATATAATTATAGTAGGTAATGCAAACATATGTCTTAGATCAGATTAAAAATATTTCCAGTGACAATTTATGGTGTTTTCTGTATAATCACTTAAACTTAAAATGCAACAAGCTCAATAGAAAAACAAACGATGTGTAGAAACAGATGGTCTCCTTTATAAAACTGTAGCCGTGTGTCGGGTGTATTTTTTGTTAAAACACGCTCTTTTTCAGTCAGTGAATTTATTAATAGTGGGTAGAGCATCCAGGAATTTGACTTAAGTAAGAATAGTGATACTACAAAATAATATTACTCAAGTGAAAGTCAACAATAGGGTGTAGTAAAACTACTCTTAAAAGTACACTTTATGCAAAACCCAACTAAATGTAACTGAGTAAATGTAATTACTAACTAGCAACCTCTGCAAACCAACAATTGTTAACAAACAAGTTAAGACAAAGACTGAAAGCTATGAAAATAGTCAGTGACTAAAGACAAAAAGACTTTCAAAGAGCTTGAAGAAGCACTGCAGGAAAAAAAGTAGCCTATGTGAAGTTGGTTTTTACGCCACTTGGTGTCCTTTCTCTCCTACTATCATCTCGTCCCTCCTGCTCATGCTCCTGTCAGAGCAAGTGTTTCTCGCCGGGTGTGGTGGCTCTCACCTGTAATCCAAGCTACCTGGAGGCTGAGGCTGGAGGATTGCTTGAGCTCAGGAGTTCTGAATTACTGTGGACTATGTTGAGCGGGGGTCCGCACTAAGTTCAGTATGGATATGGTGTTTCTGGGGGAGCTTGGGATCACCAGGTCTTCTAAGGAGGGGTGAACCGGCCCAGGTCGGCAACGGAGCAGGTCAAATCCCCCGTACTGCTCAGTAGTGGGATCGCCCCTGTGAATAGATGCTGTGGTTCAGCCTGAGCAACACAGTGAGACCCAGTCTTTTTATACTTGTCACTACACAGCTGTCCCACCAACAGTGACATTTTAACATCACACACAATCTTTAACACCCATTTTAGCTTCTTATTTCGTCAAAAACCAGCTGCAACGTTTGTCCAACACCGCCTCCTTCTGGAGAATAGCTGCCATTACATCAAGCTCCTGCAACTTTGACATTCATTTCAGTTTAAAAAAAGACATTTGTCATCTGTGGTCAGCAAAAAAGAAAAAGAAAAAACGGAGGTGAGTAGAGTACCCGAAAATTGTACTCAAGTAAGAGTAGCACTACTTCAAACTATTTTTACTCAAGTAAAAGTAAAAAGTAGCCACCCAAAGAAATACTCAAGTAAGAATAAAAATGTATTTGGTAAAAAGGCTACTTGAGAATTGAGTAAAATCTGATCTAATATTTTTTTAAGGAAGTCATCAGACAGACACAAATATAAAGCTATGGGCACATTCTCATATTTTAGAGATCAAATGGGAAAAAAAAAATACAAATAAACATCAGAATTACAAAATAACTTATTTTAAGCTGATGAAGCACTTTTCAAAGTTATACTTTTTCAATATAATTATAGTAGGTAATGCAAACATATGTCTTAGATCAGATTAAAAATATTTCCAGTGACAATTTATGGTGTTTTCTGTATAATCACTTAAACTTAAAATGCAACAAGCTCAATAGAAAAACAAACGATGTGTAGAAACAGATGGTCTCCTTTAAAAAACTGTAGCCGTGTGTCGGGTGTATTTTTTGTTAAAACATGCTCTTTTTCAGTCAGTGAATTTATTAATAGTGGGTAGAGCATCCAGGAATTTGACTTAAGTAAGAATAGTGATACTACAAAATAATATTACTCAAGTGAAAGTCAACAATAGGGTGTAGTAAAACTACTCTTAAAAGTACACTTTATGCAAAACCCAACTAAATGTAACTGAGTAAATGTAACTAGTAACTAGCAACCTCTGCTCATGCTCCTGTCAGAGCAAGTGTTTCTCGCCGGGTGTGGTGGCTCTCACCTGTAATCCAAGCTACCTGGAGGCTGAGGCTGGAGGATTGCTTGAGCTCAGGAGTTCTGAATTACTGTGGACTATGTTGAGCGGGGGTCCGCACTAAGTTCAGTATGGATATGGTGTTTCTGGGGGAGCTTGGGATCACCAGGTCTTCTAAGGAGGGATGAACCGACCCAGGTCGGCAACGGAGCAGGTCAAATCCCCCGTACTGCTCAGTAGTGGGATTGCCCCTGTGAATAGATGCTGTGGTTCAGCCTGAGCAACACAGTGAGACCCAGTCTTTTTATACTTGTCACTACACAGCTGTCCCACCAACAGTGACATTTTAACATCACACACAATCTTTAACACCCATTTTAGCTTCTTATTTCGTCAAAAACCAGCTGCAACGTTTGTCCAACACCGCCTCCTTCTGGAGAATAGCTGCCATTACATCAAGCTCCTGCAACTTTGACATTCATTTCAGTTTAAAAAAGACATTTGTCATCTGTGGTCAGTAAAAAAAGAAAAAGAAAAAACGGAGGTGAGTAGAGTACCCGAAAATTGTACTCAAGTAAGAGTAGCACTACTTCAAACTTTTTAGAGATCAAATGGGAAAAAAAATATACAAATAAACATCAGAATTACAAAATAACTTATTTTAAGCTGATGAAGCACTTTTCAAAGTTATACTTTTTCAATATAATTATAGTAGGTAATGCAAACATATGTCTTAGATCAGATTAAAAATATTTCCAGTGACAATTTATGGTGTTTTCTGTATAATCACTTAAACTTAAAATGCAACAAGCTCAATAGAAAAACAAACGATGTGTAGAAACAGATGGTCTCCTTTAAAAAACTGTAGCCGTGTGTCGGGTGTATTTTTTGTTAAAACATGCTCTTTTTCAGTCAGTGAATTTATTAATAGTGGGTAGAGCATCCAGGAATTTGACTTAAGTAAGAATAGTGATACTACAAAATAATATTACTCAAGTGAAAGTCAACAATAGGGTGTAGTAAAACTACTCTTAAAAGTACACTTTATGCAAAACCCAACTAAATGTAACTGAGTAAATGTAACTAGTAACTAGCAACCTCTGCAAACCAACAATTGTTAATAAACAAGTTAAGACAAAGACTGAAAGCTATGAAAATGGTTAGTGTCTAAAGACAAAAAGACTTTCAAAGAGCTTGAAGAAGCACTGCAGGAAAAAAAGTAGCCTATGTGAAGTTGGTTTTTACGCCACTTGGTGTCCCTCTCTTGTCTCTCCTACTATCATCTCGTCCCTCCTGCTCATGCTCCTGTCAGAGCAAGTGTTTCTCGCCGGGTGTGGTGGCTCTCACCTGTAATCCAAGCTACCTGGAGGCTGAGGCTGGAGGATTGCTTGAGCTCAGGAGTTCTGAATTACTGTGGACTATGTTGAGCGGGGGTCCGCACTAAGTTCAGTATGGATATGGTGTTTCTGGGGGAGCTTGGGATCACCAGGTCTTCTAAGGAGGGGTGAACCGGCCCAGGTCGGCAACGGAGCAGGTCAAATCCCCCGTACTGCTCAGTAGTGGGATCGCCCCTGTGAATAGATGCTGTGGTTCAGCCTGAGCAACACAGTGAGACCCAGTCTTTTTATACTTGTCACTACACAGCTGTCCCACCAACAGTGACATTTTAACATCACACACAATCTTTAACACCCATTTTAGCTTCTTATTTCGTCAAAAACCAGCTGCAACGTTTGTCCAACACCGCCTCCTTCTGGAGAATAGCTGCCATTACATCAAGCTCCTGCAACTTTGACATTCATTTCAGTTTAAAAAAGACATTTGTCATCTGTGGTCAGTAAAAAAAGAAAAAGAAAAAACGGAGGTGAGTAGAGTACCCGAAAATTGTACTCAAGTAAGAGTAGCACTACTTCAAACTATTTTTACTCAAGTAAAAGTAAAATGTAGCCACCCAAGAAATTTCTCAAGTAAGAGGAAAAATGTATTTGATAAAAAGGCTACTTGAGAATTTAGTAAAATCTGATCTAATATTTTTTTTAAGGAAGTCGTCAGACAGACACAAATATAAAGCTATGGGCACATTCTCATATTTTGGAGATTAAATGGGAAAAAAATATACAAATAAACATCAGAATTACAAAATAACTTATTTTAAGCTGATGAAGCACTTTTCAAAGTTATACTTTTTCAATATAATTATAGTAGGTAATGCAAACATATGTCTTAGATCAGATTAAAAATATTTCCAGTGACAATTTATGGTGTTTTCTGTATAATCACTTAAACTTAAAATGCAACAAGCTCAATAGAAAAACAAACGATGTGTAGAAACAGATGGTCTCCTTTGAAAAACTGTAGCCGTGTGTCGGGTGTATTTTTTGTTAAAACACGCTCTTTTTCAGTCAGTGAATTTATTAATAGTGGGTAGAGCATCCAGGAATTTGACTTAAGTAAGAATAGTGATACTACAAAATAATATTACTCAAGTGAAAGTCAACAATAGGGTGTAGTAAAACTACTCTTAAAAGTACACTTTATGCAAAACCCAACTAAATGTAACTGAGTAAATGTAATTACTAACTAGCAACCTCTGCAAACCAACAATTGTTAACAAACAAGTTAAGACAAAGACTGAAAGCTATGAAAATGGTTAGTGTCTAAAGACAAAAAGACTTTCAAAGAGCTTGAAGAAGCACTGCAGGAAAAAAAGTAGCCTATGTGAAGTTGGTTTTTACGCCACTTGGTGTCCTTTCTCTCCTACTATCATCTCGTCCCTCCTGCTCATGCTCCTGTCAGAGCAAGTGTTTCTCGCCGGGTGTGGTGGCTCTCACCTGTAATCCAAGCTACCTGGAGGCTGAGGCTGGAGGATTGCTTGAGCTCAGGAGTTCTGAATTACTGTGGACTATGTTGAGCGGGGGTCCGCACTAAGTTCAGTATGGATATGGTGTTTCTGGGGGAGCTTGGGATCACCAGGTCTTCTAAGGAGGGGTGAACCGGCCCAGGTCGGCAACGGAGCAGGTCAAATCCCCTGTATTGCTCAGTAGTGGGATCGCCCCTGTGAATAGATGCTGTGGTTCAGCCTGAGCAACACAGTGAGACCCAGTCTTTTTATACTTGTCACTACACAGCTGTCCCACCAACAGTGACATTTTAACATCACACACAAGCTTTAACAGCCATTTTAGCTTCTTATTTCGTCAAAAACAAGCTGCAACGTTTGTCCAACACCGCCTCCTTCTGGAGAATAGCTGCCATTACATCAAGCTCCTGCAACTTTGACATTCATTTCAGTTTAAAAAAAGACATTTGTCATCTGTGGTCAGCAAAAAAGAAAAAGAAAAAACGGAGGTGAGTAGAGTACCCGAAAATTGTACTCAAGTAAGAGTAGCACTACTTCAAACTATTTTTACTCAAGTAAAAGTAAAAAGTAGCCACCCAAAAAAATACTCAAGTAAGAGTAAAAATGTATTTGGTAAAAAGGCTACTTGAGAATTTAGTAAAATCTGATCTAATATTTTTTTTAAGGAAGTCGTCAGACAGACACAAATATAAAGCTATGGGCACATTCTCATATTTTGGAGATTAAATGGGAAAAAAATATACAAATAAACATCAGAATTACAAAATAACTTATTTTAAGCTGATGAAGCACTTTTCAAAGTTATACTTTTTCAATATAATTATAGTAGGTAATGCAAACATATGTCTTAGATCAGATTAAAAATATTTCCAGTGACAATTTATGGTGTTTTCTGTATAATCACTTAAACTTAAAATGCAACAAGCTCAATAGAAAAACAAACGATGTGTAGAAACAGATGGTCTCCTTTGAAAAACTGTAGCCGTGTGTCGGGTGTATTTTTTGTTAAAACATGCTCTTTTTCAGTCAGTGAATTTATTAATATTTGGTAGAGCATCCAGGAATTTGACTTAAGTAAGAATAGTGATACTACAAAATAATATTACTCAATTGAAAGTCAACAATAGGGTGTAGTAAAACTACTCTTAAAAGTACACTTTATGCAAAACCCAACTAAATGTAACTGAGTAAATGTAATTACTAACTAGCAACCTCTGCAAACCAACAATTGTTAACAAACAAGTTAAGACAAAGACTGAAAGCTATGAAAATGGTCAGTGTCTAAAGACAAAAAGACTTCCAAAGAGCTTGAAGAAGCACTGCAGGAAAAAAAGTAGCCTATGTGAAGTTGGTTTTTACGCCATTTGGTGTCCCTCTCTTGTCTCTCCTACTATCATCTCGTCCCTCCTGCTCATGCTCCTGTCAGAGCAAGTGTTTCTCGCCGGGTGTGGTGGCTCTCACCTGTAATCCAAGCTACCTGGAGGCTGAGGCTGGAGGATTGCTTGAGCTCAGGAGTTCTGAATTACTGTGGACTATGTTGAGCGGGGGTCCGCACTAAGTTCAGTATGGATATGGTGTTTCTGGGGGAGCTTGTGATCACCAGGTCTTCTAAGGAGGGGTGAACCGGCCCAGGTCGGCAACGGAGCAGGTCAAATCCCCCGTACTGCTCAGTAGTGGGATCGCCCCTGTGAATAGATGCTGTGGTTCAGCCTGAGCAACACAGTGAGACCCAGTCTTTTTATACTTGTCACTACACAGCTGTCCCACCAACAGTGACATTTTAACATCACACACAAGCTTTAACAGCCATTTTAGCTTCTTATTTCGTCAAAAACAAGCTGCAACGTTTGTCCAACACCGCCTCCTTCTGGAGAATAGCTGCAATTACATCAAGCTCCTGCAACTTTGACATTCATTTCAGTTTAAAAAAAGACATTTGTCATCTGTGGTCAGCAAAAAAGAAAAAGAAAAAACGGAGGTGAGTAGAGTACCCGAAAATTGTACTCAAGTAAGAGTAGCACTACTTCAAACTATTTTTACTCAAGTAAAAGTAAAAAGTAGCCACCCAAAGAAATACTCAAGTAAGAATAAAAATGTATTTGGTAAAAAGGCTACTTGAGAATTGAGTAAAATCTGATCTAATATTTTTTTAAGGAAGTCATCAGACAGACACAATATAAAGCTATGGGCACATTCTCATATTTTAGAGATCAAATGGGAAAAAAAAAATACAAATAAACATCAGAATTACAAAATAACTTATTTTAAGCTGATGAAGCACTTTTCAAAGTTATACTTTTTCAATATAATTATAGTAGGTAATGCAAACATATGTCTTAGATCAGATTAAAAATATTTCCAGTGACAATTTATGGTGTTTTCTGTATAATCACTTAAACTTAAAATGCAACAAGCTCAATAGAAAAACAAACGATGTGTAGAAACAGATGGTCTCCTTTGAAAAACTGTAGCCGTGTGTCGGGTGTATTTTTTGTTAAAACATGCTCTTTTTCAGTCAGTGAATTTATTAATATTTGGTAGAGCATCCAGGAATTTGACTTAAGTAAGAATAGTGATACTACAAAATAATATTACTCAATTGAAAGTCAACAATAGGGTGTAGTAAAACTACTCTTAAAAGTACACTTTATGCAAAACCCAACTAAATGTAACTGAGTAAATATAACTAGTAACTAGCAACCTCTGCAAACCAACAATTGTTAACAAACAAGTTAGGACAAAGACTGAAAGCTATGAAAATAGTCAGTGACTAAAGACAAAAAGACTTTCAAAGAGCTTGAAGAAGCACTGCAGGAAAAAAAGTAGCCTATGTGAAGTTGGTTTTTACGCCATTTGGTGTCCCTCTCTTGTCTCTCCTACTATCATCTCGTCCCTCCTGCTCATGCTCCTGTCAGAGCAAGTGTTTCTCGCCGGGTGTGGTGGCTCTCACCTGTAATCCAAGCTACCTGGAGGCTGAGGCTGGAGGATTGCTTGAGCTCAGGAGTTCTGAATTACTGTGGACTATGTTGAGCGGGGGTCCGCACTAAGTTCAGTATGGATATGGTGTTTCTGGGGGAGCTTGTGATCACCAGGTCTTCTAAGGAGGGGTGAACCGGCCCAGGTCGGCAACGGAGCAGGTCAAATCCCCCGTACTGCTCAGTAGTGGGATCGCCCCTGTGAATAGATGCTGTGGTTCAGCCTGAGCAACACAGTGAGACCCAGTCTTTTTATACTTGTCACTACACAGCTGTCCCACCAACAGTGACATTTTAACATCACACACAAGCTTTAACAGCCATTTTAGCTTCTTATTTCGTCAAAAACCAGCTGCAACGTTTGTCCAACACCGCCTCCTTCTGGAGAATAGCTGCCATTACATCAAGCTCCTGCAACTTTGACATTCATTTCAGTTTAAAAAAGACATTTGTCATCTGTGGTCAGCAAAAAAGAAAAAGAAAAAACGGAGGTGAGTAGAGTACCCGAAAATTGTACTCAAGTAAGAGTAGCACTACTTCAAACTATTTTTACTCAAGTAAAAGTAAAATGTAGCCACCCAAGAAATTTCTCAAGTAAGAGTAAAAATGTATTTGGTAAAAAGGCTACTTGAGAATTGAGTAAAATCTGATCTAATATTTTTTTAAGGAAGTCGTCAGACAGACACAAATATAAAGCTATGGGCACATTCTCATATTTTGGAGATTAAATGGGAAAAAAATATACAAATAAACATCAGAATTACAAAATAACTTATTTTAAGCTGATGAAGCACTTTTCAAAGTTATACTTTTTCAATATAATTATAGTAGGTAATGCAAACATATGTCTTAGATCAGATTAAAAATATTTCCAGTGACAATTTATGGTGTTTTCTGTATAATCACTTAAACTTAAAATGCAACAAGCTCAATAGAAAAACAAACGATGTGTAGAAATAGATGGTCTCCTTTGAAAAACTGTAGCCGTGTGTCGGGTTTATTTTTTGTTAAAACACGCTCTTTTTCAGTCAGTGAATTTATTAATAGTGGGTAGAGCATCCAGGAATTTGACTTAAGTAAGAATAGTGATACTACAAAATAATATTACTCAAGTGAAAGTCAACAATAGGGTGTAGTAAAACTACTCTTAAAAGTACACTTTATGCAAAACCCAACTAAATGTAACTGAGTAAATGTAATTACTAACTAGCAACCTCTGCAAACCAACAATTGTTAACAAACAAGTTAAGACAAAGACTGAAAGCTATGAAAATGGTTAGTGTCTAAAGACAAAAAGACTTTCAAAGAGCTTGAAGAAGCACTGCAGGAAAAAAAGTAGCCTATGTGAAGTTGGTTTTTACGCCACTTGGTGTCCTTTCTCTCCTACTATCATCTCGTCCCTCCTGCTCATGCTCCTGTCAGAGCAAGTGTTTCTCGCCGGGTGTGGTGGCTCTCACCTGTAATCCAAGCTACCTGGAGGCTGAGGCTGGAGGATTGCTTGAGCTCAGGAGTTCTGAATTACTGTGGACTATGTTGAGCGGGGGTCCGCACTAAGTTCAGTATGGATATGGTGTTTCTGGGGGAGCTTGTGATCACCAGGTCTTCTAAGGAGGGGTGAACCGGCCCAGGTCGGCAACGGAGCAGGTCAAATCCCCCGTACTGCTCAGTAGTGGGATCGCCCCTGTGAATAGATGCTGTGGTTCAGCCTGAGCAACACAGTGAGACCCAGTCTTTTTATACTTGTCACTACACAGCTGTCCCACCAACAGTGACATTTTAACATCACACACAAGCTTTAACAGCCATTTTAGCTTCTTATTTCGTCAAAAACAAGCTGCAACGTTTGTCCAACACCGCCTCCTTCTGGAGAATAGCTGCCATTACATCAAGCTCCTGCAACTTTGACATTCATTTCAGTTTAAAAAAAGACATTTGTCATCTGTGGTCAGCAAAAAAGAAAAAGAAAAAACGGAGGTGAGTAGAGTACCCGAAAATTGTACTCAAGTAAGAGTAGCACTACTTCAAACTATTTTTACTCAAGTAAAAGTAAAAAGTAGCCACCCAAAAAAATACTCAAGTAAGAGTAAAAATGTATTTGGTAAAAAGGCTACTTGAGAATTGAGTAAAATCTGATCTAATATTTTTTTAAGGAAGTCATCAGACAGACACAAATATAAAGCTATGGGCACATTCTCATATTTTAGAGATCAAATGGGAAAAAAAAAATACAAATAAACATCAGAATTACAAAATAACCTATTTTAAGCTGATGAAGCACTTTTCAAAGTTATACTTTTTCAATATAATTATAGTAGGTAATGCAAACATATGTCTTAGATCAGATTAAAAATATTTCCAGTGACAATTTATGGTGTTTTCTGTATAATCACTTAAACTTAAAATGCAAAAAGCTCAATAGAAAAACAAACGATGTGTAGAAACAGATGGTCTCCTTTGAAAAACTGTAGCCGTGTGTCGGGTGTATTTTTTGTTAAAACATGCTCTTTTTCAGTCAGTGAATTTATTAATATTTGGTAGAGCATCCAGGAATTTGACTTAAGTAAGAATAGTGATACTACAAAATAATATTACTCAATTGAAAGTCAACAATAGGGTGTAGTAAAACTACTCTTAAAAGTACACTTTATGCAAAACCCAACTAAATGTAACTGAGTAAATATAACTAGTAACTAGCAACCTCTGCAAACCAACAATTGTTAATGAACAAGTTAAGACAAAGACTGAAAGCTACGAAAATAGTCAGTGTCTAAAGACAAAAAGACTTTCAAAGAGCTTGAAGAAGCACTGCAGGAAAAATAGTAGCCTATGTGAAGTTGGTTTTTACGCCACTTGGTGTCCCTCTCTTGTCTCTCCTACTATCATCTCGTCCCTCCTGCTCATGCTCCTGTCAGAGCAAGTGTTTCTCGCCGGGTGTGGTGGCTCTCACCTGTAATCCAAGCTACCTGGAGGCTGAGGCTGGAGGATTGCTTGAGCTCAGGAGTTCTGAATTACTGTGGACTATGTTGAGCGGGGGTCCGCACTAAGTTCAGTATGGATATGGTGTTTCTGGGGGAGCTTGGGATCACCAGGTCTTCTAAGGAGGGGTGAACCGGCCCAGGTCAGCAACGGAGCAGTTCAAATCCCCCGTACTGCTCAGTAGTGGGATCGCCCCTGTGAATAGATGCTGTGGTTCAGCCTGAGCAACACAGTGAGACCCAGTCTTTTTATACTTGTCACTACACAGCTGTCCCACCAACAGTGACATTTTAACATCACACACAATCTTTAACACCCATTTTAGCTTCTTATTTCGTCAAAAACCAGCTGCAACGTTTGTCCAACACCGCCTCCTTCTGGAGAATAGCTGCCATTACATCAAGCTCCTGCAACTTTGACATTCGTTTCAGTTTAAAAAAAGACATTTGTCATCTGTGGTTAGCAAAAAAGAAAAAGAAAAAACGGAGGTGAGTAGAGTACCCGAAAATTGTACTCAAGTAAGAGTAGCACTACTTCAAACTATTTTTACTCAAGTAAAAGTAAAATGTAGCCACCCAAGAAATTTCTCAAGTAAGAGTAAAAATGTATTTGGTAAAAAGGCTACTTGAGAATTGAGTAAAATCTGATCAAATATTTTTTTAAGGAAGTCGTCAGACAGACACAAATATAAAGCTATGGGCACATTCTCATATTTTGGAGATTAAATGGGAAAAAAAATATACAAATAAACATCAGAATTACAAAATAACTTATTTTAAGCTGATGAAGCACTTTTCAAAGTTATACTTTTTCAATATAATTATAGTAGGTAATGCAAACATATGTCTTAGATCAGATTAAAAATATTTCCAGTGACAATTTATGGTGTTTTCTGTATAATCACTTAAACTTAAAATGCAACAAGCTCAATAGAAAAACAAACGATGTGTAGAAACAGATGGTCTCCTTTAAAAAACTGTAGCGGTGTGTCGGGTGTATTTTTTGTTAAAACACGCTCTTTTTCAGTCAGTGAATTTATTAATAGTGGGTAGAGCATCCAGGAATTTGACTTAAGTAAGAATAGTGATACTACAAAATAATATTACTCAATTGAAAGTCAACAATAGGGTGTAGTAAAACTACTCTTAAAAGTACACTTTATGCAAAACCCAACTAAATGTAACTGAGTAAATGTAACTAGTAACTAGCAACCTCTGCAAACCAACAATTGTTAATAAACAAGTTAAGACAAAGACTGAAAGCTACGAAAATAGTCAGTGTCTAAAGACAAAAAGACTTTCAAAGAGCTTAAAGAAGCACTGCAGGAAAAAAAGTAGCCTATGTGAAGTTGGTTTTTACGCCACTTGGTGTCCCTCTCTTGTCTCTCCTACTATCATCTCGTCCCTCCTGCTCATGCTCCTGTCAGAGCAAGTGTTTCTCGCCGGGTGTGGTGGCTCTCACCTGTAATCCAAGCTACCTGGAGGCTGAGGCTGGAGGATTGCTTGAGCTCAGGAGTTCTGAATTACTGTGGACTATGTTGGGCGGGGGTCCGCACTAAGTTCAGTATGGATATGGTGTTTCTGGGGGAGCTTGGGATCACCAGGTCTTCTAAGGAGGGGTGAACCGGCCCAGGTCGGCAACGGAGCAGGTCAAATCCCCCGTACTGCTCAGTAGTGGGATCGCCCCTGTGAATAGATGCTGTGGTTCAGCCTGAGCAACACAGTGAGACCCAGTCTTTTTATACTTGTTGCTACACAGCTGTCCCACCAACAGTGACATTTTAACATCACACACAAGCTTTGACACCCATTTTAGCTTCTTATTTCGTCAAAAACCAGCTGCAACGTTTGTCCAACACCGCCTCCTTCTGGAGAATAGCTGCCATTACATCAAGCTCCTGCAACTTTGACATTCATTTCAGTTTAAAAAAAGACATTTGTCATCTGTGGTCAGCAAAAAAGAAAAAGAAAAAACGGAGGTGAGTAGAGTACCCGAAAATTGTACTCAAGTAAGAGTAGCACTACTTCAAACTGTTTTTACTCAAGTAAAAGTAAAAAGTAGCCACCCAAAGAAATACTCAAGTAAGAGTAAAAATGTATTTGGTAAAAAGGCTACTTGAGAATTGAGTAAAATCTGATCTAATATTTTTTTAAGGAAGTCATCAGACAGACACAAATATAAAGCTATGGGCACATTCTCATATTTTAGAGATCAAATGGGGAAAAAAAAATACAAATAAACATCAGAATTACAAAATAACTTATTTTAAGCTGATGAAGCACTTTTCAAAGTTATACTTTTTCAATATAATTATAGTAGGTAATGCAAACATATGTCTTAGATCAGATTAAAAATATTTCCAGTGACAATTTATGGTGTTTTCTGTATAATCACTTAAACTTAAAATGCAACAAGCTCAATAGAAAAACAAACGATGTGTAGAAACAGATGGTCTCCTTTAAAAAACTGTAGCCGTGTGTCGGGTGTATTTTTTGTTAAAACATGCTCTTTTTCAGTCAGTGAATTTATTAATATTTGGTAGAGCATCCAGGAATTTGACTTAAGTAAGAATAGTGATACTACAAAATAATATTACTCAATTGAAAGTCAACAATAGGGTGTAGTAAAACTACTCTTAAAAGTACACTTTATGCAAAACCCAACTAAATGTAACTGAGTAAATGTAACTAGTAACTAGCAACCTCTGCAAACCAACAATTGTTAACAAACAAGTTAAGACAAAGACTGAAAGCTACGAAAATAGTCAGTGTCTAAAGACAAAAAGACTTTCAAAGAGCTTGAAGAAGCACTGCAGGAAAAAAAGTAGCCTATGTGAAGTTGGTTTTTACGCCACTTGGTGTCCCTCTCTTGTCTCTCCTACTATCATCTCGTCCCTCCTGCTCATGCTCCTGTCAGAGCAAGTGTTTCTCGCCGGGTGTGGTGGCTCTCACCTGTAATCCAAGCTACCTGGAGGCTGAGGCTGGAGGATTGCTTGAGCTCAGGAGTTCTGAATTACTGTGGACTATGTTGAGCGGGGGTCCGCACTAAGTTCAGTATGGATATGGTGTTTCTGGGGGAGCTTGGGATCACCAGGTCTTCTAAGGAGGGGTGAACCGGCCCAGGTCGGCAACGGAGCAGGTCAAATCCCCCGTACTGCTCAGTAGTGGGATCGCCCCTGTGAATAGATGCTGTGGTTCAGCCTGAGCAACACAGTGAGACCCAGTCTTTTTATACTTGTCACTACACAGCTGTCCCACCAACAGTGACATTTTAACATCACACACAATCTTTAACACCCATTTTAGCTTCTTATTTCGTCAAAAACCAGCTGCAACGTTTGTCCAACACCGCCTCCTTCTGGAGAATAGCTGCCATTACATCAAGCTCCTGCAACTTTGACATTCATTTCAGTTTAAAAAAGACATTTGTCATCTGTGGTCAGCAAAAAAGAAAAAGAAAAAACGGAGGTGAGTAGAGTACCCGAAAATTGTACTCAAGTAAGAGTAGCACTACTTCAAACTATTTTTACTCAAGTAAAAGTAAAAAGTAGCCACCAAAAAAAAATACTCAAGTAAGAGTAAAAATGTATTTGGTAAAAAGGCTACTTGAGAATTGAGTAAAATCTGATCTAATATTTTTTTAAGGAAGTCGTCAGACAGACACAAATATAAAGCTATGGGCACATTCTCATATTTTAGAGATCAAATGGGAAAAAAAAAATACAAATAAACATCAGAATTACAAAATAACTTATTTTAAGCTGATGAAGCACTTTTCAAAGTTATACTTTTTCAATATAATTATAGTAGGTAATGCAAACATATGTCTTAGATCAGATTAAAAATATTTCCAGTGACAATTTATGGTGTTTTCTGTATAATCACTTAAACTTAAAATGCAACAAGCTCAATAGAAAAACAAACGATGTGTAGAAACAGATGGTCTCCTTTAAAAAACTGTAGCCGTGTGTCGGGTGTATTTCTTGTTAAAACACGCTCTTTTTCAGTCAGTGAATTTATTAATATTTGGTAGAGCATCCAGGAATTTGACTTAAGTAAGAATAGTGATACTACAAAATAATATTACTCAATTGAAAGTCAACAATAGGGTGTAGTAAAACTACTCTTAAAAGTACACTTTATGCAAAACCCAACTAAATGTAACTGAGTAAATGTAACTAGTAACTAGCAACCTCTGCAAACCAACAATTGTTAATAAACAAGTTAAGACAAAGACTGAAAGCTACGAAAATAGTCAGTGTCTAAAGACAAAAAGATTTTCAAAGAGCTTAAAGAAGCACTGCAGGAAAAAAAGTAGCCTATGTGAAGTTGGTTTTTACGCCACTTGGTGTCCCTCTCTTGTCTCTCCTACTATCATCTCGTCCCTCCTGCTCATGCTCCTGTCAGAGCAAGTGTTTCTCGCCGGGTGTGGTGGCTCTCACCTGTAATCCAAGCTACCTGGAGGCTGAGGCTGGAGGATTGCTTGAGCTCAGGAGTTCTGAATTACTGTGGACTATGTTGAGCGGGGGTCCGCACTAAGTTCAGTATGGATATGGTGTTTCTGGGGGAGCTTGGGATCACCAGGTCTTCTAAGGAGGGGTGAACCGGCCCAGGTCGGCAACGGAGCAGGTCAAATCCCCCGTACTGCTCAGTAGTGGGATCGCCCCTGTGAATAGATGCTGTGGTTCAGCCTGAGCAACACAGTGAGACCCAGTCTTTTTATACTTGTTGCTACACAGCTGTCCCACCAACAGTGACATTTTAACATCACACACAAGCTTTGACACCCATTTTAGCTTCTTATTTCGTCAAAAACCAGCTGCAACGTTTGTCCAACACCGCCTCCTTCTGGAGAATAGCTGCCATTACATCAAGCTCCTGCAACTTTGACATTCATTTCAGTTTAAAAAAAGACATTTGTCATCTGTGGTCAGCAAAAAAGAAAAAGAAAAAACGGAGGTGAGTAGAGTACCCGAAAATTGTACTCAAGTAAGAGTAGCACTACTTCAAACTATTTTTACTCAAGTAAAAGTAAAATGTAGCCACCCAAGAAATTTCTCAAGTAAGAGTAAAAATGTATTTGGTAAAAAGGCTACTTGAGAATTGAGTAAAATCTGATCTAATATTTTTTTAAGGAAGTCGTCAGACAGACACAAATATAAAGCTATGGGCACATTCTCATATTTTGGAGATTAAATGGGAAAAAAAATATACAAATAAACATCAGAATTACAAAATAACTTATTTTAAGCTGATGAAGCACTTTTCAAAGTTATACTTTTTCAATATAATTATAGTAGGTAATGCAAACATATGTCTTAGATCAGATTAAAAATATTTCCAGTGACAATTTATGGTGTTTTCTGTATAATCACTTAAACTTAAAATGCAAAAGCTCAATAGAAAAACAAACGATGTGTAGAAACAGATGGTCTCCTTTGAAAAACTGTAGCCATGTGTCGGGTGTATTTTTTGTTAAAACACGCTCTTTTTCAGTCAGTGAATTTATTAATATTTGGTAGAGCATCCAGGAATTTGACTTAAGTAAGAATAGTGATACTACAAAATAATATTACTCAATTGAAAGTCAACAATAGGGTGTAGTAAAACTACTCTTAAAAGTACACTTTATGCAAAACCCAACTAAATGTAACTGAGTAAATATAACTAGTAACTAGCAACCTCTGCAAACCAACAATTGTTAACAAACAAGTTAGGACAAAGACTGAAAGCTATGAAAATAGTCAGTGACTAAAGACAAAAAGACTTTCAAAGAGCTTGAAGAAGCACTGCAGGATAAAAAGTAGCCTATGTGAAGTTGGTTTTTACGCCACTTGGTGTCCCTCTCTTGTCTCTCCTACTATCATCTCGTCCCTCCTGCTCATGCTCCTGTCAGAGCAAGTGTTTCTCGCCGGGTGTGGTGGCTCTCACCTGTAATCCAAGCTACCTGGAGGCTGAGGCTGGAGGATTGCTTGAGCTCAGGAGTTCTGAATTACTGTGGACTATGTTGAGCAGGGGTCAGCACTAAGTTCAGTATGAATATGGTGTTTCTGGGGGAGCTTGGGATCACCAGGTCTTCTAAGGAGGGGTGAACCGGCCCAGGTCGGCAACGGAGCAGGTCAAATCCCCCGTACTGCTCAGTAGTGGGATCGCCCCTGTGAATAGATGCTGTGGTTCAGCCTGAGCAACACAGTGAGACCCAGTCTTTTTATACTTGTCACTACACAGCTGTCCCACCAACAGTGACATTTCAACATCACACACAAGCTTTAACACCCATTTTAGCTTCTTATTTCGTCAAAAACCAGCTGCAACGTTTGTCCAACACCGCCTCCTTCTGGAGAATAGCTGCCATTACATCAAGCTCCTGCAACTTTGACATTCATTTCAGTTTAAAAAAGACATTTGTCATCTGTGGTCAGCAAAAAAGAAAAAGAAAAAACGGAGGTGAGTAGAGTACCCGAAAATTGTACTCAAGTAAGAGTAGCACTACTTCAAACTATTTTTACTCAAGTAAAAGTAAAAAGTAGCCACCCAAAAAAATACTCAAGTAAGAGTAAAAATGTATTTGGTAAAAAGGCTACTTGAGAATTGAGTAAAATCTGATCTAATATTTTTTTTAAGGAAGTCGTCAGACAGACACAAATATAAAGCTATGGGCACATTCTCATATTTTGGAGATTAAATGGGAAAAAAATATACAAATAAACATCAGAATTACAAAATAACTTATTTTAAGCTGATGAAGCACTTTTCAAAGTTATACTTTTTCAATATAATTATAGTAGGTAATGCAAACATATGTCTTAGATCAGATTAAAAATATTTCCAGTGACAATTTATGGTGTTTTCTGTATAATCACTTAAACTTAAAATGCAACAAGCTCAATAGAAAAACAAACGATGTGTAGAAACAGATGGTCTCCTTTGAAAAACTGTAGCCGTGTGTCGGGTGTATTTTTTGTTAAAACATGCTCTTTTTCAGTCAGTGAATTTATTAATATTTGGTAGAGCATCCAGGAATTTGACTTAAGTAAGAATAGTGATACTACAAAATAATATTACTCAATTGAAAGTCAACAATAGGGTGTAGTAAAACTACTCTTAAAAGTACACTTTATGCAAAACCCAACTAAATGTAACTGAGTAAATGTAACTAGTAACTAGCAACCTCTGCAAACCAACAATTGTTAATAAACAAGTTAAGACAAAGACTGAAAGCTACGAAAATAGTCAGTGTCTAAAGACAAAAAGACTTTCAAAGAGCTTGAAGAAGCACTGCAGGAAAAAAAGTAGCCTATGTGAAGTTGGTTTTTATGCCATTTGGTGTCCCTCTCTTGTCTCTCCTACTATCATCTCGTCCCTCCTGCTCATGCTCCTGTCAGAGCAAGTGTTTCTCGCCGGGTGTGGTGGCTCTCACCTGTAATCCAAGCTACCTGGAGGCTGAGGCTGGAGGATTGCTTGAGCTCAGGAGTTCTGAATTACTGTGGACTATGTTGAGCGGGGGTCCGCACTAAGTTCAGTATGGATATGGTGTTTCTGGGGGAGCTTGGGATCACCAGGTCTTCTAAGGAGGGGTGAACCGGCCCAGGTCGGCAACGGAGCAGGTCAAATCCCCCGTACTGCTCAGTAGTGGGATCGCCCCTGTGAATAGATGCTGTGGTTCAGCCTGAGCAACACAGTGAGACCCAGTCTTTTTATACTTGTCACTACACAGCTGTCCCACCAACAGTGACATTTTAACATCACACACAATCTTTAACACCCATTTTAGCTTCTTATTTCGTCAAAAACCAGCTGCAACGTTTGTCCAACACCGCCTCCTTCTGGAGAATAGCTGCCATTACATCAAGCTCCTGCAACTTTGACATTCATTTCAGTTTAAAAAAGACATTTGTCATCTGTGGTCAGCAAAAAAGAAAAAGAAAAAACGGAGGTGAGTAGAGTACCCGAAAATTGTACTCAAGTAAGAGTAGCACTACTTCAAACTATTTTTACTCAAGTAAAAGTAAAAAGTAGCCACCCAAAAAAATACTCAAGTAAGAGTAAAAATGTATTTGGTAAAAAGGCTACTTGAGAATTTAGTAAAATCTGATCTAATATTTTTTTTAAGGAAGTCGTCAGACAGACACAAATATAAAGCTATGGGCACATTCTCATATTTTGGAGATTAAATGGGAAAAAAATATACAAATAAACATCAGAATTACAAAATAACTTATTTTAAGCTGATGAAGCACTTTTCAAAGTTATACTTTTTCAATATAATTATAGTAGGTAATGCAAACATATGTCTTAGATCAGATTAAAAATATTTCCAGTGACAATTTATGGTGTTTTCTGTATAATCACTTAAACTTAAAATGCAACAAGCTCAATAGAAAAACAAACGATGTGTAGAAACAGATGGTCTCCTTTGAAAAACTGTAGCCGTGTGTCGGGTGTATTTTTTGTTAAAACATGCTCTTTTTCAGTCAGTGAATTTATTAATATTTGGTAGAGCATCCAGGAATTTGACTTAAGTAAGAATAGTGATACTACAAAATAATATTACTCAATTGAAAGTCAACAATAGGGTGTAGTAAAACTACTCTTAAAAGTACACTTTATGCAAAACCCAACTAAATGTAACTGAGTAAATGTAATTACTAACTAGCAACCTCTGCAAACCAACAATTGTTAACAAACAAGTTAAGACAAAGACTGAAAGCTATGAAAATGGTCAGTGTCTAAAGACAAAAAGACTTCCAAAGAGCTTGAAGAAGCACTGCAGGAAAAAAAGTAGCCTATTTGAAGTTGGTTTTTACGCCACTTGGTGTCCCTCTCTTGTCTCTCCTACTATCATCTCGTCCCTCCTTCTCATGCTCCTTTCAGAGCAAGTGTTTCTCGCCGGGTGTGGTGGCTCTCACCTGTAATCCAAGCTACCTGGAGGCTGAGGCTGGAGGATTGCTTGAGCTCAGGAGTTCTGAATTACTGTGGACTATGTTGAGCGGGGGTCCGCACTAAGTTCAGTATGAATATGGTGTTTCTGGGGGAGCTTGGGATCACCAGGTCTTCTAAGGAGGGGTGAACCGGCCCAGGTCGGCAACGGAGCAGGTCAAATCCCCCGTACTGCTCAGTAGTGGGATCGCCCCTGTGAATAGATGCTGTGGTTCAGCCTGAGCAACACAGTGAGACCCAGTCTTTTTATACTTGTCACTACACAGCTGTCCCACCAACAGTGACATTTTAACATCACACACAATCTTTAACACCCATTTTAGCTTCTTATTTCGTCAAAAACCAGCTGCAACGTTTGTCCAACACCGCCTCCTTCTGGAGAATAGCTGCCATTACATCAAGCTCCTGCAACTTTGACATTCATTTCAGTTTAAAAAAGACATTTGTCATCTGTGGTCAGCAAAAAAGAAAAAGAAAAAACGGAGGTGAGTAGAGTACCCGAAAATTGTACTCAAGTAAGAGTAGCACTACTTCAAACTATTTTTACTCAAGTAAAAGTAAAAAGTAGCCACCCAAAAAAATACTCAAGTAAGAGTAAAAATGTATTTGGTAAAAAGGCTACTTGAGAATTGAGTAAAATCTGATCTAATATTTTTTTTAAGGAAGTCGTCAGACAGACACAAATATAAAGCTATGGGCACATTCTCATATTTTGGAGATTAAATGGGAAAAAAATATACAAATAAACATCAGAATTACAAAATAACTTATTTTAAGCTGATGAAGCACTTTTCAAAGTTATACTTTTTCAATATAATTATAGTAGGTAATGCAAACATATGTCTTAGATCAGATTAAAAATATTTCCAGTGACAATTTATGGTGTTTTCTGTATAATCACTTAAACTTAAAATGCAACAAGCTCAATAGAAAAACAAACGATGTGTAGAAACAGATGGTCTCCTTTGAAAAACTGTAGCCGTGTGTCGGGTGTATTTTTTGTTAAAACATGCTCTTTTTCAGTCAGTGAATTTATTAATATTTGGTAGAGCATCCAGGAATTTGACTTAAGTAAGAATAGTGATACTACAAAATAATATTACTCAATTGAAAGTCAACAATAGGGTGTAGTAAAACTACTCTTAAAAGTACACTTTATGCAAAACCCAACTAAATGTAACTGAGTAAATGTAACTAGTAACTAGCAACCTCTGCAAACCAACAATTGTTAATAAACAAGTTAAGACAAAGACTGAAAGCTACGAAAATAGTCAGTGTCTAAAGACAAAAAGACTTTCAAAGAGCTTGAAGAAGCACTGCAGGAAAAAAAGTAGCCTATGTGAAGTTGGTTTTTATGCCATTTGGTGTCCCTCTCTTGTCTCTCCTACTATCATCTCGTCCCTCCTGCTCATGCTCCTGTCAGAGCAAGTGTTTCTCGCCGGGTGTGGTGGCTCTCACCTGTAATCCAAGCTACCTGGAGGCTGAGGCTGGAGGATTGCTTGAGCTCAGGAGTTCTGAATTACTGTGGACTATGTTGAGCGGGGGTCCGCACTAAGTTCAGTATGGATATGGTGTTTCTGGGGGAGCTTGGGATCACCAGGTCTTCTAAGGAGGGGTGAACCGGCCCAGGTCGGCAACGGAGCAGGTCAAATCCCCCGTACTGCTCAGTAGTGGGATCGCCCCTGTGAATAGATGCTGTGGTTCAGCCTGAGCAACACAGTGAGACCCAGTCTTTTTATACTTGTCACTACACAGCTGTCCCACCAACAGTGACATTTTAACATCACACACAATCTTTAACACCCATTTTAGCTTCTTATTTCGTCAAAAACCAGCTGCAACGTTTGTCCAACACCGCCTCCTTCTGGAGAATAGCTGCCATTACATCAAGCTCCTGCAACTTTGACATTCATTTCAGTTTAAAAAAGACATTTGTCATCTGTGGTCAGCAAAAAAGAAAAAGAAAAAACGGAGGTGAGTAGAGTACCCGAAAATTGTACTCAAGTAAGAGTAGCACTACTTCAAACTATTTTTACTCAAGTAAAAGTAAAAAGTAGCCACCCAAAAAAATACTCAAGTAAGAGTAAAAATGTATTTGGTAAAAAGGCTACTTGAGAATTTAGTAAAATCTGATCTAATATTTTTTTTAAGGAAGTCGTCAGACAGACACAAATATAAAGCTATGGGCACATTCTCATATTTTGGAGATTAAATGGGAAAAAAATATACAAATAAACATCAGAATTACAAAATAACTTATTTTAAGCTGATGAAGCACTTTTCAAAGTTATACTTTTTCAATATAATTATAGTAGGTAATGCAAACATATGTCTTAGATCAGATTAAAAATATTTCCAGTGACAATTTATGGTGTTTTCTGTATAATCACTTAAACTTAAAATGCAACAAGCTCAATAGAAAAACAAACGATGTGTAGAAACAGATGGTCTCCTTTGAAAAACTGTAGCCGTGTGTCGGGTGTATTTTTTGTTAAAACATGCTCTTTTTCAGTCAGTGAATTTATTAATATTTGGTAGAGCATCCAGGAATTTGACTTAAGTAAGAATAGTGATACTACAAAATAATATTACTCAATTGAAAGTCAACAATAGGGTGTAGTAAAACTACTCTTAAAAGTACACTTTATGCAAAACCCAACTAAATGTAACTGAGTAAATGTAATTACTAACTAGCAACCTCTGCAAACCAACAATTGTTAACAAACAAGTTAAGACAAAGACTGAAAGCTATGAAAATGGTCAGTGTCTAAAGACAAAAAGACTTCCAAAGAGCTTGAAGAAGCACTGCAGGAAAAAAAGTAGCCTATTTGAAGTTGGTTTTTACGCCACTTGGTGTCCCTCTCTTGTCTCTCCTACTATCATCTCGTCCCTCCTTCTCATGCTCCTTTCAGAGCAAGTGTTTCTCGCCGGGTGTGGTGGCTCTCACCTGTAATCCAAGCTACCTGGAGGATTGCTTGAGCTCAGGAGTTCTGAATTACTGTGGACTATGTTGGGCGGGGGTCCGCACTAAGTTCAGTATGGATATGGTGTTTCTGGGGGAGCTTGGGATCACCAGGTCTTCTAAGGAGGGGTGAACCGGCCCAGGTCGGCAACGGAGCAGGTCAAATCCCCCGTACTGCTCAGTAGTGGGATCGCCCCTGTGAATAGATGCTGTGGTTCAGCCTGAGCAACACAGTGAGACCCAGTCTTTTTATACTTGTCACTACACAGCTGTCCCACCAACAGTGACATTTTAACATCACACACAAGCTTTAACACCCGTTTTAGCTTCTTATTTCGTCAAAAACAAGCTGCAACGTGTGTCCAACACCGCCTCCTGCTGGAGAATAGCTGCCATTACATCAAGCTCCTGCAACTTTGACATTCATTTCAGTTTAAAAAAAGACATTTGTCATCTGTGGTCAGCAAAAAAGAAAAAGAAAAAACGGAGGTGAGTAGAGTACCCGAAAATTGTACTCAAGTAAGAGTAGCACTACTTCAAACTATTTTTACTCAAGTAAAAGTAAAAAGTAGCCACCCAAAAAAATACTCAAGTAAGAGTAAAAATGTATTTGGTAAAAAGGCTACTTGAGAATTGAGTAAAATCTGATCTAATATTTTTTTTAAGGAAGTCGTCAGACAGACACAAATATAAAGCTATGGGCACATTCTCATATTTTGGAGATCAAATGGGAAAAAAATATACAAATAAACATCAGAATTACAAAATAACTTATTTTAAGCTGATGAAGCACTTTTCAAAGTTATACTTTTTCAATATAATTATAGTAGGTGATGCAAACATATGTCTTAGATCAGATTAAAAATATTTCCAGTGACAATTTATGGTGTTTTCTGTATAATCACTTAAACTTAAAATGCAACAAGCTCAATAGAAAAACAAACGATGTGTAGAAACAGATGGTCTCCTTTGAAAAACTGTAGCCGTGTGTCGGGTGTATTTTTTGTTAAAACATGCTCTTTTTCAGTCAGTGAATTTATTAATATTTGGTAGAGCATCCAGGAATTTGACTTAAATAAGAATAGTGATACTACAAAATAATATTACTCAATTGACAGTCAACAATAGGGTGTAGTAAAACTACTCTTAAAAGTACACTTTATGCAAAACCCAACTAAATGTAACTGAGTAAATATAACTAGTAACTAGCAACCTCTGCAAACCAACAATTGTTAACAAACAAGTTAGGACAAAGACTGAAAGCTATGAAAATAGTCAGTGACTAAAGACAAAAAGACTTTCAAAGAGCTTGAAGAAGCACTGCAGGAAAAAAAGTAGCCTATGTGAAGTTGGTTTTTACGCCATTTGGTGTCCCTCTCTTGTCTCTCCTACTATCATCTCGTCCCTCCTGCTCATGCTCCTGTCAGAGCAAGTGTTTCTCGCCGGGTGTGGTGGCTCTCACCTGTAATCCAAGCTACCTGGAGGCTGAGGCTGGAGGATTGCTTGAGCTCAGGAGTTCTGAATTACTGTGGACTATGTTGAGCGGGGGTCCGCACTAAGTTCAGTATGGATATGGTGTTTCTGGGGGAGCTTGGGATCACCAGGTCTTCTAAGGAGGGGTGAACCGGCCCAGGTCGGCAACGGAGCAGGTCAAATCCCCCGTACTGCTCAGTAGTGGGATCGCCCCTGTGAATAGATGCTGTGGTTCAGCCTGAGCAACACAGTGAGACCCAGTCTTTTTATACTTGTCACTACACAGCTGTCCCACCAACAGTGACATTTCAACATCACACACAAGCTTTAACACCCATTTTAGCTTCTTATTTCGTCAAAAACCAGCTGCAACGTTTGTCCAACACCGCCTCCTGCTGGAGAATAGCTGCCATTACATCAAGCTCCTGCAACTTTGACATTCATTTCAGTTTAAAAAAGACATTTGTCATCTGTGGTCAGCAAAAAAGAAAAAGAAAAAACGGAGGTGAGTAGAGTACCCGAAAATTGTACTCAAGTAAGAGTAGCACTACTTCAAACTATTTTTACTCAAGTAAAAGTAAAAAGTAGCCACCCAAAAAAATACTCAAGTAAGAGTAAAAATGTATTTGGTAAAAAGGCTACTTGAGAATTTAGTAAAATCTGATCTAATATTTTTTTTAAGGAAGTCGTCAGACAGACACAAATATAAAGCTATGGGCACATTCTCATATTTTGGAGATTAAATGGGAAAAAAATATACAAATAAACATCAGAATTACAAAATAACTTATTTTAAGCTGATGAAGCACTTTTCAAAGTTATACTTTTTCAATTTAATTATAGTAGGTAATGCAAACATATGTCTTAGATCAGATTAAAAATATTTCCAGTGACAATTTATGGTGTTTTCTGTATAATCACTTAAACTTAAAATGCAACAAGCTCAATAGAAAAACAAACGATGTGTAGAAACAGATGGTCTCCTTTGAAAAACTGTAGCCGTGTGTCGGGTGTATTTTTTGTTAAAACATGCTCTTTTTCAGTCAGTGAATTTATTAATATTTGGTAGAGCATCCAGGAATTTGACTTAAGTAAGAATAGTGATACTACAAAATAATATTACTCAATTGAAAGTCAACAATAGGGTGTAGTAAAACTACTCTTAAAAGTACACTTTATGCAAAACCCAACTAAATGTAACTGAGTAAATATAACTAGTAACTAGCAACCTCTGCAAACCAACAATTGTTAACAAACAAGTTAGGACAAAGACTGAAAGCTACGAAAATAGTCAGTGTCTAAAGACAAAAAGACTTTCAAAGAGCTTGAAGAAGCACTGCAGGAAAAAAAGTAGCCTATGTGAAGTTGGTTTTTATGCCATTTGGTGTCCCTCTCTTGTCTCTCCTACTATCATCTCGTCCCTCCTGCTCATGCTCCTGTCAGAGCAAGTGTTTCTCGCCGGGTGTGGTGGCTCTCACCTGTAATCCAAGCTACCTGGAGGCTGAGGCTGGAGGATTGCTTGAGCTCAGGAGTTCTGAATTACTGTGGACTATGTTGAGCGGGGGTCCGCACTAAGTTCAGTATGGATATGGTGTTTCTGGGGGAGCTTGGGATCACCAGGTCTTCTAAGGAGGGGTGAACCGGCCCAGGTCGGCAACGGAGCAGGTCAAATCCCCCGTACTGCTCAGTAGTGGGATCGCCCCTGTGAATAGATGCTGTGGTTCAGCCTGAGCAACACAGTGAGACCCAGTCTTTTTATACTTGTCACTACACAGCTGTCCCACCAACAGTGACATTTTAACATCACACACAAGCTTTAACACCCGTTTTAGCTTCTTATTTCGTCAAAAACAAGCTGCAACGTGTGTCCAACACCGCCTCCTGCTGGAGAATAGCTGCCATTACATCAAGCTCCTGCAACTTTGACATTCATTTCAGTTTAAAAAAAGACATTTGTCATCTGTGGTCAGCAAAAAAGAAAAAGAAAAAACGGAGGTGAGTAGAGTACCCGAAAATTGTACTCAAGTAAGAGTAGCACTACTTCAAACTATTTTTACTCAAGTAAAAGTAAAAAGTAGCCACCCAAAAAAATACTCAAGTAAGAGTAAAAATGTATTTGGTAAAAAGGCTACTTGAGAATTGAGTAAAATCTGATCTAATATTTTTTTTAAGGAAGTCGTCAGACAGACACAAATATAAAGCTATGGGCACATTCTCATATTTTGGAGATCAAATGGGAAAAAAATATACAAATAAACATCAGAATTACAAAATAACTTATTTTAAGCTGATGAAGCACTTTTCAAAGTTATACTTTTTCAATATAATTATAGTAGGTGATGCAAACATATGTCTTAGATCAGATTAAAAATATTTCCAGTGACAATTTATGGTGTTTTCTGTATAATCACTTAAACTTAAAATGCAACAAGCTCAATAGAAAAACAAACGATGTGTAGAAACAGATGGTCTCCTTTGAAAAACTGTAGCCGTGTGTCGGGTGTATTTTTTGTTAAAACATGCTCTTTTTCAGTCAGTGAATTTATTAATATTTGGTAGAGCATCCAGGAATTTGACTTAAATAAGAATAGTGATACTACAAAATAATATTACTCAATTGACAGTCAACAATAGGGTGTAGTAAAACTACTCTTAAAAGTACACTTTATGCAAAACCCAACTAAATGTAACTGAGTAAATATAACTAGTAACTAGCAACCTCTGCAAACCAACAATTGTTAACAAACAAGTTAGGACAAAGACTGAAAGCTATGAAAATAGTCAGTGACTAAAGACAAAAAGACTTTCAAAGAGCTTGAAGAAGCACTGCAGGAAAAAAAGTAGCCTATGTGAAGTTGGTTTTTACGCCATTTGGTGTCCCTCTCTTGTCTCTCCTACTATCATCTCGTCCCTCCTGCTCATGCTCCTGTCAGAGCAAGTGTTTCTCGCCGGGTGTGGTGGCTCTCACCTGTAATCCAAGCTACCTGGAGGCTGAGGCTGGAGGATTGCTTGAGCTCAGGAGTTCTGAATTACTGTGGACTATGTTGAGCGGGGGTCCGCACTAAGTTCAGTATGGATATGGTGTTTCTGGGGGAGCTTGGGATCACCAGGTCTTCTAAGGAGGGGTGAACCGGCCCAGGTCAGCAACGGAGCAGGTCAAATCCCCCGTACTGCTCAGTAGTGGGATCGCCCCTGTGAATAGATGCTGTGGTTCAGCCTGAGCAACACAGTGAGACCCAGTCTTTTTATACTTGTCACTACACAGCTGTCCCACCAACAGTGACATTTCAACATCACACACAAGCTTTAACACCCATTTTAGCTTCTTATTTCGTCAAAAACCAGCTGCAACGTTTGTCCAACACCGCCTCCTGCTGGAGAATAGCTGCCATTACATCAAGCTCCTGCAACTTTGACATTCATTTCAGTTTAAAAAAGACATTTGTCATCTGTGGTCAGCAAAAAAGAAAAAGAAAAAACGGAGGTGAGTAGAGTACCCGAAAATTGTACTCAAGTAAGAGTAGCACTACTTCAAACTATTTTTACTCAAGTAAAAGTAAAAAGTAGCCACCCAAAAAAATACTCAAGTAAGAGTAAAAATGTATTTGGTAAAAAGGCTACTTGAGAATTTAGTAAAATCTGATCTAATATTTTTTTTAAGGAAGTCGTCAGACAGACACAAATATAAAGCTATGGGCACATTCTCATATTTTGGAGATTAAATGGGAAAAAAATATACAAATAAACATCAGAATTACAAAATAACTTATTTTAAGCTGATGAAGCACTTTTCAAAGTTATACTTTTTCAATTTAATTATAGTAGGTAATGCAAACATATGTCTTAGATCAGATTAAAAATATTTCCAGTGACAATTTATGGTGTTTTCTGTATAATCACTTAAACTTAAAATGCAACAAGCTCAATAGAAAAACAAACGATGTGTAGAAACAGATGGTCTCCTTTGAAAAACTGTAGCCGTGTGTCGGGTGTATTTTTTGTTAAAACATGCTCTTTTTCAGTCAGTGAATTTATTAATATTTGGTAGAGCATCCAGGAATTTGACTTAAGTAAGAATAGTGATACTACAAAATAATATTACTCAATTGAAAGTCAACAATAGGGTGTAGTAAAACTACTCTTAAAAGTACACTTTATGCAAAACCCAACTAAATGTAACTGAGTAAATATAACTAGTAACTAGCAACCTCTGCAAACCAACAATTGTTAACAAACAAGTTAGGACAAAGACTGAAAGCTATGAAAATAGTCAGTGACTAAAGACAAAAAGACTTTCAAAGAGCTTGAAGAAGCACTGCAGGAAAAAAAGTAGCCTATGTGAAGTTGGTTTTTACGCCATTTGGTGTCCCTCTCTTGTCTCTCCTACTATCATCTCGTCCCTCCTGCTCATGCTCCTGTCAGAGCAAGTGTTTCTCGCCGGGTGTGGTGGCTCTCACCTGTAATCCAAGCTACCTGGAGGCTGAGGCTGGAGGATTGCTTGAGCTCAGGAGTTCTGAATTACTGTGGACTATGTTGAGCGGGGGTCCGCACTAAGTTCAGTATGGATATGGTGTTTCTGGGGGAGCTTGGGATCACCAGGTCTTCTAAGGAGGGGTGAACCGGCCCAGGTCGGCAACGGAGCAGGTCAAATCCCCCGTACTGCTCAGTAGTGGGATCGCCCCTGTGAATAGATGCTGTGGTTCAGCCTGAGCAACACAGTGAGACCCAGTCTTTTTATACTTGTCACTACACAGCTGTCCCACCAACAGTGACATTTTAACATCACACACAAGCTTTAACAGCCATTTTAGCTTCTTATTTCGTCAAAAACAAGCTGCAACGTTTGTCCAACACCGCCTCCTTCTGGAGAATAGCTGCCATTACATCAAGCTCCTGCAACTTTGACATTCATTTCAGTTTAAAAAAGACATTTGTCATCTGTGGTCAGCAAAAAAGAAAAAGAAAAAACGGAGGTGAGTAGAGTACCCGAAAATTGTACTCAAGTAAGAGTAGCACTACTTCAAACTATTTTTACTCAAGTAAAAGTAAAAAGTAGCCACCCAAAAAAATACTCAAGTAAGAGTAAAAATGTATTTGGTAAAAAGGCTACTTGAGAATTTAGTAAAATCTGATCTAATATTTTTTTTAAGGAAGTCGTCAGACAGACACAAATATAAAGCTATGGGCACATTCTCATATTTTGGAGATTAAATGGGAAAAAAATATACAAATAAACATCAGAATTACAAAATAACTTATTTTAAGCTGATGAAGCACTTTTCAAAGTTATACTTTTTCAATTTAATTATAGTAGGTAATGCAAACATATGTCTTAGATCAGATTAAAAATATTTCCAGTGACAATTTATGGTGTTTTCTGTATAATCACTTAAACTTAAAATGCAACAAGCTCAATAGAAAAACAAACGATGTGTAGAAACAGATGGTCTCCTTTGAAAAACTGTAGCCGTGTGTCGGGTGTATTTTTTGTTAAAACATGCTCTTTTTCAGTCAGTGAATTTATTAATATTTGGTAGAGCATCCAGGAATTTGACTTAAGTAAGAATAGTGATACTACAAAATAATATTACTCAATTGAAAGTCAACAATAGGGTGTAGTAAAACTACTCTTAAAAGTACACTTTATGCAAAACCCAACTAAATGTAACTGAGTAAATGTAATTACTAACTAGCAACCTCTGCAAACCAACAATTGTTAACAAACAAGTTAAGACAAAGACTGAAAGCTACGAAAATAGTCAGTGTCTAAAGACAAAAAGACTTTCAAAGAGCTTGAAGAAGCACTGCAGGAAAAAAAGTAGCCTATGTGAAGTTGGATTTTACGCCACTTGGTGTCCCTCTCTTGTCTCTCCTACTAGCATCTCGTCCCTCCTGCTCATGCTCCTGTCAGAGCAAGTGTTTCTCGCCGGGTGTGGTGGCTCTCACCTGTAATCCAAGCTACCTGGAGGCTGAGGCTGGAGGATTGCTTGAGCTCAGGAGTTCTGATTTACTATGGACTATGTTGAGCAGGGGTCAGCACTAAGTTCAGTATGAATATGGTGTTCCTGGGGGAGCTTGGGATCACCAGGTCTTCTAAGGAGGGGTGAACCGGCCCAGGTCGGCAATGGAGCAGGTCAAATCCCCCGTACTGCTCAGTAGTGGGATCGTCCCTGTGAATAGATGCTGTGGTTCAGCCTGAGCAACACAGTGAGACCCAGTCTTTTTATACTTGTCACTACACAGCTGTCCCACCAAAAGTGACATTTCAACATCACACACAATCTTTAACACCCATTTTAGCTTCTTATTTCGTCAAAAACCAGCTGCAACGTTTGTCCAACACCGCCTCCTTCTGGAGAATAGCTGCCATTACATCAAGCTCCTGCAACTTTGACATTCGTTTCAGTTTAAAAAAGACATTTGTCATCTGTGGTCAGCAAAAAAGAAAAAGAAAAAACGGAGGTGAGTAGAGTACCCGAAAATTGCACTCAAGTAAGAGTAGCACTACTTCAAACTATTTTTACTCAAGTAAAAGTAAAATGTAGCCACCCAAGAAATTTCTCAAGTAAGAGTAAAAATGTATTTGGTAAAAAGGCTACTTGAGAATTGAGTAAAATCTGATCTAATATTTTTTTAAGGAAGTCGTCAGACAGACACAAATATAAAGCTATGGGCACATTCTCATATTTTGGAGATTAAATGGGAAAAAAAAATATACAAATAAACATCAGAATTACAAAATAACTTATTTTAAGCTGATGAAGCACTTTTCAAAGTTACACTTTTTCAATATAATTATAGTAGGTAATGCAAACATATGTCTTAGATCAGATTAAAAATATTTCCAGTGACAATTTATGGTGTTTTCTGTATAATCACTTAAACTTAAAATGCAACAAGCTCAATAGAAAAACAAACGATGTGTAGAAACAGATGGTCTCCTTTAAAAAACTGTAGCTGTGTGTCGGGTGTATTTTTTGTTAAAACATGCTCTTTTTCAGTCAGTGAATTTATTAATAGTGGGTAGAGCATCCAGGAATTTGACTTAAGTAAGAGTAGTGATACTACAAAATAATATTACTCAAGTGAAAGTCAACAATAGGGTGTAGTAAAACTACTCTTAAAAGTACACTTTATGCAAAACCCAACTAAATGTAACTGAGTAAATGTTACTAGTAACTAGCAACCTCTGCAAACCAACAATTGTTAACAAACAAGTTAGGACAAAGACTGAAAGCTATGAAAATAGTCAGTGTCTAAAGACAAAAAGACTTTCAAAGAGCTTGAAGAAGCACTGCAGGAAAAATAGTAGCCTATGTGAAGTTGGTTTTTACGCCACTTAGTGTCCTTTCTCTCCTACTATCATCTCGTCCCTCCTGCTCATGCTCCTGTCAGAGCAAGTGTTTCTCGCCGGGTGTGGTGGCTCTCACCTGTAATCCAAGCTACCTGGAGGCTGAGGCTGGAGGATTGCTTGAGCTCAGGAGTTCTGAATTACTGTGGACTATGTTGAGCGGGGGTCCGCACTAAGTTCAGTATGGATATGGTGTTTCTGGGGGAGCTTGGGATCACCAGGTCTTCTAAGGAGGGGTGAACCGGCCCAGGTCAGCAACGGAGCAGTTCAAATCCCCTGTACTGCTCAGTAGTGGGATCGCCCCTGTGAATAGATGCTGTGGTTCAGCCTGAGCAACACAGTGAGACCCAGTCTTTTTATACTTGTCACTACACAGCTGTCCCACCAACAGTGACATTTTAACATCACACACAATCTTTAACACCCATTTTAGCTTCTTATTTCGTCAAAAACCAGCTGCAACGTTTGTCCAACACCGCCTCCTTCTGGAGAATAGCTGCCATTACATCAAGCTCCTGCAACTTTGACATTCATTTCAGTTTAAAAAAGACATCTAAGTCATCTGTGGTCAGCAAAAAGGAAAAAGAAAAAACGGAGGTTGTTAGGTTAAAAAGTGGTTTACCTACAAAGAATCACACACAAAGGTCAGAGAGAATATGGAGTCAATAAGCTCTGCAGAGGTAGATGTGGATAATCAGTTCTGCAGAGGGAGACCAAGAAAATACTATAAGGAATGAGCCAACTGTGTCTGTCTGTTCTCAGCCTCCCAGTGTCATAGTCTCTGGTCTCGAAGAGCACCCACTCTGCAGTCTCTCTTTATTTAGTCACACTTCATTAACATATTAAAAGAACAGGATGTCATGCAAATGAGCATGTGACTGAAACCAAAATGACATTTAAAAAGTACATTAGAAAGATACCCTAAGAAAATAATAATACATCATTATTATTTTACCTAACATTTCCCCCCTGAAATGTGTTTTTTAAATGTGATCACAAACAACAAAAAGTTGTAAAATAGGTAACAACTCCAATAATGTAAAAATATAAGAATCATAAAAACCAGACAACAAAAGGTTGCAAAATAAGTAGCATCCCAAATAAAAAAAAAAAAAAAAAAAAATAATAATAATAATAATAAGACATACAACAAAGAAATTGCAAAAGTAAGTAGCAATTTCAAAAAGATATTAATGCGAGCTTCACCTAGACATCATCCAATTAATCGCTACCTGAACAGTAGTTTAGATTAATGGAATCATAAAAAGGTTTTTACACAGGTTAATTACAACCCATCTTCTTCTTCATTTCTGTCTTCATCTTCAAGCCTCTGATTAAGAAGAGAGTATTGGACCATTGTGTTAGTTATCATCTTTTTCATCATTTGTTTTATACATGGGAGAACACAACTAACAAAAATGCAGAAAAGTATCAAAATTACAATGAATGGCATGGCTATTTTTAAAAGAACCTGATACCACCTTCCAGTTGTCAGCCAGCCCATGAGATCCCATTGTCCATTACTGCTTTCTTGTGATTTTAAAAAGTCAGTTAATCCCTGCACCCGGTCATGAATGAGAGTCCAATTATCATGTGTACTAGGAATGTAAGTACAACAGTGTTCACCAATTACAGTACGAAGTCCACCTTCAGAAGCAAAAAGAGTGTCCAGAGTTACCCGATGTTGCATCAGCATGGTCTTCATCACCAGTTTTTCAGGATCGTTGGCCAGCAGGTTGGACATTTCAGCAAGGATGTCTGTGATGTTTTCCAAAGTCCACCAAACCTCGTTCATCCGTTTTGTCAGGCTTGCAACTCCAACAGGTGGGAACATGGTGTGGAAGATTCACTGTAGAGAGGTTTTCGTCCACCATTGTCAGAGAACGGGTTGAACACTTGTGGAGGATTGAATTCCCGTCTATTCAAGCTCTGTAGGTTCAGAAGGTGCTCCGTTTTCTGTTATGATGTATGAGGAGGGTTGCAGTCGAGCCAAACTGCATGTGCCACACCAATCCTTAGGTAGGTAGAGGTAGAAAGTGTGACCACACTTCCAGATGTATCCGTCAGCCGTTCCCATGCCAAATTGGGAGGGAACCTCTAGGAGGTGGGTTCCTCTTTGGACAGTGGTTTTGAAACCACTTATCTTGTCTTGAAGTCGAGTGGTGTTGAGGGTTATGTATCTTGGCACAGATGTGTTTCCAATCGTCATCCAGTGGTTTATACTCATCATTTTCGTCTGGGTCGCTGACAAGGGTAGCGTGTCCTCACAGATGGAATTTCCTAAAAATGCATGTTTGTTGTTACAAGGGACTGAAAAACAGAAAGTGTCTTTTCCAGTAAGGCGTAGTAAGTTGATTCCTTTGGCAACTGAAGCATTCGTTTTTTTGGAAAAGTCACCAGGCTGGGACCATGTCCTGTTGTTCTCAGCAGAGCAGCAGTGAGGTAAGGTGGAACAGTCTGTTCCAACAGTTGTTATAGTTAATTTGTATAGCAGACATATGGTATTATTTAAGGTGGTTGGGACAGCAGTCATCGATGAGACTTCTTCAGAATGGTGTGGGATCCATGAACAGACATAACAGCTGGTATTGAAACCTAAACGTTTTGCTGTCAAATTAAATATTTGGTACCAGGTGTTCTTGAACGCATGGTGGGTTAGAATTTTAGCTCTTCTTTCCTTTGATGTCTGGGCGTCATCAGGTGTGAGGAAAAAGCAGTGGAATAGAGGCAGGAAAACTGCCAGACAAGAGTGGAGCCAAACTAGTTTCATGTTGGCTAGAGGCAAATAAGAGGACTAGCCCTCCAAAACAGAGGTTTGACCACTAAGGGGACAGGGATGCTGTTCTGCTGGGTTTGAGACCAGAGGCCCTATTGGTCACTCTGTCCTTTGTAGCCCAGACTTCCCCACTGTCCCGTGTCTAGTCCCCTAATTGCCTTTGCAATTTGCAGTGTGAGATGTGTATCCACGAGGGTCTCTCAGCGATTTTCACAGCCGTGGGCGTGGTCAGCAGGACTTCAAAAGGTCCTTCCCAGCGGGGACACGTCCAGTTCTTCCTTTTGATCACCTTGATGAAAACCCAGTCTCCAGGTTTGATTGGCTTTTCAGGATCCTGCAAAACAGAAGGAGAGATAGGCAGATTTTGTGCGTTTTGCATTTCTTTGGCTAGGATAATTTTCCTCATGTAATCAGCTAATGTGAGTTCTTCGTCTGCTTTTTGCAAATCAGGCGCAACTAGAGGTAACCTATAAGGTCTGCCATAAATGATTTCAAAAGGTGTTAAACCTTGGTTTGTTGGCGTGATTCTCATGTAAAGTTTTACTAGGTCCAAACACTCAGGCCATGGTCTTCTAGTCTCTGCCATGCATTTCCTGAGTCTGCTTTTGATGGTCCCATTATGTCTTTCTACTAAACCTGCACTTTGGGGGTGATAGGCACAATGATTTTTTAGTTGGATGTCTAAATGTTTTGCCATATTTTGAATAACCTCATTCACAAAATGTGGTCCATTATCTGAATATATTACTTGTGGAATACCATGGTTTGCAATGATAGTTTTACATAGTGCTTTTGCCACTGTTAGAGCATCCTTCTTTGCAGTGGGAATTATTTCCAGCCATTTGGAGAAAGCGTCAATTATTACTAAGCAATGTGTTAGTTCAATGAAATCCATGTGGATTGTGTGGAATGGGTAGGCTGGTTGAGGAAATTGGCCTCGCTTGGGTCTCATATTCCCTTGTGGGTTGTGTTTGATACATGTTAGGCATGTCTTGCAAAAATGTTTTAAGTATGTTTCAAGGTTGTATGTTGTAAAGTGTTGCTGTATCATTGATACCATCCCCCCTGTGGAGACATGGCAAGGCCCATGGCTCACAAGCGCAGCAGCTTTAAACAGTGATTTGGGTAGGATGGGTTTATTACGAACTTCATAAAGTCCATTTTCGTTTAGAATGGCACCTTTTGTTTTCCATAATTTTTTTTCAGAAGAGGGAGCGTTTGTTTGCATGTCTTTCAAAACAGTCTGATCTATAAGTTCTTGTTCTGTGGTCTGTGTATAAGCATTAGAGGAACCACAACTGCCTTGTGCAGCTGCTTTTGCTATTTCATCTGCGAATCTGTTGCCAGAGGAAACTGTGTCTTTTCCTGTGGTGTGTGCTTGACATTTACAAATTGCAATAGCTTTTGGTAACATAACTGCGTCTAATAGTTTTATCAGTAATTGAGAGTGGGTTATAGGTTTTCCTGTAGAGGTGACCATTCCTCTCCTTTCCCATTGTTTAGCAAAACAGTGCATGGTAGAAAATGCATATTGGCCATCTGTGTGAATGGTTACCACCTTGCCTTCTGCAATTTGACATGCTGTTGTCAAAGCTACTATTTCTGCGGCCTGAGCGGAAAAATGTTGTGGTAATGATTTGGGTTCTATAATCACATCAGGAAGTTGTACAATTGAATAGCCTGTTTCAGTAGAGCCTGTTTTACTTTTAGAGCTTGATCCATCTACAAACCATTCCAGTCCTGTTTGTAGTGGGACATCTTTAAGATCAGGCCTAGGTAGTTGTAATCTTTCTGTAGCTTGTACACAGTTATGTGGTTCTCCGTCATCTGCAGTAGGTAGAAGCGTTGCTGGATTTAAAGTGTTGCAACGCTGTATGGTAATATAAGGTTGTGAGATCAGTATTGCAGTGTAACTAAGATGTCTCGCTGGTGATAATAATCCTAATCTGCCTTGTAGAAGTAAAACATCTACTGCGTGGGGGACCAACAACGTGAGAGGGTGGAATAGCACTACATCAGCTGAGGCTTGGACAGCCAGTGCTGCAGCAGCGATAGCTTGCACACAGTTGGGTAAGGCCTGTGCAACTTGGTCTAATTTTTTAGAATAAAATGCAACAGGACGTTGTTTATCTCCATGTTTTTGCAGCAAAACTGAAGTCATAAAACCATTTTTGCAGTCCACCGTTTGAGTGAATATTTTGGAGTAATCTGGTAGTACTAAAACAGTGCTAGAATGGATGTCCTGTTTTATTGTGGTAAAAGCTTGTTCTGTTTTAGTTGACCAAGTTAAAGTATCCTTCATCTCCATCTGTTGGCCATGGATCATCTCAAGAAGAGGTTGTGTTTTTTCTGCATAATGAGGTATATATTGCCTGCAATAATTAGCTAGTCCCAGGAATTGCATCATTTGTTTCTTTGTCATGGGCTTAGGAGTGTTTAAAATTTCCTCTCTCCTTCCAGGTTGGACTTGTCTGCCTTCTCCTGACAAAGTGTGTCCTAAGTATTGAACCGATGATTTTACCCACTGGATTTTGTTTTTACTGACTTTATTTCCAGTGGAATGCAGGTGGTGCAGTAAGGAGAGAGAGTCATGTAAGCAGCTTTCATAGTCATCTGATGCAACCAGGACATCATCTACGTAAACAAGAATTTGTGTATTTTTAGAACATTCAAAACTGGCCAGGCAGTTGGTAATTGCTTCTGTAAAAATTGTAGGACTGTCTGCAAACCCCTGTGGCAATCTGCTGTATGTGTATTTTACATGTTTATAAGTGAAAGCAAACCAAAATTGTGAATCTGGGTGCACTGGAATGCTAAAAAAGGCGTTACTGAGGTCCACTACTGTGAAAAACTTCCTAGTGGGACTCAAAGAGTTTAAAAGAGTGTGTGGGTCCGGTACATTTGGCGCTCTGGTCTGGACAGCTGAATTCAACATTCTCAAATCTTGAACCATACGCCAGCTTTTCCCATCAGCCTTTTTAACTGGCCAGATTGGGGTGTTACATGGTGAATCAGGACATTTTCTTATGACACCTGTTGTTAGTAATTCCTGAATTATTGGTTGAATTCCTAACTCTGCTTCCGCAGAGAGGGGATATTGTCTCACTCTGGGTGTAAAATGTGATTTAGCAGTTATTTGAACGGGAGCAATGGATGAGAGTAGGCCCACATCAGTGGGGCTTTTAGACCATAATGTGTCAGGGACTTCTTTGAGTTGCTTTTCTTCCTCTTCAGTCAATAAGATGGTGTCTGCTTCTGGTCATTCTAGAGGTGCAACTTGAGTGGTGCAGTGGAGTGGCATGATAAGGGGCAGTCTATATAAACCTGTGGATTCACTGTATTGCCAATTATCTTCTTTATTTTCTTGCAAAGTTTTAAAATCTGTGGCGTTATTTGCTTTTCGCACCATATATCCCAAATCTTTCCAACGTGATGTACTGCTTTTTGTCAGGGATATATGCGGATCTGTAGGCAAATCAAAGAATGGTTTAAGGCTGGTAGACAGTGTTACTGAGGCAGCTGAAACAGATTTTCCATCAGTAATAATGTGTGAGGTGAACACTACAGCAGGTGAGAGTTGCATAAAATAGTCTTGGAACTTGGGATCAGGTTCAGGTCTCAGAGCCATAGTCACATGTAACTGTGATGTAGGCATGATTTGTTTGTCGGGTTCAGGAACTACCTGCAAAGCTGTGTCCATCATTGTTGTTGTATCTTTAAGGTTTTCTTTAGGTTCGACTCGTAAAAAATAGTACAGACCTAGTCCCTGTGGTCTATGAGTTGTATTTAGGTAAATGTCATCATTTCCTGTTCTCACAGCTCTCATGCCGTCTCCCACTGGGATAATTGAGATTTTTAGGGCTGACATTAAGTCTCTGCCCAACAAATTGAGTGGACATTGTGCTGAAATGACTATTGAGTTTTTAGAACTAAACCTAGTTTTTGGATCTGTTATTAACACTGGTTTAGATAAAAATGAGCGCGTAGTAGCACCATCTGCTGATTTGACCAAAATGCTTTCTTTAGATTCTGGCAGATTAACGCCAGAGGAGATCACTGTTCTGCAAGCTCCAGTGTCACAAAGGAGCTCTACCATTTGTTCATTAATTTTAAGTGTTATGTAAGGCTTCTCTTTCAGAACATTAAGTAATTCCCAGGCGCCACAGCAAATCCACCACCTCATTAGAGGCGGTAAAAGTATCTAGTCATTGCTGTGTGAACCGCGAGTGGTCTGGGGCAGTTGGACCCTGTGTATGGATCTGACCTCACCCTCTGCCCCCTTCTCGGCCTCTGCCTCTGCTACATTGATTTGAAATGTGGCCTACTTTCCCGCAGATCCAACACGTGGGGGCAGTGTGGCCACCTTGATGTCTCCATGAACCCTGGGGTGTGTAATGATGTGTATTCCTTCGTGGTCTAAACCCCCTTCCTTTGTTTTGGTTGTCACTTTGATAATAAACTTCCCCTTCATCGTCTTCAAGCTGGGTGTGAAATACCTGTGTGTCGGAGTCTGGAGGTTTTGGTTTCTTCCCCTTTCTTTCCATGACACCTTCTGCAAAACGTGCATTGGCCATAAGGGTAGTAAGGTCGCATGTTTCCCATGTCAGTAGGTGATTTTTAATCCAATTAGTGATAGTGGGGTGGAAACTATGTAGCAGACCATTACACAAATGCCGCATATATGGGGTCTCATCACCACCCTCTTTAGTTAGGCCACTGTGGATATCATGTTCTTTTTGGTATCTGTATTTAAAATCATCTACAGTTTCCCCAGGCTTCTGTTTTATGGAGGCCATATGCCCATAATCTGGTTTCTTTTTAAACTGTGCACGAACTTTAACCGCTACTGCATCGAATTGTTGCTTTAGTGCTCCCTGGAAATCATTCTGAAATTGTAACACAACTCCGGCATCATCTCTTCCTGTGTAATTTCCTCCTACATGGTGCCAGTCTTTTCCCAACGATGCAGCCATAGCCTGTCCTAGTTCATGACCGTTTAACCGGTAGGATTTGACAACATCAACCATATCCTCTGTCCATTTTTCTGGATCCTCCTTATGGCTGGTGATTTGTTCTACAACCTCTTTAACGTCTTTAAGTGACCATGGTCTAAAAACATATCTCGGAGTGCCATCGGCAGATGGTACTTGAATCATAGGGTTAACATCTATTGAGTCTTCTGGTTCACTCTCATAAGACTTATCCTCAGATTTTTTTGGACCTGACTTCTTTGTAATTCTAAGTCTTTGTTTTATTGTGGTACCATCTGTTTTTTCTTCAATTGCAAATTGATCTCTTGGAACAGGAGGATATAGACCTTCCCTTAAAGCCCCCGGCTGGTCTGATGGGGGTGTTGGTGGAGGTGCATAAGGTACTCCTCCAACAGCCCCAGGGGGGTCTGTCTGGGCTGTAGGTAGAGGTGCATAAGGAGGAGGACACAGTGTGAGTTCGTCACCGAGCTTTTTCATAAGAAAAGCCTAATCTGTAGAGCCTTGGTTGTTGTTTTTTTTTCCTGTTTTTTATATTTTGCTTCCTTTTCTCTGTTTCATCAGCCCACACACGTGCTATTTTTAACTGTGTCTGTTTAAGTTTTTTCTTTTTACCTTTAGCAATAAGTGTTTTTGCTTCGAGAACACATACCAGTTCTTTCCATTGATTTCCTTTAAGTTTCCCGTCTACTTTATACTTTTTGCGCCATTTTGTCAGAAACTGAAGATTTTCGGGGTCCTTTTTATGCATATACTTTGAATCTCCCTCTAATTTGTCGGTGGAAACATCGTTTCCCATCTTTGCGTTGTTTTTATATAACCCTTATTGGGTTCTATTAATTGGTCTGGTAAAGTCTAGTGTTAGAATACCAAATAGTTCTAGGAGGATAACAGCAATTATTAATATTAAGATTAAGGTGAATGAAAAAGCAAGAACTATTAAATTAGTCTGTCGAGTTAAAGTTAGTCATTTATTCTTTAATTAATTAAAATAATTTTTTGGTAATTTATTTGAGATTTTTAATTGTAATCAAATTCTGCTAAAACTGGATCGTATAGTTTTTACTCTAAGTGTTTCTTTTGTGCAACTAGATTGAGCCGTTTTATGGCTTTCTTAATCTAAGGATGTGTTGTGTAACCTATAATTCCGCACAGAACGTCTCTTGTAGTGCACGTCAAACCGTACATTAACACCGTTAGGTTTCAGGTTGGACTGGCATACATAAAGATTATGTCCTGTGCCTATCTTACTCTACCCACCTGGGGTGCGGTATATCGTTTTGATTCTGCTGTTTGTGTTTTTACTCCCATACACTGGCGTGCTTTATTTCCCAGCTAGGTGGATTGGCTCGCAAACCTAACCCGTTACAACCGTTTCCCAGCAAGGTGGACCGGTTCGCAAACCTGGTCCGTTATACCCTTTTTTCGAGGTGGACAGGTTCGCAAACCTGTACCGTTACACCCTTTTGCTGTAGTAATTAACGCATTAATCACTTAAGGATCAACACCTGATATTTTATCAGAGAGGCTAAAGCGTCCTTTAGGCCCAAACAGCAGAATATACCCTGACTATCTTAGAATTGTTTGTTTTGTTTTTTAATGTGAAGGTGCACAAAAAAGACGTACTCACAATCTCTCCCCTAAGCGAGTGATTCAAACCGAATCGATCGCACGGGAGCACGCGCAGGGGGTCCTCGTGGAAGTTATGCAGCCGGCCAGTGCAGCAATTCAGCGATTTGGACGTCAAGAACAGCCCTTCGACGGAGACCACCAGCGGGAGTGCTCCGTACGTCGAGTCACGGCACCAAGATGTTAGGTTAAAAAGAATCACACACAAAGGTCGGAGAGAATATGGAGTCAATAAGCTCTGCAGAGGTAGATGTGGATAATCAGTTCTGCAGAGGGAGACCAGGTAAATACTATAAGGCATGAGCCAACCGTGTCTGTCTGTTCTCAGCCTCCCAGTGTCATAGTCTCTGGTCTCGAAGAGCACCCCCCCTGCAGTCTCTCTTTATTTAGTCACACCCTGCAGTCTCTCTTTATTTAGTCACACTTCATTAACATATTAAAAGAACAGGATGTCATGCAAATGAGCATGTGACTGAAACCAAAATGACATTTAAAAAGTACATTAGAAAGACACCCTAAGAAAATAATAATACATAATTATTATTTTACCTAACAGAGGTGAGTAGAGTACCCGAAAATTGTACTCAAGTAAGAGTAGCACTACTTCAAACTACTTTTACTCAAGTAAAAGTAAAAAGTAGCCACCCAAAAAAATACTTAAGTAAGAGTAAAAATGTATTTGGTAAAAAGGCTACTTGAGAATTGAGTAAAATCTGATCAAATATTTTTTTAAGGAAGTCATCAGACAGACACAAATATAAAGCTATGGGCAAATTCTCATATTTTAGAGATCATATGGAAAAAAATATACAAATAAACAACAGAATCACAAAATAACTTATTTTAAGCTGATGAAGCACTTTTCAAAGTTATACTTTTTCAATATAATTATAGTAGGTAATGCAAACATATGTCTTAGATCAGATTAAAAATATTTCCAGTGACAATTTATGGTGTTTTCTGTATAATCACTTAAACTTAAAATGCAACAAGCTCATAAAAAAAAAAAAACGATGTGTAGAAACAGATGGTCTCCTTAAAAAAACTGTAGCTGTGTGTCGGGTGTATTTTTTGTTAAAACATGCTCTTTTTCAGTCAGTGAATTTATTAATAGTGGGTAGAGCATCCCGGAATTTGACTTAAGTAAGAATATTGATACTACAAAATAATATTACTCAAGGGAAAGTCAACAATAGGGTGTAGTAAAACTACTCTTAAAAGTACACTTTATGCAAAACCCAACTAAATGTAACTGAGTAAATGTAACTAGCAACCTCTGCAAACCAACAATTGTTAACAAACAAGTTAGGACAAAGACTGAAAGCTATGAAAATAGTCAGTGTCTAAAGACAAAAAGACTTCAAAGAGCTTGAAGAAGCACTGCAGGAAAAAAAGTAGCCTATGTGAAGTTGGTTTTTACGCCACTTGGTGTCCCTCTCTTGTCTCTCCTGCTATCATCTCGTCCCTCCTGCTCATGCTCCTGTCAGAGCAAGTGTTTCTCGCCGGGTGTGGTGGCTCTCACCTGTAATCCAAGCTACCTGGAGGCTGAGGCTGGAGGATTGCTTGAGCTCAGGAGTTCTGAATTACTGTGGACTATGTTGAGCGGGGGTCCGCACTAAGTTCAGTATGGATATGGTGTTTCTGGGGGAGCTTGGGATCACCAGGTCTTCTAAGGAGGGGTGAACCGGCCCAGGTCAGCAACAGAGCAGGTCAAATCCCCTGTACTGCTCAGTTGTGGGATCACCCCTGTGAATAGATGCTGTGGTTCAGCCTGAGCAACACAGTGAGACCCAGTCTTTTTATACTTGTCACTACACAGCTGTCCCACCAACAGTGACATTTTAACATCACACACAATCTTTAACACCCATTTTAGCTTCTTATTTCGTCAAAAACCAGCTGCTACGTCTGTCCAACACCGCCTCCTTCTGGAGGATAGCTGCCACTACATCAAGCTCCTGCACCTTTGACATTCATTTCAGTTTGCTGTGGGCAGCAAAAAAAACAAACCGACAGAGGTGAGTAAAGTACCCAAAAATGTTACTCCAGTAAAAGTAAAGACTACCCATCCAAGAAATTACTCAAGTAAGTGTAGGAATGTATTTGGTAAAAATGCTAGTTGAGTAATGAGTAAAATCTGATCTAATATTTTTAAACTAAAGTCATGACACAGACAAAAATATAAAGCAATGGGCAAATTCTGATATTTTAGAGACTAAATCCCCTATTGCCTCCTTCCGACAATATATCAACCTCACATTTACCGTCTTGCACTGCAGCTCGAGAAATATGTTTTAAATGAGGGCTTTTGCAAGCAATATGAGTCCATAAATTAAAATAAAATGGGATTTTATGAGGTATGCCAACACAGAGTAGTGTATAATTAGGTAAAGTTAAGATATACATTGCTGTCACATTTTAATACATATATATTACATATGCTTTAAAAAAAAATTATTGCATCTGGTTTACTCTACCCACACATAAAAGTCAAAGCAACCCATTGCTTTTAGAAATCACTGTATCTTAAAATAGGATGGCTGTTTTATTACTCATAGCTTATATACTGAATAAACAAAATCTGCAACAACTTTAGCTTTTTTTCTCAGATGAAGTTTAGTAATTTTGAGTTTTTATTAAAACAAGGACATTCATATCTTCCTAAAGTAAAACAGTTTAGCTGCACGAAAAACCAAAGACGTAAACAAAGCACATCAGGTACATTTTAACTTAAACGTATTTATTAGTTGCATAGATTAAAGCTCGTGATCCTCTGGGTGGTACAGTTCACTCATCAGTCGGTAGATATATGATGGTGCGTGGCCCCCAATGTTAGAGATGAACAGTGTTATGAGTTCAGGAGGTACATAGTCAAACACCGGACAGTGCACGTTGACCTTAGAGAGGATCTCACCTGAAACACATATAATTAAAACAATTAGCATAATATCCCATTCCCACCAAAGATAAACTTTTAACATATTAGGTGAACCATTGATAGTGTACCTTCAGTGAAAGGGAGGACTTCATGTGGGGAGACAAATTTATGGAAAGTGTCCTCCTCGTTTGGGAACTAACCAGAGAAAATATATATTCTTTATTCTTGTTTGAAAGATTCTTATCAGATGTTTATTAATCAGTGTTTTCCTACCTGAGGCGACAGCTTGAACATGGGTGCACAGACAATAAGAGGTGTCGAATGATGCTTGGCCGCTAAGGCTAGAGTGTGCGTCCCGTTTACGGCCCTCAAACCCCCATTTGCTAGAACAGTCTGAGTTCCGATGATGACCTTCCAAACAGATCATCAAACAAGTTAAATTACACCGCCTGATCATGCCCTTACCATAAAGTGAGTCTTCTGTGAAGATAAATACCTTATTGACCCGAGACATGACTGCAAATATTGCAGCGTCAGCAATCACTGTTGTTTCAATGCCAGCTTTGGATAAGTTGGTGGCCATTTCATGTCCCTGTTGAGGAGTGAAAGTCTTTCTTGGAGGTTCAAGGTAAATGTTTGCTTTTCAAGATCTTTTCAATGTGATTTAAATACCTGACAGAAGGGGGCACACTCTGCAACAATGACATGAAACTTGCGTTTGCGTGCGGCGTCCCGGAGGAAAGCTTCCACTGTACGAGAACGCCCGATAGTCATGATGACTTCGTTGGAGTGGATGTGCTCCAGGGCCTGCATGGAGATGTTGTCTGTTGTTCCTTCTGCAAACGAAAATAAGAAAAAATAAGGGAGAGAAAAAAAACTCTATAAACCCATAGACAAAATATCAAATTTTCTCCCGTTTCCTTGTTAATGACATTTACAAATACAAACCCCTTCTACCTGCTTCACCTAAACACGGGTGTTACTAACACCCATATTTATACTCTGTATAACACTGTGTTAGAGAATGTTCATGAGCAAACAGCACTGTAATGCAGAAGGTCAGACTTTCAGCTGTGGGGAGTTGGGTGCTTATGAACGTTCTGTTAACCAGATCCACCATCTTACCCAGCTCAGTGAGCAGCTCGTTGATGGCCTCAATGACATTAGCTTTGAGGGGCGCAAAATGCTGTCTGAAGTTCTCCTCGCTGAGTCCTCCAGACGTCAGCAGCTTGTGGAGGGACTCCTGCTGGTCTGCCTCCTCGCTGCTTCCTCGAGACCTGAAGAGAAAATCTCAATAGTTTGACACCAGGTCAAAACATTTTAGCAAATGTGCTGATGTTGTTTAAATGATGATTTGGGTATACAGAATGCAACATAGAGGCTTTCATCTTGATTTCATTAAAAGACCTGACTGTATGCACTTTTATCAGCCATCTTGTGACTCAATGGAACATAATTGAAAGATCTCTGGTGAACCTTTCTGTTTTAAAAGTTTTCATTAAACTCTAGAGACTGAAAGTTGAGGTACGGTGCTCTGAAGTATGTTTAAAGTTGGATTATTGACAGTAAGGTCCTTATGGTCCTGTGGCTGCAAAGCAAGCCCCAATCATCACCCCTCCAGCACATTGCTTGAGAGTTGGTATGAGAGGTTCTTGCTTTGTGCTGTATGCTGTGTTTGGTTTTTGTGCATTACAGCTACACCTCTCCACCTTGGTCTTATCTGTCCAAAGGAAAGATTGGAGCAGAAGTAGGCCTAGTATTTGATTTTTAGATCCAATTTTGCAAACCTAAACCTTGCCGCCATTTTCTTTTTAGAGAAGAGGCTTTCTCATGGTAACCCTTCTAAAAAAGTGTAAGTTATTTGTTTATTGATAATTTTTATCAATAGTTTTTAAAAATATTTAACACATGATGTAAAGCCTACAGGATCTGAAGAGCAGCACTTCGGTTTTTTGCTATTTCTTTTAGCATTGCATTGTCTAAATGTAGGATGACTGTCAAACTTAATTTCCCTCTGGGATCAATACAGTATTTTGGAATTTGAATTAAATTGACATGTTTTCTCTTAACTGTGCGCTCCACACCAGGAAACTGCCTTAACTCCTCCTTTTACAGAGCTGGTTTCCACTTGCTGATGCTTCAGTAATAAGCTGCTTTACTTAGCAGCATCTGGTACCTATTTTCTCTCCTTAACCCTACTAAAGCAACGAGGGGTGTTTAGTTTTTCCACAAGCTTTCCATTTTGACTAGAGTTTTTGTCTAATCTGCTAAATAACAGATGATATGTAATATATTATGATTAATAAAAATCACAGAATTGAAGGATTTTTTGCCTTTTACCATGACTGTATATGGAAAGACTTTTTTTTCCAGTGACAGTATGTTAAAATAATTGGATCCATTCCAGATTCATTTCGTAACCTGTTTTGGCTCTGTCTTAGATAATGCTGTCTTTTTGTCTAACAGAGATGTCCTCACATTCCCAGCGCATGGATCAGTTTCTCCTCACCTTGCATACTCCTCTCTGATGATCTTCAGGACCCTCCTGATCATGTTACCCACTGTGGTCTCTGAGGGCTGGGCAGCCGTCATTCTCCTCCCTTCTTTCCGGATTATCTCCATCAGATCACCTTAAAAACAGAAATCAACCACAAATATTCAATATGATCAGAAGTTGTTTCTCACTTTACTCTTTTATTTACATCTATTCCCCAAATTGCCCCTTCTCCCTTTAGCCTTAGAACATTGTAGAGTGTATTATTTATTATCACTTTTGACACTATGGTATTATACATGTGTTTAGAAATAGAGGCTGAAATCTTGCTAAATTTGATACACAAAACCATGCTGTAGCCCCCCCCACATTTTTATGATTTGACAGATGTTACAACAGATATCTGAGATGTTCACTGTCCTCCACATTAATTTAGCCCTCTGTAATATTATCAGAGGTTGCTCTTGAATGAAAATAGGAGGTGAAGAGAAGAACCTGCGCTACTCCAGCGTGCCTGGGCTGTGATCTTGCGAAGCAGGGCGGTCGTTTCTCGGGCAGTCTCTGCCGAGCCCCGCAGAGGTCCCGCCCCGCTACCTCCGCGCTTCAGGTCGGACAGAAAGGCTTCGACCCGCTCCGTCAGGTCCGTTTCTTTGTCGGGACCAGGCATGTTTTGATTCTAAAACCGACGAGCCGAGAGAGAATCAAGACGGCAAGTTTCTAGTGTTAAACGTTGACCAGGAAGTACTTGTGAAGTACATCCGATGTTGCAGCAAAAAAAAAAAAAAAAAAAAAAAAAAAGCGCCCCGGTTGATATGTCTCCCTTTAACAGTAAGGAGCCTCACGACGCTTGTTTTCGCTAACGAAACTGATTGAAAGACAAAAGCAAATACTGTTTCCAACTACAGTCATCTTAATTTGTGTACAGCCAGTTATAAAATGCACATTTTTAGACCAGCTGAACAACAGCCTCTAATGACACTTTCTGTAACTGAGGCCATACAAACATCCCCGTATTTAAAATCAAGTGTGTAAATATTAGTACCATAAACCTCCAGTCCGTTGGTAATTTCCCCCTCACAGATTTATTGAAATTGAAATGTTTGAGCTGCTACCATGAAAGGTATGCTATTTACAGCAGGGGGCGCTGTTCGAGAGGAAAATAGTTAGTGGGCTGCTTTGGAGCAGACTACTATTGGATTGTTTGGCATTGAAATAATTTATTTATTGTTATCTGAATGGTTTGTCAAAGAACTCAGTGTTATGATTCTGTGTTTTATGCCAAAAACCTATTTTTTAAGATCCCACTTCCTCATTGATGACTTCTCTATAGAGGACATTTAAAGACTTACAGTACATGAAGATTTCTTTACTAACCCCATAGCACCCATTTGTATTTAAGCTTCTAAAGGTTATAAAAAGTAGTTAAATTTTTTTTTTTGATTTTGAACATCTAAAAAAAAGTCTAAGTATAATTTTTTGCACATTGTTACAGGCTGTTAAGATGTTCCGGTAACTCATGAGCAAGGTGTATCTAGATTGGCCGTTATAACCATATTATCTTTAAATACATTCAACTCCTAATGCATAAGGTTGCTAATGAGGAGAGAGCCTGTCTGCAGCCATAACAGCTTCAGCTTCTCTGGGAAGGCCATGAACAAGATAGTTGATTATGTACTGTAACCCCAGATTTTATGAGCCTATAGGTTCAGCCCTTTAAGACACTAGCAATAGCCATAAAGGCAAAACCTATACGAAATAGAATTAGTAGCATATGTCTAGGAAATTTGGAGATCATTCGAGAAGAGTAGGCTGTAATTCAGCCCAAAGGTCTTCTATCAGATTGAGCCCTCTGCAGGCCAGGAAACAAATTAAGACCAAACTTGCTCATCCATGTCTTTGAGAATCTTGCTTTCTGCACTGTTTCTTATTAAAGTTTGAATTGGAAGGGGCCGTCTTCAGACTTATCACATATTGAGGAGAAAGAATCTGTGACATCTTATGCTCCACCAATCAGTCCCATCACTGCAACGCACCAAACCCAACCTCAGAAGTAGAAGCCCACACTATAATCATCCTTCCACCAAACATTACACTTGGCTTGATACAAAGAGGCAAGCACCATCCTCCTGGCAACTACCAAACCCAGATTCATCCATCAGATTGAAGAGGGATTTCTTCTTCCAGAGAAGGGGTTCATCAACTGCTTTGCATTGCACTTGATGTAGAGTAGCGACTTAACCATTGAAACGCCATTCCATAAAGGCTTCCACACACAGTTCTTGTGCTATTCTGAAAACCAAAATGAAGTTTGAAGACCGCAGAAAGTTGGCCATGTCTACATTCTTTGTGCCTCAGCAGATACAGACCATGTGAGTCTAATGTCCTGATATTATTTGGGCAAATTCCTGTTGGTCCAAGATGTTTAGTAGTGAGGAAGTTAATGAGTGTTTAGTTGACTGTGCCATGTATCCAGTCCATGAGCTCTTAAAGCAGCTCAGTCTTTCAGAAATGTTTGTAGAGGCAGTCTCCTGGCCTTGATTTTGAAAAGATCTGGAGGTCAATATTTTGGCAAATCCGTCAATACATGGAGAACAAAGATTTAGCAAATTAAAACGCTTTACTCTTAAGCAATATATTTTAACGGAAACATGTTTGAAGAATATCTGCATGTGTTCATTTTGTATAGTTTTTAATACCATAATTTCTCTGGATGAAATTCAATTTAGGGACCTTTTTAAATAAAAATAAAAAACAGACCCCACTTTCTGGAATAAAAATTGTACATGCTTTCCCTCCTCAAAATTTATTAGACTATAAAGTAACTCATTTAAATCCATCCAATATTTTATTGAATAAAAGCCAAACACAAATTTACAAAATTTACCAGTCAACATAAAAATTGACTGCGCTTCATGCGCATGTTCATTGTTAAAAATGTACCAGGACAGCCTTCAATATTTTCCTGTCAAAAAAAACAAAACCCATGGATATCTGCAACCACCCACATTCATATGGCCCCGGCCTCAAACGTTTGAATGAAAATGGGAACACTGGATGGATCATCAGGTTCTGGTACTGGGAAGTGATATACTGAAACTTGGGAGTTGCCAGTTTAAAGCAATAAGGGTGCATGTTCGGATAATTGTTCAATTCCTGTCACACTATCCAACCACTTTATTCTGACAAGACGGATTGCATAAATACATTGAAAAGGGGAAAGAGGAATTGCTTGGATGTAAGAATAATATTGGTTCCCAGATACTTTTAATGGATGTTCAAAAAAAAAACATCTGAACATGCGAAAGTTCAAGGAAGAGATTAAATTGAGAACATCTATCTGAAAACTCAAGACCCACCCACACCAAAAAAACCAACATAACAGTATAAGCAACTAGGTGGCAATTACAATATGAAAACAAACTAAAAAGTGAAATTTAGCTACCAAACATGGATGCGGGTTTAAGTGACAACACAGAAGTTCAGTGGTTCCAATTGTCTTAAAGGAACAACACGCCATGTTTTAAAAAGCCTTCACTTAATAAAAGGGTGTTTAGCTTGTGTGGCTTTGTAAAGAATGTGTACATTAGCAAAAGGGCAGACATTCACTTGTGGCACATCCACTCAAACTCAAAAATAAAAAGAAACCAACTTTTCAAATGGTTGATGGAAAAAAAATCTTATTCAGTAAGCTGTAACATTCAAAACAGTGTAGAAAGAAATGTATATCTTCCATGTCTCACAATGCACTTCTCCCTACAGGGTTTTCACGTTTCCAACTACTAAACAAGCAGGTAAATCTTATTTCCCCCCCCCACAGGAAACATGGATACTCTCAGAGCTAGATTTTGAGCCCCCTAAACCCCACTTGTTTGTTGAAGCTAGTCCAAGGAGGGTGAATGCTGGGATGTGTTTGCTGACTGGGAGGCAGCGTCCCTCGAGGGAATGAGCCGGATGTGTCGATCTACTCGATCAGCTTCTTTGCCTTGAAGAAGCGCCGCAGGTAGAAGACCTGCCACGTGGCCAGCCCGATGAGACAGCACATGGAGAATATACTGAAGTACAACACACGTGTGTTCGTAGACTCTGTAGAGAAATAAAAAATGGTAGTATTATTGAACAGTAAATAATACTTGCTCTCCATGCAATAAACTAAAAACAGCTAGTATTCTTAAACCAAGGGTCAGCAGTATTTTTGGTCTGAGGAGTAACTTTTGTCCTTGCTCCAAAAACCCCCACAAAAAACATTTTTCTAGAGCACAGACTATAATTATAAAAGGTAACTGACACAAGTACAGAAATAAATCTCAAAGAGCCCTTTTTGGCTACAGAGCCTCAGGTTGCAGACCAATGTCTTAGACAGTTCATGAGAAACACTATGCATCTTCATTTCACTGTTGCATATAAACAAATCTGTGGAAGTACTGTGTTGGCGTACCATTGGTATCCCGCATTTCCTCTTCTCTCTTCTTCATGTAAATAAAGTCATTGACGATGGACTCAGACAGATCTTCCAGCCGCCTGAGCTCAACCTCCAGGGGCTTCAGTTTCTCAACCTTTGCAATCTGGAGGAACAAAACACAAAAAAAGCTGATAAAAACCACTAAAAGAGTTTTGCATCCCACAATAAGGTGGAAAACTGAAGAACATTTGAAATTATGTTAAATGCTCAGTCCAGCAGGTGTCACTCTTGAGCTAAAATCACAAGTAGGGCAAAAACTTGCCAGCTTTCCCTTTCACTTAGGTTTAAATACTAAAATTACAGGAAATGCACCTGAGAAGGAAGATTTTGATGATTTAATAAAACAACAGCAGTTCTGAAAGTCTGATTAAATTAAAGAGGTTTTAAGACTATTATTGAAATGTAACATTTCAAATAGAAACTATGAAGACATAAATAACTATTGCACAAGATCACGAGATAATATGATGAGAATGTCTGATTCTATTGAAGCAAGTCAAACTAAGGAGTGGCACAATACCTTTATACATTACTGTACATGGTGCAATCTCCTACCCTTTCCATTTATCTGTGGGATTTTTGAGCATAAGTTGATACCAGACAATAATAATCCTGGAAAGTTTCAATATTTAAAATTCAAAAATGGTAGATCTAAACTCGAGCAGCCTAAAATATTCAAATCTTGGACTTCCTGCTTTTATAAAAAAAAATATGCCTCATGACTTCACAGCTTGACAGACTACCACTGTTATTCCAGCAGCAAAGTTCCCGATGGAAAATGATTGGGAAGGATGTTGTAACAGATTTATCAGAGTAGAGGTAGGGGGCACGATGATCGTAAATGTTTATGGAAAACTAGACTTGTACACGCAGAGATTATAAGTCAACAAGTCTCGTTAAACATTCAAGGAATGCTCCCGCTGACAAGATGGGGATTAGTGAAGATATGAAGGTGAAAGCTTTTCTTTTCATTCTTTTAAACTCAAATTCAACAGAACCAAATTCTAGCATCTTGAGACATTAAATGTTTGTTGCTTCGCTGAATGGAACAGCTCACTCTGATACACGGTTAGGCGAACAAAATTGACCAACATTATTGTGTTCAAACATAAAGACAAACTGCATCCGATTGGTCCATGCTTGCTTGAGTAATAGACACCACAGGTCATGTTACTGAAGCTACTGCTCCGGGGAAAGGTTGACGGAAATATTAACAGTTATTCAGTTATAAAAGGAAAAAGGGGTTAAGTTAGTGTTACTTTTACCGGAAAGGTTGATCCACCATCTGGTTACATGGAAAAATCAAATGCTCATCAGATGTTCCTCACCCGAGTCTGACTGATAAAACAATTGACCAGCTGAGCCCATTTCTAGAGAATACGCATGGCCAGTATCTACTGATTTGTTGTAAATGTACCAAACTAAAAACATACTGAAATGCTTTCTTTTTTTAATATACATGTAAAATATACTACGCTTTGTTTAGTTTTTCTACTTTTCTGACTCAAGAGCTACAATACATTTTATTTATTGCTAACAATCACAACAAACTGCATTGAAAGTCAAACTCCTTAAGAAAACGGAGCATGATTAACTCATTTAAGGTGATTTTAAAATACTTGATGGAAACAGCTTGAGAAGATAGACTATGCTGTGGAAAATTTCTTGGACCCCACCCAGCAGGTTTCATTTATATACGGCTTTGAATAAAAGAACCAAGTGTTTTGTGAATCACGACTTAAATCTCTTAACTGCAATCTTTTGGATCTTCAATTTTATTTGTGAATTTGCTGCCATTCTAAAAATTGAAAACGAGTAAACTACACTTACATGGTGCTAAACAATTTATTATGCAAGTTTCCAGTCATTTTGCTATAAAACACCCCCCCCCCCCCACCCAAATGAGCTAAATTAAGAGTCGTATACGGCCTTTGAACTCAGTGAAATCCTGCACCGTCAGAAAGAGGAGCTGACAATCAGGAGAAGAATGAAAAAAGCTTCACAGCACAGCTTGTGTCTGCTAAACAGACAGGATTGTGTAACTTTGTTTTTTTTCCTTCTGTCAAGTACACCCTCTTCTGAACAAGTTGCAAATTTATTCAAGCATTATGTAAGTTAATGCGCAAGTTCAGCTCCGCCCTCTTGCTAACAGACAGGAATGCCCTCTTCAAGTTCAACTGTGAACATCCACCGACGCACTCGCTCAGCTGAACAGTATGTAATGTTTGCGCATGTGTGGGCAGAGAAAGGTGATTCTCAGCTTTGAGCGAGTTATTCTTTTGGCATCTATTAAGAATCACCTGAGACAGGCAGATCCGAAAACGGACCAACATCAGATTCCTGCTTTTATGTCCTTATTCAATAACAATTTATTGGTGTGCCACAATTTTATTTTTTATGTTTAATGAATGAATCTTGAAAATGTCTCTTTCACAATGTTGACAAGACGCCCACACTGCTGTTTGGACAAAGAAAGCAAACAAATTTACACTTGTTTTAACCCCCGCCCCCAGTCTAACTTTTTTTTTGATTAAACTAAACTGATTAAAGGATATCTGAGCACCGCGTTAAACCACAATTTTCACACACAAAATATGCCAACATATTCCAAACAGAGTAAAAGTGAAGATCCATGCTGTAGCGTCAATGATCCATGAGGCATGTATAAAATACATTTTATCTACATGTTTGGATTAGATTGGATTGACTCCACATCAGGAAGCACAGATTTCAGTCTCCTAACACTTTACCTCTTCGTAATTTTTGGCCTCGACACCATGCTTCATGTCCAGATTGACCAGCTGGTCGGGCACTCTTCCTGTTCCTGCAGATTTTCACATAATTCACACTTTAGCAGAATATTAAATTCAACATTGTGATTGTGTGTTTTGCTAAGCAAAATCAATACTATTCTGTAACACAAACTCTATATATATCAGAACTTCTGAGGATTTAAATACATCAATACTGTCTCCAAATTATAACAATTCACAATGCAATAAAATTAAGGCTGCATTTTAAGTGGATGGCTCTGATAACTTTTTCATCCTTTCATAACTTTATTGTAGTTTTGTTTGAAACCATCACTTACCCATGGGCGATTTGCTTTCAAAGCAAACCTCAAACATGTCATAGTCCTCTGTGGTGAAAGCAAACTTTCCTTTTGTTGCATCTTCCTTCGAGTAAAGAGTGTGACTGGAAGAGTCGGTGATCTACAAAAACAAGTTTATGCATAAGTTCTGGCAGAAAATGATCAAATACATTTGTCGAGGGAGCATGAAATTCAATCAAAAAGTTTTACTCTGATAAGAGACTGCAATTCAACAGAACTTCTGTTTGAATCTTTTAAGTTGTTAAACAACGTTACGCATGTTCAACAAATTGAAATGTAGCATTTTATTTTGTTTAGTATTTTTAACGTCTTCCGTTGCTTTTATGTGTTGTAGCTCTGGTCAATTCTGGTTATTCATGCGTCCTCGAGAGATGCACCAATCAAGTAGGGCAGAAGAGATGGCAAAGAGAGGAAATATCAGTTTTCCTCTTAAAAAAAAGAAAGAGGAATGCTTTTGTCCCAAGAAGGAGGTCAGAGACAATCTGTCAGTGCCATCGGAGTTCATTACGTCACTCACCACTGATAAAATCAATATTAAAAAATGAATGATGAAATAAAAACTACCAGAACATTTTTTGGTAATACAAAGCCCGCAATTCATCATATTCCGACTTTAATAAGAATTTAAGACTTTTTCAACTCGGCAAGCCAACAGCTGGTTTGTTTGTATCCGTCAAATATTAAACGTCTGCTGCCCTACGACAGTGGATCTGAACATGGTGTAGCATGATGAGAGACTTTATTGGTGTGCAAACCACCACCTGGATCATTGGTTCACAATTTGTGCACACCAGACTATAAAACAAGAAAAAGAATTGAATTTAAATTCAGTTTGATCTTATTCATGAATTTAACAATTATTAAAGAAAAAACGTGCAGCAGGTTTTTCAATACAGGTAGTAGATGTGAATAAAAAAAAAATGCAGGGATAATTAATTCTATTTATGCATTAAGGCTAATGTCCAAAACCCAATTTTTAATAATAGGGTTACAAGATATTGGGGGGAAAACTGACACTGACATTCCTTTCTAACCCTGTGATTTATATTGGGATATGAAAAAAATGCAGGAATTTTCAGTCGATGGCTTGAATAGCACCTTAGGTTGTGCTACACCCCTGTCATCTTGTTCAAATTAACCTGCACTGCTATAGATGTCCATTTTCTTCTTTCTCATCTGTCCTTTCAACAGTCAGTGATCTTTTTCATGTCCGGTGTGAAATGTGCTGCCGCAAGACTCTGTGTAAGTGTCTGAATATTACATTAGCATGCAAAATGCAAGTTCATAACACTTGGAATATATTAGCCAACAATTATTGCACTTCAAGCAGTCCTTCAATGTAAATATTGCACACACTGATATTGTGAGGATAAAACATTTGCTATATATTGAGCAGTCCTATTTACTTAATTTTAAAAAGTGCATACAATAATATACAATTTCTTATGTTTCCAGACTGGATAAACAAATATTTTTCAGCTCTGATGCATTTAATTTATTGTTTTTTGACGATCTGATTGCTGGTTACAGCCGATCAAAAAAATACATTGGTCGACTGTCAAAACAGGCTGATTGATTTGTGCAAATCTGGACTGATTTAGATGATTGCAGTTTTAAATTTATTAGTGCACAATATTACTTATAACTTGTATTGAAGATTATCATCTTTGATGCATCATAACGGGATTTTTTGCATTCATTTTTACAATATACAAATCGTAAACTTGACAGCTGTTAGCTTTCAAAAAATTATGCTAGAAATGTTTGAAGTGTAGTAGCAGACGCCATTGTGGGTTGGGAGGATAAACAGAAAGTTATCCAGATCTGGTTTGTGTGAACATTTCATAAAATACTAAATCTGACGTGTATGTATGTGCCTGAGCAGTCTGTGAAAGAGTGACGTGTAACAGCTACACAGCAGAGACCATGGCACAAACACGAATATTATAAAAACAACGAAATAATGTGGAGCGAAAACACACAGTGGATTTCACGACTGGCGTCCGAGTAATCTGTGTTTATGTAAACAAGCTAGTTATATCAAAACCAATCATAGAGAAGACATTAAGCATTAGCTAGCTAGCTAGCAGCCAGTAAAACCAGGAAGACGAGTTTTTCGGGCCTAGCTTAGCAACAATGCTAACAACAGTAGTCACTGATTTAAGTCATCCAACCCTTAAAATTATACTTACAGATACAAACCATTCACTTGTCTCGCGGCTACTCCTCTTTGCTACTAAAATATAGCAATTAAAGCCATCATGGTTTCATTAAATCTGATATTTAGCGTCAACGGCCGCAAGTATGTGCTCACCTTCAGGTTAATTTTGGCGTTCGGCTGATCGGTGATTTCATAATCCCCTGTAACCAGGACGTCTTTATGGATCTCCTCCCGTAAACATTTTCTGGTGTTGACTGGTAAAAAGAAAGATATTGAAACAACCGATTCAATGAGAACCGGTAGCAGCAGTAGCGCAGCAAATCGAGCCATGGCTACCATGAACCGACCGACCAACCAGCCCGTGCCAACCAACCAGCTTAACACCGAGCTCCGGCTCCGACAGACGGCCTCGCTGAACTCAGTGGCGCCGCTGCTGTTCTGGAGGGACAACTGCGATATGATAACTTCTCTTTACGTAGAATAGAATAGAATAGAATAGAATAGAATAGAATAGAATAGAATAGAATAGAATAGAATAGAATAGAATAGAACAGAACAGAATAGAATAGAATAGAATAGAATAGAATAGAATAGAACAGAACAGAACAGAACAGAATAGAACAGAACAGAACAGAACAGAATAGAATAGAATAGAACAGAACAGAATAGAATAGAATAGAATAGAATAGAATAGAATAGAATAGAATAGAATAGAATAGAATAGAACAGAACAGAACAGAACAGAATAGAACAGAACAGAACAGAACAGAACAGAACAGAACAGAACAGAATAGAATAGAATAGAATAGAATAGAATAGAACAGAACAGAACAGAACAGAACAGAACAGAACAGAACAGAACAGAACAGAACAGAATAGAACAGAACAGAACAGAACAGAACAGAACAGAACAGAACAGAACAGAACAGAACAGAACAGAACAGAATAGAATAGAATAGAATAGAATTATTACATTGCAGCCAGCGCTGCCTCATGATGGGGAATGAACTTGGAACAGTGGCCGGCACTACAACCATGAAGGAGATGCTTTCTTTCTGTGTCCCAGAGATGAGCATCTGTTGGTGCAAAATGTCCCTTAGAACAAAAGTGAAAGAGCTTTTGAAGGTGCTGTTAACAGAGTGTCACTATCCACAGCTAAACAAGGTCGGTACCAACATTACTCCAAAAGCAACGTAAAAAAGCCTAATTACAATTTGCAAATGTGCTCTCATGGACAAATATTATTTCCTTTTTTTGGTAGATAAGTCATGTGGTCGGATAAAGCCAAAACTAAAATGTTTGGCCATAATCACCATGGTTACATTAGGATGAAAAAGGGGGAAGCTTCCAAACCTAGAAACACCCCCCATACTTTATGGTTTAGGGGTCACATCATCATGTGTGGGTATTTTGCTGCAGGAAGTCCCGAAATTGCTGTGGTTTTAAAAACCTGACCACCTGTATGCAGAATCTATTTACTACTTTTTATGATCAAGTGAACATGATGGGAGCAGAGGACAAATTATTTTGGGAGCCTCTAAAAACCACCAAATGTCACGATAGGCCAATCAGATTTGCGCATAGATTTTACTTCAGCCCAAACCAAGCTAAATCTGATAAGAACTAGATGCCTGTTTGACATATGTAGAAGGGTTTTACAAAGCAGCATAAATTTGACCCATTTCTGATCTTTACACTGATAATTTTGTAGAACTAGCCTATTTAGTCTGCTTGAAGTAAAACTTGAAGAACTTCTCTGTGTGCTGTTTTCAAGTGATACTTATTTACTCATTTATGCATTTACAAATTCGGAGCCATAGGGATCCAAAGGTCCCCGAGAGCACAGGAGCCCCAGGCAGTACAACACTGGGCCCACTGCACCCCACAAGAGAGGAGCAGAGGAGAGCCCTGGGCGAACGTCCAGCAGCTACAATGCAGGGGCCCCAGGGGGCCGCAGCGACGAGCCCATGGGCTCTGCCGGCAGCCGGCTACACCAGGGTTGGATCTAGCCATGGACTCGGAGATCTGAGGCCAGAGGGTGCCCCAGAGGGACCCGACCAGAGATCTGCCGATGGGGGTTCCCCGCCGCCGGCAGTCTGCTGGAGCCATGGCCAGCCGATGGCCGACATGTGCCGCCGCCACCCCAGGCCAATCCCCACAGCTGACATCCCAATGCCCCTCCACCCCATGTCAGGGTGCCACACTAATAGCCACAGCGGACGGACGGCATCCCCAGGCCAAGCCCAGCCAGCAACCAGACATCGAGCTCCATCAGCTCGGTCTGGACCTATAACCCCAAGGCCCTACATGAGTGGTAAAGTGATGGAGTGGGCGAAAAAAGGTGTCCAGGGATGGGGAGGGAAGGACTGGGGGACAAAAAATCTTACTAGGGAGCCAGCTCCCCCCAGTGACTCTAACAGGCACCCCTGTTCACCAAGATTGACCAAAAAGGGAGGCCCTAGCACATCCATCTCTAGGCCCATGGCTGCAACATTAGACACCCAGGTTGATTTCTACCCCCCGAACCCCCAAACCCCTCCATCCAAGTGCACCCCCTAGGGGGAGAGCATCTGTAGCTAGATAGTGTCAATCTCCCCACCAGCAAAGGAGGCCCCCAGCGCCACCCGCGCATCGAAGGGCCCCGTGCCCAGGCCATGTCCAGTCCCCAAGAACTGATCAGGCCCAGAAACTCAATATGTAAAAAATAAATGTGATCATTTCAACCCATTTTTGACCAAGCAGCGTTATATTAAATGCATAGCAGAGACATAATTTTACTTACTGACCAAAATTCAGAAGAGACTTCTTGGACAGTCTGTTAGTACGATCATTACCACAGCAAGCCATCTTTGTCCAATAAGTGCACGATTAACATCCAAACACGAATAAACATTGCAGATGCAACTGATGGTGATGGTATTTCTGCTGTGAAGTTGGCATTTTTAACATGGGGACTAATGGGAAATTGTTCCTTTTTGGAGTCAGCCTCTAGTGCATGACGGGTGAACTGCAATTTTTGTAACTTCACAATTGGCTTCATATTTGGCAGGCGGATTTTGCCCCTTGGTGAGGAGATGCATTTTTACACAACTCCACTGTGATAAAAACATGGTTTCACATATTTTCCAACTGTAAAGGGTGGGAAGTATAAAATCTGTACTAGGGGTCTGGGAAAACTACTGTGTATTTGATGAATGGGAGCACCCAGGCAGAGAACGTGCTGCATTTATAAAGTCTCAAGACTAAAGATGACCCATGTATTAGCTGTTAGAACATGAAATCTTCTACTATGAAAAAACATCAGAAGGATGATCAATGAAGACTTCCACCTTTTTAGAATGCTGAATACTTCATTCATTAAAAAAGTCTAAACCAACCTGACTCTAGATTAAAAAAAAAATTTAAAGGTCCCCCTTGTTAAATTATGATTTAACTGTGACTAACAATATTTTTGGTTCAATTTCTCTAGCCACACACAGGTTTTATTACTGCCTAAACTGTAAAATCAAGAAATCAATTCAATAGAACCTGTCTGACAACATAAGGTAGGTCAAAATCTCCCAAAGAGCAATGGTTTTCAAACAGAGTATAGCAAGTGCCATCTTATTTAATATACAGTTTTCATGATAACAGACATCTAAACAGCAATACAATAAAACTTGGAATTTTTCATTTGTTGTGTTTCTTATCTAAAGAAATATATTGTCAGCATTCTTGCTAAGCTGAAGGCTGAAGTCTAAGATGTGTTGCCTTTGTGGACTCATTGCTCTGAAAACCTATATATGGATCAGCCAAGCAAAGTGGTCTTAGCTCTTACTCTGTCCAACAAGAACAAGATACAGTTTAATGTAAGTAGACAGGTGTTGAAGCTTTAGTGAGTATACATTAAAAAAACTCATCTTTGCATTGTCTCCCTTTAACTTTTCATCACAATTCAACTTAGAAAGCTTAACTTGACTGATATTCTGTGGAAAATGGTTGATGCCAGTACTGCAAAAAGGAAGTGGTAAATGGGCCACAGTTTCAGAACCACTTCAAATTAATCAATAAACATGGGAAACATGGGAAACAAGCTTGTTAGAATTGCTTTAGTCCACAAAATACTGAAATCAAATTCCACTTTTGCTAACCTGTTCCATGGGTCCTATTCCACATCCTTCTCCTACATCATTCCACTTATTCACACCCAATCCTGGCCGGCACATCATGCTTTGCTGTTGAAAGAAAAACACTGTTACACATGAACACACCCTGCAAAGCAGCATTTCCCAACAACAGATCTCCAGAGGGACTGTCCCGTAAGTGTTAGATGTCTCCATGTTTGACACCACTGACATAAGTTGATGGTAAATAACTAAACTTCTGCAGAACTTCTACATCCTTTGATTATTTTGGATGTGTTGGAGCAGGAATCATCTGAAAACATGCAAGAAAGTGTACCGTGAGCAGTGAGTACCATGACAGGAAGCACTGATATAACATAATATTTGAAATCACTGATAGAGAATGAAATCACCACAAATTTGACCTTTTACATTCTACAACTGTTTTTTAGAATATCCCTGCATCCTCCATAGGTCCAGTCAGATTAATATTTTATTAATATGAATTATCTTATTACCTTATTCCATTAATTTATTAGTTCTGAAAGTTTAAAAAATATTAATGTTAGTTGTGACTTTAAGTATTAGTCTTTTTATTCCCTACAATGACTTTATGTTTAAAATAGTAATATATAAATAATCTCAATCATGATAGAGTATTATGTCTAGCGTAATAAATTGCTAACATTTTTAGTATTTCTTAGTTTGACCAAAAAAAAAAAAAAAACAGAATTATCAAAAAAGAAAGAAAATGTTTTTGTATGCATCGTATGCTATGCCACATTTGTCTATTTTGTGTGAAGTTGAAAAAATATCACATTTTTCTTCCAAGCCCCAGAGTCACGTGGTAATTTATCCGAATATTTTTTTCCCCCTCCTTTTTTGCCTTTTCATTATCAGATTAAAATAGGCAGACATTTAGAACTGTAAAACCTCTTTCTTTAGGCTCCAGGAAGACCAGAAAGAAAGATAAACTCTTGATGAATGTTAGGCCTTCAATTATAAAAATATATTGAACCTTTTTCTCTCATCATAAAACCTCCCTTTGATATTAGGGTATAATAATCATAATCATCATCATCATCATCATCATCATCATCATCATCATCATCATCATCATCAACACCACCACCACCGCCACCACCATCATCATCATCATCATCATTTTTGTAAATTTGTAAATTCCTATACTTTTTTTTTTATGAAATCCTGATAAATTGGGGCGACCATGGCTCAGGTGGTAGGAATTCGTCCTGTAACTAGTGGGTTGCTGGTTTGAATCCCAGCTCTGTCCATCTTGGTTGTTGCATCCTTGGGCAAGGCACTTGGCCCACCTATACTGGTGGTGGTCAGAGGGCCCAGTGTCCGGCAGCCTTGACTTTCAGTGTTGCAATGTAGCTCGCCACCATCAGTGTATGTGAATGACTGAATGTAGGGTAAAGCGCTTTGTGGTCCTCTGAATGAAAAAGCATAATACAAATGCAGGAAATAACTTGTAAAATCTTTTATCTGTTCTTAGACTGCACCAATTAACAAAATCAAATTTCACTCATTTTAACCTGTTTTTTTTCATATGATAGAGATCACCGTTTATATATTACTCTACAAAAAACATGAGAAAGAAACTTTCACTTGTTACTTAGTGTTGCATTTAATTATATGTGAGTGGTATTTTTCTTTTTTAAAACATACCATTCTCTGGTATTATATTATTAATTTTCAATAATAGCTCATTACATGTAGACACTACTAATTTAATGGTGATTCACTTGATTTTCACATTTGATCTTAAGTCCTAAACCATAATTAATTATGTGTGCTTACTAAATTACATGTCAGTGATTAGAATCCATTGTCACTGTCAGTGGTATGCAGCAGTGTGATGTGAGGCTGGCATGCCTGAACACTCTCTAAGTGTTGCAATCCAATATCAGGTTCAAGCAGGTTGTCGGAGAGCAGCAGAAAAGGCGGAAAACAGATGTCTGTGATACTGTAGATCCATATGTGTGATCTGTTTGAGCCCTTCTTGCAAGATTTGCAGTTCTATCAGTAAACATGAAGCATTTCTACAGTATAATGGTTTGGAGGGATATACAAACATGCATTTGCAGCTATTGTTTCAAACATTTCTGATACGTCTGTGGGTTTCCTCTGAGGAAACGATTATTTCCAGCAAAATTCTAGTGGGAGTCTTATGTAAACCACAGAGCATTCTCAGTCTGGACTTCCCAATGCGTCTGAATGCCTATTTCCTGATACTAATATTGAGTGGCAGTGTGTGGGAAGACTTGGGCAAACACATCATTTCGAGGCAACAAGAACCACAGTCAATCGATCAACGGCTTTGATTTATTCTGCTGAATAACAACAATCTTGAGATAATAGCTTTCTTGAATATTTGAACTACTCAAAATTATGTTAATGATCACACAACAGTTTCGTTACAATATGTTTATTAAGATTGCATAATGTCATCCTGCATGAAGAAGTGGTCACATTGTAAGCACTGTTTGCTGGGATGTTTTGAAAATCCCAAAAGCCATTATTTTTTTGTCAGCAGCTCAGGGATTACACAATTGTGAACCCTATAGCTGTACAGTTTCCAGGGAAACAGCCTCGTTACGGATCCCATGAGACGCGACGAGGACACGCTGCTGAGAGGGGAGTCTGGCACTATAGGTGAACAGTAATTATTGGGTAGAGAAATCCCTCCAGTACTGATGCTTAGTGCGTCAAATAACCTCTAAGAATAGCACCCCACATACTCCACTGTGCTGTGGAGATTTTTTGACTGGAAATACAATTCATAAAACATTTGAAATACAGAGCCTTTCCAAGTTGTCATAATCCATTAAAATATTCACATTTTCTCATATTACAACCAAAAGCGTCATTGTACTAGACGTTTTTAATTAATCAAATCATTTACCAATACAAATCTGAAAAGTGTGACAGGAATTTATATTGGGTCCCCCAATGCCAGTGCTTTCTAGAACTATATTTCTCCTTGATTAACAGGTATTAGTATTATGACATATTTCTCTTCCAGCTTTGTACTTCTACAGGCGGAAACCTTTGCCCACTATTCTTTGCAAAATAGCTATACTGTGTTATACTGCAGCTGTGGCTGTTAGTTTGAATAGCTCTCATTTCATTTTGGGTGTTCAAGGTGAGGGGACAGTTTTCCTCCACACAGTAATTTGTATGTAAAAATTACATTTTTGATCTCATCTAACCCAATCACCTTCTTCCATGTTTAAGGTCCACCAACACATAGCTTGTCATTGGTATCTTTTAGCTAGAGTTTTCTTGTCAATACTCTTCAACAAAGGCCGGGTTTATGAAGTGTTTGATTTATAGAAGTCTTGTTATTGTTTTGTAATCTAAATAAGCTTCTCTGCAACCATTTGCACAAGCTTCCTTTTTCTGCAGCATTCGTTGGTCTTTATAATGTGGTTTGTTTGTTTGCTAACAAATCTCTGAGACATTCACAGAACAGCTGTATAGATACTATCATTAACTCACACTATTTACTAATAGGTGACTTCGGACGGCAGTGGATTGCAGTGGATTTCATTGAAGGGTTTCAGAGAAAACAGACTGAAATACATATGCACATCTATTTTGCTGAGTTTCATTTGTAAAAAGTTTTGGAAATCACGTAGCACTTCCACTTCACAACAACTACTGTGTACTGCTCTGCCACATAAAATCCCAGTGAATAAGATACTGTAGAGGTTGATGGTTGTAACCTCACAAAATGTAAAAAGCTAAAAGCAGGTGTAGCCCCAAAAAAACTAGATCTTTACATTTTAACTATCCTGAGTATTCATTTGATCGTTTGTCTTTTTTACTCTTTTTGGTGAATTTCTAATCTAAAATATATGAACATATTTATTGTGGTTTGCATACTTATCTCACTCATGTGAGACGGAACTTGTATGCCACTTCTTTTCAGTGATTTATTAACTTTTTTATTACCTTCTTTGTTTTGTGTCATAATTGCATGTCAGTGATACAACTTCCTTAAAAGTGTATTCCTTCTGACGCAAGTTAGTACACACCCTTCAACCGGCTGCTGTCATACTGTGAGTTGTGCGCACTATTGCTTCAGGACACTAAAAGAAAAAAACCTACCAAGCGAAAGGCACACAAATGGTTTGAACTCCAGACTGAAGCAAATCAGAAAATTAAATAATCATACTCTACCTTGGTTAACCTCATGGAATACAGTACCTTACAAGAGTATTCAATTAAATTCTTTCATGTTTTGTTTTAACAACAAACTTCATTGTATTTTATTGTGACTATGTGGTGACCAACATAAAGGATTACTTGTGAGGTGGACAATAACTGACAGCTAGTTTTGAGAACGGTGTAAGCACCATGGTGTCTTCAGCAGGTCAGCGTTGGAGCGAAGATAGATGGAGCTAAATACAACACACTTTGGCAAGGGACTGTATCTACATTGCATCAGATCAACTGTTAGGAAATTTCAACATGTCTCATATTGAGATTAATTCCTCTGCAAGAGTTGACTTAGGTAAAAATCCAGCGCTGGATTACTATCAGAAGTCTGATATATTTACATTTTTTAACAGCATTCGGATATTTCTCTGAATAATAGAGAGTGGGGCAGATACTTCTTTATGTCATCTCGGCACATAGGCAAACTCAGCTGTTTCATCATCACCATTCGCACAGAGGCAGGGATCTCTATCTTTCTCCCTCCCTGCTATCCTCTTATATACATAATTTTCCTCCTCCAGCTTTGCCTTGCTGTGCACTGCTTTCCTCCTCTCCCTTTCTCTGTTATACACTGCCTGGTTCCTCCCCTGGGCTGAAGCACCGACGCAGGTTGGCGTCACAGTGGTCTAATTTTACTCCTGTTGATGCTGATGTTAAAAGAAGCAAAAGGCACCTGCTATTTCTGCTGCGACCCCCATTTCCCCCCGCCTGGCAGAAGGGATATTAATAGAGTTATGTGGCGCTCCATGGTTGCACATAGAGCTGAGGAAAAGGAGGTGCTGCTTCAATGTAAAAGAAAACAGATGTAGCCCGAATCAGGCTGTTATGCAAGAACACAAAGCTGGTGAAACAGGAAATTCTGTCAAAACACAAGTTTACTAAAAGCTTTCTTAAAAGAATTCTCCACTCCCTAAAAAAGTTCTGCTCTTGCAAATTTAATTATTAAAATGCATTTAGACTTTTTCTCAGCTTGTGCTTTGTAGGGGCAGGCTTTAAGGTATACAAGATAACAGAACAGCACGACTTGTGTTGTGTTGCATAAAAAAGGTGTGACCACACTGCACGTACAGCTCAAACGTCAGAGTTAGTTAGTTATTGTGCGACAGTACTTTTCCCAAAGACACACACACACACTACGCATTTCCTGAGGAAGATTCATTGACCAAACCCTCTTCTCATAATTTTGTACATGGAGGAGTGAAGATGAAAAGTGCAAATGGAACACTGAAAAAAGAAAATCAGTGATCCAACTTAAATAAATTGCATTAATTGGTCACATTTAATTGAATTAAGTTTATCCAAGTAAATTTAGATAGATAGATAGACAGACAGACAGACAGACAGACAGACAGACAGACAGACAGACAGACAGACAGATAGAAAACTTTGTCTATTTTACAAAAAACAGAAATTTATCTTTGACACAGCTTCATTAAAATAAAAAATACAATAAAATGTATAAACAGTGCAGCCTAAATTATTAAGTTAATTAAGTTGTCAAATTAAACAAATGTAAATAAATTAAGTTGGATGAACTTAATTCAATTACTTGTGACCAATTAATGCCATTTATTTCAGTTGGAGCTACATTCTCTTTTTTCAGCGAATTAAAGGATGAGAAAGGGTGGATGACAAACTTTTGGAAAAACAAGGATGTTGCAGAAAACAATTGTTTTCTAAATTGCAAATTAGGAAATTCATCTTCAGTCACCAGTTTCCCAACAGAAAACAGGCAGCATTCATTTATCAATCATATTCACTAATATTAAAAAATATATTCTGATGAAGTTCGTTTGTTGGATTTAAAGTATCTTTTAAAAACACGAACCTTTAACCAGGTATTAAACACACTTTTCATTAAGTCCAAATTTCTAAATTATAAATGTGTTTTTGAAAAAAAAAAAAAAAATCAACAAAAGGATTGAAAATATCAGTCTGTGTGTAATTTCTATAATGTGTTTCTCTTAGTTAATTGAGTTCCTGAAATAAATAAACTTTTTATTAATAATATGGTAGATTCCTTTGCCAATGCAACAATAAATTAACTAATACTGCAAATTATGTTTATTGGCTGGGTAATCAGCTTTTTCATCTTGAGACATTTTAATTCAATACATCACTACTAATCCTAAACACACATGCATTCCAAGGGTTATAAAACTGTGGACACATAAGCCATATACAGGACCTTCCACAAGTATTCCTCCCCCTATAACTTTTCATTATTTGGCACGTTAAAACTACAAACTTTAATGTCTTTTACTGGGATTTTTATGTGACAGACCAAATCAAATTAGAGCATAATTGCGAAGTGGAAGAAAAATTAAACATATTTCAAACAAACAAAATGTTTGTATTCAACACCGTTCAGTTTAGAACCCGTGAATAAAATCAAGAGCATTAAATTTCTTTCACAAGACACCCTTGTGATTAACTTGCAAGACACCAGTGAACAGCACCATCGTGAAGGCCAAGAAACACAACAGACACATGACAGTCCATATGACAAATATTGGCCTAGTTGTGCTTTCAACATTGTTGAAGAAAGCCATCTTTGAAAGGAAGCAGATGCCCTATAAAATTCACCCCGATTAAAGTAGAGGACATAAGAATCATGTTGAAGAAGGTGCTCTGGTCAGATGAGACCAAAGCTAAACGTTCTGACCTGCATGCAAAATGCTTAGGGAGAAAACCAGCTCTACACAATACCCTGAGAACAACATCCCCATGGTGAAATATGATGGTGGCAGCATCATGCCGTCCGGATGCTAGTCCTAAACAGGGACAGGGAAGGTAACCATAGCCGATGGGAACGCTGATGGATACCTGTTAGATGCTATGAATGTTGGAGACTGAGGTTCAACCAACAACAGGACAGCCACTCTAAAGAAACAAGAGCTATAATGGCTTCAGAGTTTGAGCTTCGTTTCCGATTATTTGCAAAAAATAACATTCATATAGCATTTTAGTTCCACTTAACAGTTGTGCACAACTGTGTCTGTCACAAAAAATTGCCAATAAAATAATTTGTAAAAGTTGTAATGAAAAAACAAAAACAAACTGAACATAGGCTATAGCCTTTTTTACAAGCCGCTGTGCCATGCCATGCCACGCATTGTGCATCTTGTCCAGATAGGTTTGACAGGTAAATCCCTTCTTAACTCGAACTTTCTTCCTCGTTTAATATTCGACCCCTTTGCGCATTTGTATTTTTCATTTCAACATCAGAAAGTAAAACCAGCATACATTGTGGTTTGAACATATTACTCTCAGATCCCCTTGCCATTTGCTTACTGTCTCTCAAGGAGATGTGAGAAACAACGCAGCCCCCATTGCGGAAGCGGGGTACAGTATTTTTCCTCTTTCCTGTGGACATGCCAATTTCACTTCGGCGAAAGGAGGGAGACAACGATTTTTGTCTTTTGGTGAAAAAAAAAAAAGACGTCAAAAACTCAGTAAACCGTGCAGAGCGGGCAGTATTTACTCTGCTGACAGACTGCATCAGCTACTCGCCATTAGTTTCTATATATGGGCTCGGAAGTAAAACGTCACCGCGCAATACTTGCGAGTTAAAAAAATGGAAAGAGCGCACTTACGTCAAACCCCTGACGTATCGCCAGCCTTGACAACAGACGGAACAATAAATAGAGCTGGTGGAGGAGCAGGAAAAATGCAGCTTTTTCTATACAAGCACATTTCAGACAGTTGCTAAATTACAACTGAGCCTGTATTATATAAATATGAATGTTGAGAGTTAAAATCAGTCAAGACAAATTAATGAATTTAAATATCGCTATGTTTTATTCACATGTCTTATAAACAACATTCGTCAGTACTGTAAAAAAATAAAGTTTAATAAATTAAAAGGACAAGTGTTTTCACAGAAAACTCCATATTATAGTTTTATAGACCACTCAGACCATGGTTCAGACAAAGCACACCAGTTTTTTTTAAGTTTCACAAACTGTTCACAATTACTCTGACTTTCAAAAAACAAACCAGGTCAAATAATAACTATTGCTTTCAGCACATATCGATAAACAATGTTTTTTTAAATTATTTTTTGTTTTTATCTAGCACCATGAAATCATTTAAGGAACTTAAAGAACGACTAAGTGGTATTAGTTGAAACATGCTTAATAACTTGCTACATTGGTGTAACCGGCAAGTAGTTATACATAAAGGCAGATAAAATCATAAATAAATTGCTTCCTGGTACAAGTCTGCTCCATAGCCCTGTAATCTGCACATCTGTTACATATTTTTGAAAATGTGCTTCTAGGAAGAAAGTTTATTTGTGGAAGAGTCTCTAAAGGGCCAGCAGTGTTGGTGAGCTGAGGGAGTCAGAGGACTGATCGTTGCTGCTGCTTCCTCTCCTGTGTGCGACGCCACAGGTGGGAAAGGTCTCAGCCTCTGGAAAGGTGAAGGCGAAAGAAGACGTGTAGGTGGTGCAGGCTGGGGTGCAGGTCACCACAGGCGTGCACAGGGGCTCAAAGTCATTGTTGCTAGTTGAGGTGTGAAGAGGCTCCCAGTCCTGGCTCGGATAGAGGGAGCTGGACAGGTCGACCTCGGGGACCGAGCGTGCCGTCTCCATCTCAGTCTTTGCCAGAAGGTCTAGGGACTCCTCAAGAACAGAGGCCTCCAGGTCTGCCATCTTGACCGTGCTGTCTGACACCGTGGCGGCAGAGGAGACGGAGCTGGTGCTGGAGAAGATGGAGTTTGAGGCCGAGGTGAAGGTTGGCTGGCTGGAGGTGATTGTGGAAGTGACAGCGGTGGAGAGGCAGGACACACGAAAGTCTGCCTCCATTTCTGAAGGGATCTTGCAGATAGGCTGGTGGGCTGCCAGAATGAACTCGAGCCTTTCCTTCTCTTTCAGTAGGTTGGCAATATCATTCTGCAGAATGGACTTCTCATCCTCCAGCTGATCAGTTTCCTGGCATAGGGGAAGAAATAGAGGAAGGGGCACTTAGTTGGCTGTTGATTGTCATTAACTCTGGTGGTGAACACATTTTGATAAGTGAGAGTGAATCTGTTGGGATACTTACAGCTTGCAGGGTATCTGTCAGCTCTCGTCTCCTGTTGCGGCATTTAGCTGCTGCCTGCTTGTTCCTCTCTCTGCGAATTCTTCTTTTCTCTTCCTCCTCAATAGAGATCTGCACATAATAATAACAACAAAAAGTCAGCCTCCAACTCTTTAAACTATTTCAAATCATTCATTATCATGTAAGACCTAAGTTGTAAGATTAGATCATGTAATTACCTGTTCAACCCTGCCCCTCTTGGTAGAAATGTGAGCTCTGGACGTTGACTTCATGGCTGATCTGGGGTAGGCTGGGCTGGGGCTTGAGGTGTAAGGGTGAGCTCTGTGAGAGGGGGCCACCGAAGAAGTCAAAGGCTGCACCATCCACTGCAGATCTGGGCTTGTTGAAATAGCTGTGACGGTAGGGATGAAGGAGGCACTTGATGCTGTCAGATCAGTAAATTCCTGGAAGAAATAAAGGAAAGAACATGAGTGGATTTTGTATATGTTCAGGAGGAGAGGGGGTCGCAGTAGAGGAGTTTATAATAAGCTGGACCATTTAAAAATATCTCCATGATGTCAGCTATGACGTTCCACACTCTCTATGGAGTTTCCAGGTGGATGAGTTAAGATTGCATGGCTCTGTTTGCAGTGCAATCATGTCCCTATCATTCATTAACGTTTTGCCCTCAATCACTCAGTAAGTTAATGTAATAAACTAATTTGGATTATCACTATAGGAAGTTCTGCTTTGCAAGGAGAAAAGATAAATAAATACAAATTTTACTTGACATACCTGAGACTGGGGAGATCCCAAGCTGGAATAAGATCCTGCTGGTGACGGGTAGTATCCCAGATTGTCCACAGATGGGGAAGCTGTGCTGCAGCGTGAGGAAGAATCGCACTCTGTATTGTAAGCGGTGAACATCATCGTTCCGAGAGTAGCAATTAAAAGAGAATATAAGTCGGAAGGTCCAGACAAACCCTGCTTTGGGGAAATGTAAACTTGAGGTGAGGAAATCCCTTTTGTAGGTTTGTAAAAAACTCTTAAAGTGCTGCTGTTGCTCGTTTTCCTGTAGTCCTTGCTCTGCTACTCAAACTTAAACTGACAACTCTGAGGGCTGAGAGCGCTTTTATAGACCTCAGTGACGTAGGCAAAGGGGAGGGTTCGTCACTCGACACCGCGAGGAGGAAACCACCCAAACATTTGCATAGCAACACAGAAAAACAACCACTTCGGCTTGTTCTTTCTTTAAAAAAACGCAAGAAACAAACATAACAAAACATATTTGCGTTTTGTATCAGCTAACGAAAAAATGCAGTGTGTTTGGTCCTTTTAAAGCTCGTCGGTAGAGAGATGGAATATTCCAGAGCGAGCGGGATCCCCGATACGTCATTCACCAAATATGGTGCACCATCCTGTGTGGGCGGTACTTGATGGGAACACAGCTACCCGAGATTGGCCGAGCTTTACATGATGTTATGTAGGCAAAACAACAAACATAGAGGTTGTTGTGAAAACTAAATAAGTAGGATGATGTATAGAGAGCAACGTACTCAACAAAATGCTTTAAATGTACAACGAAACAAACAAATTGTACTGTTCTAAATATAACAGAATGCATTAAAAATACAGTTTTACACTCCAAGAAATTCATACAGGACTTATAGGATACAGCTACTTGTAGTTAACATACTGAGCTAATAATAAAGTTTAATTATTAAATCCTGAAGTAGTGACTTAGAAGAAATAGCTGTTAAAGTGTTTTTATTCATAAAGAGTTTAGAACATATCCTTATATCTGCTATAACTAGCTGTGCACTTTAATAGCTTATTGGCTTTTGATAGAACTAAATAGCTGAACAGCATAATGGTGTATTTACAAGTCAGGCATAACATTGTGAGCAACTTGAGCCTCCCGCCTGGTCTCAGCTATGCAGTCCTCTATTGCAACAAACTGATGAATTGGGTTTTCTGGAACATTAACTTTTCTAATAATTTTATCTGGAGTAGCTCATCTGTTGGATCGCCTTTGATAGATACTGATCACTGCAGACTGGAAACAGCTGGAGATTTGGAGATGCTCTGACCCAGTCATCTTGTGATCACAATTTGGCTCTTGTCAGACTTGTGCAACTCCTGACACTTCTTCCTTTTTAAACACATTAACTTTGAGCACAAAATGTACCAAAATGACTTAATATATCCCATTCACAAACAGGTGCCATAAGAAAGAGGTAGTAGTTGTATTAACTTAACCTATCTCTGGCCATATTGTTATTTATGATTGCTGTAGATTGTAAAAGCACTTTTTTCACTCTTTTGGCAAGACCAGCTAGAGAATTCATTACTGACACACAAATGATCCTATCAGCATATTTCATCAGAGCATGCCTTATTCATACCAGTTCTGTACAAAGGTACATTTAAAGCGTCAAATGTACATGTCAAAACAAAAGAGACGGCACGCGTTCTACATCCCTAGGCAGAACTTGTACCTTCTGCAATCCAATAAGGGGTGTGTGTAGCCTGAGGCAACTTCTTACCCAGTTTATGTTTACTTTGCCACGAAAGCAGTCTGACATGTTTGGGAGTGTAGCCTACTGGCTGTTTCCTCCAGAGGCTGAAAGGGAATTCTCATGGGGGTCACCCTTTAAGGTTTACATAAGAAGCTGAGTAGAATGTGTGAAATGCAATACTGATGACAAGACTGTTTATGTTTCATCTTTATTAAACATGCTTGCTTTGAAAGAGTTATAGTTCAGTAGTTCCGTAACACACATAAGGCAGCCAATTACCAAGATATTTTTCTCTTAGGTTGGTAAAAGTTTTTTCATTATGTCAGCTGGTCATCTCTGGATGTTTTCTGACTTTTGCATTGCTTTTGTATTTGGTATGATTCAGAGTGATTTAAATACAGTAATTATTAATATTATATTATAGTACAATGCAATTTTGCGTATGTCCTCTTTTTTACATTGTGAAAAAAGCCAGACAAGAAACCCTTAAAATAGTCTATACTGTTCTGTTATCAAAATAAACTTCGTTCAAAATTATTAAAAAGTAAACTATTCACAATGGTGATACTGTCCCAAAGTTCAATTCATGTTAACGACCTATGTTCTGATTCCCGCGCTCGTGTTTTGTTGAACATTCTTGGTTGCCACAGCAACGCCCAACCCCTTCTCGTCAGTGACGTAAATTTTTTATTTTTTTTGCACAGCAACAAAGATCGTCAGTATTGTCGAGGAGTTCCACTTGAACAAAAAAAAACCTGAGACCTTATCTTCCGCGTGTTCGTCTATGAAACTGCGTCAGAGTGAGACCTCTGTTGGTTTTAGAGCACTCAGGGCTCTCGCTGTATTTCACCATGGTGCCTCCAGAGCAGTGGAATGAAACAGGACACCAAACAACTTTTCAGGTTTTGGTTTGACGGACTGGCAGGAACAGAAGCTTCCATGTCAAACTGAACTGTTTGTTTGTTTTTAGTGAAAGTTGTCAAATCAGACAAAAGAACGGAAATTAAAGCCATATAAATAACAATACATCATATTAAATATTATTATTACTGCGTCGTCAATCCATGTTGAAATATTTAGCAAAAAAAGTGATTTGCTCACAAAAAAGTATTTACCCATATTTCATTTTGTGTTCCATTTTTGTTTCTTTGCATTGTATTTAGACCTATAAATACCAGAGCTGCACGGGAACTCTAAATGTTTGCCTCGTTCACATAAACTTTAAACTCTTCAGTCTCACTCTGTTCATGCCTCAGATGGTTTGATCAAAACCATTAGCTGCGTGGTGTCAGCTGCATAATGCTACAGCCAACCTTTTGAACTCGTTCGGTTTAGAGTCGCTTGCAAGTGACTGACCACCCAGTGTTGTGCCGGTAAGAGCCCAGGAAGGGCAGTGACTGCCGGGAAGCCTAGCGCGCAGCCCCTCTAGCCAGTAACTACCCTCCAACTATTCCTCTCACACCATGGATCCGTGTGAGGTCATCTGAAAACCTAAATATAGCCTGTCCATCCAGGCTATGGCTGCATTGTCCAGAGGGAGCACGATTAGGGTATGTGGGAAAACGCTTACATCACTATTACCGATACATTTCACAGCAAACGAGATCAAACATGGATCTTTTGAAAATAATAATAGAGGGAATACCAACCATAACACACGTGTAATTTTAAGACATAGGCTATTTATGGGAGGGATTTAAAACATGTTTAGATTTGCATGATAAAAGCGGGTTTAAATGGTCTCCTCAGAGCAGGTGCAGCATTCATTGTGACGCGATCGACTAAAACGTGTGACGGCTACAGCCTTTCAGGGGCTCGTTTCACTTTTCTTATGCGGTGAGTTGTGATGCGCTTACACGCTCACGCACACGCACGCACAAAAGGCAGGCCGTCTGCGAGCTGCTGGTTCTCCGGAAAAACCATATATGGCTCGATTGGTCCATTCGGCGATTGGCTGCTTTGGTCCCTGATTTGTTGCTGCATGCAGCTCTATTCATGAGCGAAGCCTGGTCGAAATGCAATGTGAGGTCACAGATGCAGACCATAAATAATCGGTCAGAGATGATCTTTACAGTGTTGCTTGATAATTATATAAGCCTTTGTTCTAATATAAGAAAGAAACAAAACAAGGTAGAGTGTGAATGACACGCGTTTTAATGCAATGTCGTGATATATGGGAGGGGGGGCATCATACCCGTGATGCAGATGCTGCATACACATGTGACGTAGTTCATTCAAGGCGGTGGGCTTCTTCTGCAGGTAGGGGTGTCACTTCGTAACCACACACCATTTTTGTATAATTGTGTAAATAAAATGCGTTACAATGATATGTTTGCGAAGCTTTGCTGTGCATGCATCTTAAGAATTTAAAAGTCAAATTGTAAAAACAAACATCATGCCCCTTTTCTGTGTCACAGCTCCTTCTGCGGAATGGTTCGGTCTCGCCACACAGATTTCATTCATAAAATTCGGACTCACTATAAAAGGCGGGCCTCTCCACTATATCTGCACAGTTACCATTTATGAAAGCTGGCAAATGGAGTGTAAGTAGGCGTTCAAGGGAGGGGGGGTCTGCTGTTTACGTAGAACATATAGATAGACGTAAACGGATAGACGGTTCGGTTCTTTACTTTTTTTATGCACTGATCTCAGAAGAGAGAAAAATACAAAAACATGCATCCAGACTCCAGCTCTGAGCTCGACCCATCCTCCAGCTGTAGTCCGGCAGCGCCTGGCGGGGACACCCCTGGGTGCAGCCTGCATCCTCCTCCTGACTCGCTTTCATCATCAGCGAACAGCACCAAGGTAGATGCGATTCTGATCACTAAACAGGGGTAAAAACGAGCAATACAAACACGTCGATATTCCTCAATTTTTAGTCTGCATTTTGATTGATCTGAATATTGCTGTAAATATTATTTGAGAACATTAAATTCTCTTTGTTTTGGGGTGTGGGAAAGCACTAGCAGTGCATTCAGATGCCCCCCCCCCCAAAAAAAAATATATTGTGATTCATGCAATTTGAATTTTGACCTTTCATTAGAGTGATGGTGGTGATAATCAAAATTAGCTTTGCTTCTTTTATCATGTTTGATAGATTTGTTGTCATCTGACATTTCTCAGCCAAATGATTTATGCAGCATTTAACAACTGGTTAAGGTCAGCGACAGCGTGATTGTTCGCTGATCTGATACGCCAAATTATAGAGATTGACTCCATGCATAATGCCCATATCTTCCAGGATGGTGACACCTCTGCACCAGCCGCCTTTGTGCCGTCTGTGACTGCAATCTCAACGTCGCCAGAACTGAAGTGGATGGTGCAGCCGACTGCCATCACATCTGGTTTTGCAATAATCAAAACCAATGGCGCAAACCAGTCGTCCTCCCCAACAGGTGCAAAGAGGGCAAAAACGTGCAACAAGAAGGCGCAAAAGGAGCAGGTATGCAGAGTTTAGGGGATGCACTTTACTTTTAATGATTGAGTCAATTATTCAAATGACTAATCAATTCATTCTTTAGTTAATTTTGGATGTATTCATTGAATCCACTGCTTTCTGTCAAGCTCCACCAGCACGATCCTCTTCAATAAATGTTATTGGACTCATCGCGATGTTTTGACAGGGGAATTAAATAAAACACTATTGTTGCAGTAAGGCTATAAGTACAAGTTAGCAGCACCGCGTGTTAATTATATTTAATGGTTTATTAAAGGAGCACCGCTCTATTAACTAGAGAAGGGAAATTGCATGAAGTGCGCGTTCACGCGTTCATCTTGCGCGTTCCAGTTGGTGCAGCATTTCGAGAAGATCTGTATTCCCAGCACTCACAGCAAAGATGATTTTCTCTCCTGCGTGGCAAAGGACGTGGTGTTGTGGAGCCAGCAGTAAAAGAATCATAAAGCTTCGACGCTCTTTTAATAATATTATTTTCTCCTGCTGATTTTAGCCCTCTAAAGAAGACGAGGAGAGAAGGAGGATTAGGAGGGAGAGGAACAAGATTGCTGCAGCAAAGTGTCGCAACAGGCGGAGGGAGCTGATAGATAGCCTTCAAGCTGTAAGTGTGCTGCTTTTTGATATTAGGCAGAACACATTCTCACAGTGGAAGCACGCCTTCACGAAGAAAGGCTGACAGTAATATGGCATGCCATTAAAGGCTGCAACAACAAAGCATGCAGTGGCTGCTCAGCAGTCAGCTCTATAGACCAATCAATCTGAATTGTTTATTGAGCACAACACATACACAACGAGAGCACGACAAAATGCTATATATGATTTTTTTTTATCTGCAGCGTCACCAAGGGGACAATGGAATTTAAGTGAGTCAAAGACGAGTCATGATGGATTGCAATGTTTATTATTCATTCAAATATGCTTGTGTAGATCTTTCATGTGATTTCCACCCTGCTGCCACTTCCCAAACCTCCCTATAAACAGCAGTAGTAGGTTATCTTGAAAACCATTTTTTTTAAAGCCAAACAAATAATGTTATCCGAAAGATATTTAATCTAATTTCAACTTCTCAATAAAAGTCCAGTTAAAAAGTTAATAGTTACTGAACTTTAAAATGATTGGCACTTCATTTTGTGAGAGCTAAACAATGTATTATCTAACATATCAAACTAGCTTATTTTTAATTTAGGTAAATATACATTTACTAAAAGCCAGTTTGCCTAAAATAAATCATAAGGAAAATGGTTTTTGCCCCCTAAGATTTGAAGTTCCAAATCGGCAACGTACCTAATAAAACTCCAGAAATCCAGTTTAGGTTTTTGGTGGTTCCACATAAGATTACCTAGGCCTTCATCAGATCAACCCCAAAAAACATCCTGGGGCCACCCTTGAAAATATAATCATTATAAACAATTAAACATAAAAAAAATTAAATAAGGCCTTATGAGAATTGTATTGATGAGGTAAAATCTACATTTAAGTTAAACAACTGGTATAACGGGAATATTTATTTACTAGCTAAATCTTAATGAATTAATTCTACATTTCATGAAAAAACAGTATAAAAGTCAATAAATCAACTATAATTTTTTTAATGAATATTGATTGATATATAAACTCCAACTAAAAAGTGCAATAAAACTAAAGATACAATTAACTTAAAGTAAAGGTAAAATAGGAAGAACTAATCTTAAGCACTAAAAAGCAGCTAAAATCAAGCCAAAAAGATGCACCTGAAAGCTGTTCCAAAGATGAGGACTGTAATAAAAAGAAAATATATTTCCTCACTGTGTGTTTTCATTCTTACTTTTAGTATTATCAGAAGACCTGAGGGACCTGAATGGTTTGTACAGTGAAAGCAAATCAGACAGATAGGACTGAGACCACTGAAGATTAAAAAAACACATTAAATATTCCCTAAAAATCAGTGAATGTGAACTCTCTTTTTGGTCTTCATCAGCACTCCTGCAGCAAAACTTTACTGTAGTGTTTAACATATGTGATGTTTTTACTGTGATCTGTTTGTAAGCCTCTTCTCTTTTTGTCCTTTCTTCTCTCAGGAGACGGATTCGCTGGAAGAGGAGAAGTCAACGCTCCAAACGGAGATAGCTGATCTGCTGAAGGAAAAAGAGAGGCTGGAGCACATCTTAGCTTCCCACCGGTCCTCCTGCAAACTGCCAGCGCAATATGACGGAGAGGAGGAGGACGTTGACTCAATGCTGCAGGATCCTCCGGTCTCCCCGCAGCTGCTCTCTATCCTGGAGGATGTAAAAACCCCTGAAACCAACATGTCTACTGGAGAAGTCCCTGCAAGTCAGGATGCAGAAAACCTTTCTTGTGTCCCGGCTGCTGCAGCCATCTTGGGGAACTCCAACATCCTCCTATGCTCCAGTGCAGAAAAGGAGGCCTTGGAGGACCTTAAGGGAGATGACCTTGACGATTTGGTGCCCAGTCTGGAGATGGCTGCGTCTGTCCCTGATATAGATCTGAGTGGGTCCTTCTGCCTCCCAGACTGGGAAACTCTCTACAAGTCTGTGGCAAGTGATCTCGAGTCTTTGACCACGCCAGCCATGTCTTCCAGTCCCACCTGTAGCAGCTACCGCACAATGTTTTCCTTTAGTTGTCCTGAGATTGAATCCATGGCTGACGACTGTGAGGGTCTCAAAAGCAGCCTCGGAGGGTCAGAGTTGATGAAAGATAGTCTTAACTCCCCAACACTCTTAGCCTTGTGAATGCAAATAATTTATGCAACAATATACAGGATTTGTATTCTAACCAGCTAGCAAGCTATCTGTCTCAAATAACCTTTTGTAGTGTGAGGTACAATATATAAACCTTAAAAATGAAAGGTTGTGCATATTGACGATGTGTTTTCTGTAACTGTGACAGGGTTGAATTCTTCCATTTTGTTTCAACTGTCCGACTTTGCATTTGTGCTGGAATCCAAATGCATGCAAAAACTAACAAAAAAACTCATCTGTATTCCAACGAAAAAGGTGTTAAAATGTGCTTCTAAAATATTACATGTGATATGAAGTTAATTCACGTTTGATGTCGCTTAATATATGTGAAACAGTGCTATTGTGACAAGTGAAAATAGAGATGCTAAAATGTAGCAGAGTGTTGGTGTAACATCTTGCTGTGAGGTGTCCCCTGACCTGACTTGACATTTATCACCTGAAGCTTTTCCATGACCAAAAAGTGAAAAGAAAACATAATCATATCATGTATTTTCTCAAGATGTACTGTATTTTATGGCATAGTTTATTTTTTTACTCATCAAATATGATGGTGATGCAAAAAAGGGAATATTGCTGAAAATAAAACACAGCATTCACAAATAATTTCTTTCTCTTGTTGTGAAATGTATTTATTATTGTTTTATATTCAATATTTTTTTCTTTCACATAACAAAATATACAATGCAGTATATTTGGTCCTTTACATATTTCTTCTGTTTTTGATTTCTCATCTCTTTATATGTTTCAGTTTAGCAACATATTTTAATATGAATGATAGCTCAAGCAAATTCAAAATGAAGGTTTCAAATAACAATTTCATTAATTAAAATGAAAACACTTTCCAAAACAACTTGGGCCTATGCAAAAAAAGTTGTTGATTACAACAATAATAACAACAAGCACATTTTTCAGTTTTATGTAGCCTATTTAATGTGTTTATTACACTATCAGAATCAAGTTTTCCAATCATAACACATAAACATAAAACATAAAATCTTCTCAGTTTTTGAAAACAAAGAAAACTTGAAACATGCAATCTTTAGGCAATGCAATTGATTATTTAAGTATAAATGTGCCCTAGAATGTTAAGTCAGTCTGAAAGCATGCCATGTTTTTTTGTTCCTTTTCTAAATAAAGCTATATCGAAAATACATACAAATTACTAACTTAATAATAATAATAATAATAATAATAATAATAATAATAATAATAATAATAACAATAATAATAATAATAATAATAATGATAATAATTTATTTTGGGAGATTAGATTACAAAATGCATGTACAATATCTAATTCAATCAAAGACATTGCGATGGACTATTATACGTCAAGAATGTTATTTTCGACGTGTCGCTTCATAAAAAACGTCACCGTGGTATTTTTGGCTCCAGGGTTACATAAATCGGGCAGAATTGTGCTTCAACCGAGTGGGAGCCGCAGAAACAGCGCGTTAATCATTTATTCATCCCTTCGTCTTTGCTCCACTACTGTCACGGTCGAGGGAACACGATTCCCTTCAGTCAACGCAGCTCTGTGCGTGCTGTGCCGCCCGTGCGTGACGTAAGCGCGCCTTTTTGCCGTAGCCTTTCGCTTCTTTAAGACCATATTTGGGTGACTGCAGTTGTTTTGCTTCCATGGCAACGGGTGTCATATTTCAGGACTGGATTTGGTGAAACTCCCAAACAGTAGCCCGGCTTTTGTCATCAATTATACAGGACTCCCTTAACGTGAATTCCAGTAGCCTAATTGATCCAACTGGTAAATTGACTGTTTCTCGGAACAGCAAACTGGCAGCATTACTAACAATAATTAATCCTGCTTAACTCTCCCTTTGCCGCTCCTATTTTTAATTTCCTATATTTTACCATAGCTATTTAAAAAATCTCCACTGATGTTTACACTTCAGCCAGCTAATAATCATTGTGAATTTGGCACAGAGAGTTTTCCTTTATTAATGTCTACATACTGCAGATCATTAAACACCTCCGACTGTGCCTTGTTAGAGAGACGCAGTTCTATCAACCACCACCAGGGGTCACTAAAATCAAACGGCCATACACAAACTATTCCTACCTATTATAGGCCTTCACATATACCCCCATATGTAATATTCTTTGTTATATAACACAAAATCCATCGATGTTTGAATGTTACAGTCCAACAATGAATGTGGAGAAGGTTTATTAGCCTGATTATGGTAATTGCTTTTACAGTGAATGCCTGTTTCAGTTTGTTGAAATTCATAGATTCCAGTTCTTTTTTCTCCCACACTCGATCCAGAGTCTCTCTCCAGCAGTCATTGGGCAAGAGGCAGGGTACACCCTGGACAGGTTGCAACATAGACAAATAACCATACACGCACACACCTACAGACAATTAAGCTTACGTGGGTTTACTCTGGCTTTCACAGAGAACTTTCTTCAGGAGATATCAAACGACATTTATATTAGGTGATTTGACTCAAAAACGTACATTGCAGTAGCTTGTTAATAATTAGTGCATGGCAAAAACACACCTTTGTAAATATTGCTCAAACAGCCACATTTTCTCAACCTACAGCACATCTTGAAAACAAGTTGTCAGAAGGCAGTTTCTATTATCTTTTTTATTTTATATAATGTTGGCAATTCATAACCCGAAACATTTCTTTTCTCGTGTTACAACCATACTTCAATTGTTTTATGGAGATTTTATCTGACAGAGCAACACAAAGTAGCACATAGATGTAAAGAAAATATGAAAATTGACACTTCTTTGGAAAAGTTTCACAAATATCTGAAAAATGTGGCATACATTAGTATTTAGATTAGTATTCAATTGGACAGAGATGGTGCCGACCTAGTAAGAAGCACCTGTTTCAAAACTGACACCTGTTCTACTGAAATTAACAGTGGTCTGCACAGATAACAATTTATTTTATATGTTTTTATTTTCAGAAGAGATACAGTATAAATTGAGTTAATTGGCCACAATAAGACCAATGTTTGAAGGAATCAAGACAAGGTTTTCAAACTTAAAAACACAGTTTGAACTGTTAAACATGGTGGTGGTAGCATAATGCTGATGGTCTGTTTTGCTTCTAGATTCTAGGACATGGTACAAACTGGACAGAACAGTGAAAATTTAGATTCTTCAAATTCTTCAACTTCAACTCAAATCAACAGCTAGATCAGGGATCTGCAACCTACAGCTCCAGAGCCACATGTGGCTCTTTGGCTTCTCCACTGTGGCTCCTTTAAAACCATATGAAATTTTTTTTTATAAAGGCAATAAGAAAGGGTGGTTTTAGCAGTTCTTTTGTATGTTTTCATTAAACAAGTGCATAGCATATCTACAGCAGGAAGGCACTAATGTCACACATCTTTAAAAGTAAGTGGGTGTCTCTTAGCTTTAAACTATGTGCTTCATATTTTTAAGAGGGATCATATCTTTATTTTCCATATTTATGGAAAGGCTATACTCAGCTGGCCTCACTCTACAAAATATTTCCTTCCTTCGTAAAAGGTAGATGATTGATTTTGTTCAAAAATCTTAAAAATAAATGTTAGTTTAATTTCCATTGTTTTCAAAATAAAACATTATTTTGTTTTACATTTTTATGAAATCTCTCTCTTTTTTGCAACACATTTTATTTTGTAGCACCAAGCTCTTTGACTCGAAAACAATGGTCCAAATGATTTAAACCTAGATGCAACTGCTTGTTTCAGCAGTGCAATGATCCCCAACACAGGTTAATACTGATTTTGGCTTCTCAACAACTTGCTAATTAACATTTATAAGATATTAGTTAGGATGCATGTATTAGTTTCAATCTCTGTATATAATTTTGATCCTGGTTGGATTGGAGAAATACCGCAATAAATTCAAACTCTTGCACCAAAGTCTTGTTGGTGAAAATAACGGAAACTGAGTGTTGTATTATCATTCCACTCCCCAAAAGGATTATTAAAATCATACGTGAAAATAATATGACATTCATCATTAGTATATGTAAACTTCTGAGCAGAACTGCATAGCTGTGTAGAGAAAGGCACCCCCCCACACACACACACCTCTATTGTTGATCATAACAACCAACTATTTTTGCGGGATTTATGGATTGTCCTTCCCTGTGTGCTGCATCAAAATGAACAGTAAAGTTTTAACATGATGAATCTAATTAATAGGATATAAATTGTGAAGATGTTTAATGGCTTTTACAATGAATTTACTTCTCATCCTCATTGTGGGACAAAGCCAACTTTGCCTGCTTGGAAACAGATCTGTATCTTTCAATTTTTCCCTCTGTTGCTCACTGTTTCCTGGTGTGTTGTCTCACACACCTTCTGACCACTCTGACTCCCGCTTGCTGTGATATTCCCAAGGAAGTGCTATATTTACAGGGATAAATCAATGTCGCACAGATTCGGAAAGGTTGGGCTTCTTAACATGAGTAATTCCGGGAGTGAGCAACCTTGCACTGCTGCCAAACATGGAGAGATATGTGCATGAACTCAGTGCTTTTTTCAACTGGAGACTGGAGTGCCTTGCAGTAGTATTCACACTCAATTAACTTTTTCACATTTTGTCACATTAGGATCTCAAACTTCCTTGCATTCTATTGGGATTATATATATTGAACCAACACAAAGTAGTGCATATTTGTGAAAAGGAAGCACCAAAATATATGGTCTTCAGCATTTTTGCCTTCAGAAATCACCTCATGTGTCAGTAGAGTCCACCTGCATGTACCTTAACCTAAACGGCCTCAGAGATTTGTCAGAGAAAAGTATTAAGTGGGAACACATCATAAGAACTAAGGAACACAGCAGAAAGGTCAAAGATAAAGTCTACCCTAAAAGGAAAATATGACTTCAAAACAATAATGCAACCTTTGAGCATCTTACAGAAGACTGATTAGTCCATCATCCAAAAATAAAAAGAGTACAGCACAACTTCAAACTATGCCAAGACGTGACTGTCCACCTAAACTGACAGACGAAGGAAGGAGATCATTTATTTGAGAAGCAGTCATGGTAGCTCCTGAGGAGTGGCAGATTTCCACAGCAGTTGATGAGAAGTTGTGGGTTGATTGCAGCTTCCTTGTCTGCCACCTGTCATTGTGAAATTGACCAAAGCTTTTAAACCTGAGTAGGCTACCAATATTTGCACTCATTCATACTGGTTTTGAGCAGGACCCAAAGTACAGGCAGATGCATAGTGGAGCTGCAAAGAGACTGGAGCAGAGGTTCACATTTAATCAGAAATACAACCATAAACAAGGCATATTTCCAGTCAAAGTCCAGATTTAAATCGAATTCAGAATTTGTGGTAAGACTTGAAAATTAACATGCACAGTCACTGACTGAGCATGAGCTACGTTGGGAAGAAGAACTGGTAAAAACTTCCAGCAATAGATTCTAAAATGCATAACTTGAGGGAGATTTAGAGATCTTTGTTGTCATTTTTCATCCTCTTCATCATGTGTCTATCACTTAAAAAACATAAATAACATGTACTAAAGGTTAGGGTTGTATATTTCAGATTGTGAAAAAATTGAGGGGGCATAATTAGTTATGAAAGGGACAGCATTTCGTTAAACATTAGAAATATCTCAAGATGTTTGGATCTTTGTTTTTAATACATCTTGCCTAATTTCCTCACAGTGTAAACAGAAAATCATAAATATTTTATTGAACTTTCAAATTAAATCCTGAATCTATATGTTGATCATTCAGAAAACACTACCAAGTTTTATTTAACTGTATATAGGATCAGTCAACTTTTTAAACCAGCTGTTTTTTGTAAGAGGAATATGTGAAATAACTGAAGCATGTCAAAATATTCTTTAAAAAGGACTGAAAGAACATTATTAAAATGTAAAAACGTTTGTTTCAGTAGATTGATTCTGACACAATGATTCCAAAAATACATAAACATTAAATCAATTCTCTTTAGTTTAACAGTAATCAGGAACTGTCACTCTGGGATAACACATTAGCACACTGATCTTCAACATCCAGCTTTCCATATTAATAGACATTTTCTGTTGCAATCTACAACTGTCTGATAATATTGGAAAAGAAGAACAAAAGGAAGGAAGGAAGCTAAATAGAGCAGCGGTGAAAATAAACTTTATGTATTATGTCTGCACTGAGGTGGATGGTGAGTCAAGTTTGAGTCTGGAAGCGTCTGGTTCTTTGGGTATTTCCCAAAATGCTGGTTAATACTAGACAAAACATTTCCCCTTGAGTTACAGATTCTTATCAATTTAATTTGTATGTATTTGTTTTCTTTGGGCTTAGATCAAATCAAAACAAACACAAAATCTGCCGCAGGCCTTTTACACTGAGTTTGTGTTCAAGCATTTGGTGACAGTGGAGAAAAAAAAACTTCCAGCAGGACCAGACTGATGGAAGTAGAGCCATCTGCCTCTAGCAGTAAAAGGGACAGAGAAGGCCTAAACAAGAAAATAGAACAAAGTTAACATGCAACAGATGATGAGAAAAGTTAGCAGAGCAACTGGAAAACTATGAAGGCAAAACTGGTTTTAGGATTTTATAGTTTCAGAACAAATATTGTGTAGCCTACTCTATTACAAATAAAGTATTGACTCATGTCAGAAAAATAGATAAAGAGAAGCTTGAAGAATTGATTGATTCTTTTGAATTAAAGTCTTCGTCTTTTCAACATTTTAAGCCTATTATTTCATGTCCAGGTTCGTAGAAACAATTTTGCTTGAAAATGTAATTAAAGCAAATGTACTGATGAGATATTTCTTCTCCAAGCATAATTTCAAATTGTTGGAGCATCTGCCGAGTCCCAGATACAGCCATGTCCACAACATGATACAGGCACCAAATATAAAATGGTGTTAAGCTAGATCGTTAGATCAGGGTTAGCAATGTAGGCCCACACCATGACATGACCACCACATATAAATTGAAATAAGGCTGTATTTTACATTTGACATGTTTTGTCCCAACATGATTTTGGCTTTCCTGTAAACTCCAGGCAGGATGTATTGTTCTTCATGGAGTATAAATATGTTCTCTTTTTGGGGCAATGTGAACATTCTTCTTATTTAGTGAATTACTTAATTGGAAATCATAAACATTCAGACAAAGTAACCAGTTTTTTTCCACCAAAGCAGTTTTTGTGTTGAACAAGGACTGTTGCTGGAGTCAGGTTTCTATTGGCTGTGTAAAGGCATTGGTGTGGTTTTCTTAGCTTTAAGTTTTCTTTGACATTTTCTGCCCCGATCCACTTCCAGATGATATTTCGTTAAGATCAGACTTTAGATTGTTTTCTATTTTCAATTACAGCAAGAGATCATACTCGCAACAAACAGGATTTCCACCTCAAAGAACACAAAAATATAACTTCACCGTGAAACAAAATTTTAAGCGCTACATATGCAATATCTAACTAGATGTAATGTATTGTTGTAATGTATGTAATGTATGTATGTTAAAGGCTATGCTTAGGATTCTGTCACTCTTTCTGAACAGACACAAAATGTTATATGTAAATTATTTCTTATTTACTTACCGCATAACTGAATTTTACTATCTACTGCACCAACAGTGAATGGCAATCTCTAAAACTATTAGGTATTTCGAAACAGTTTAAAATACCGCATGCTTGGTTACATTCAAAATGCAGTTAGTTTGCTTTCACCTTGAGTCCACAAGGCAAGAACTGTGCAGGAGTTGGGCAAAGCTGCAAAACCACAAACTGAATTCGGTCTCCATTCATCATTCTGGCAGGTGTTGGAAAATTCACAGAAGATCCTGTTTTTATGCAAAGCCCCCTAGGATTGTACGAGATGAAAATCCTGACTGTACTGTATGTTGACATATGATTTAAAATTTTAAGTGCATTATTTAAATACCTCCCATTTTAGGTTTCACTCCATTTTTACTTAATGAGAGTGTTTCTGATCTTGTCTTTCTATTGGCTATTATAGTTACAGGTCTTCATTAGAGAAAATGCACCACATACTCCCTCTGTGTAACAAACAGCTTATTGTTTTTGGCAGGGACAGCTCTCCCTAAAAGGATCTAAGTGCCAAATGATTCCAAACCATGTGTGTTCATGTGCTGAGTGACATCTGTGGCTGCCTTCCTGCCTGCAGCAAATACTTCAGCTGGAAGTTCAGACCTGCAAAGGAGGGACAACCTTTGCACTGTCTGAGCTGCTCACATCCAGGACCCTCCAGCCTTATGACATCCGTCTGTTAGCTGGCTCAGTTCTGCTTTATTAACTCCAAATGTCTCCCCTAAAATTTGTCATCTATGTTAGGAGCGACTGTGACGCACAGTCCGCTCCGACCTCCACTCAGATGCGCGGCATAAATCACTGTAGAACCAAATTAGAATCTAAAATAAGGAACAGAGAGGGATATTTTAGTGAGCTTTTAATAACTCAGCTGCTTGTTCTAGGTGGAACGGTTGAGCTGGCATCCTGCTAAACTCAACAGAGCCTCAGATAATGGTGTGGATAAAATCTGACATGTATTAAAAGGAACAATGAAAAATGGCTTCTCTGATCACTTGTTCTGTTAAGATATATTAATATTTTATTGCAATATTAAAAGCAGAAAGCAGCAGAAAGTTGAAGATTATTTGAGGTTTCACAATGCAGGTTTAGATCACTCCTCAATAAATCTACAGATGCATTAAAGAAGCTTGATTAGCAATATGGATTTTCTACAATCCATGAATGCAGAAAAGCCATTTAGTAAAAATAAAATCAGGTCCAGCCTAAGGTAAAAGCAGATTTTGTGGCTAATTAGGAGCCTCTCCGTTCCTGAGGACTCTAAGAATACTTATATTCACGCAAGAAAGGTTTGAAATGCACCAATATGGAAAATCTTCAACGTTTGAAAATTATGGTAAGAGTTAGAATTCAAAACTTACATTATAATTTCCACAGCTTTTAGGTAAACAATTAAATGCAAACAATAACAGGTACCGGAGCCCAGACCCGCAGACAGCAGATGCAGCTAAAAAACACGCTAGAAATGACTGCGCAGGAATCGTAGCCTGGTTTTCTCCAATGTCTCTCAGATTGTGCTTATTAAACAATTTAGTGTAATATTACCTGCTATATGATTCAGCATTCCACTGTACATAAGGACACACTCCACCACATTCAAATCCAACTTAAATATTAACATTTGTTCTTTAAACCAGGAGTTAATTCCATCACACATATTCATACTTTCCCACTATCAAATCAATTCACATATACATTCAAATACTACTGCACGCTAAATGCATCAAAGTCACATGTTGCAACATACCACAGGTATATACTTACCATAGTTTTTAATAAACACGAGTAATTGACGTTTTAATTGAACTCTTAACTAGAAATATGCATTTCACTTGGCTTTTATAATCAGTGCACATTTTTACCATTTTCTCAACCATGCATTTCCTATATCACACATCCAGTGCGCACAAACATGCTCAAACACAGGTGTAGAACCATCCAACCCATGTAGTATTTACAAACCGTTTTGCTCATTGTTTTGCACACCTTGACAATTTAGAAATAGATGGACCAAAAAGATCAGATTTTATTGTTAGTGTGCATAAATGTGGTGCACCAACTACTACTGTCAAATTTCTGAGTCGTAACATTCTAACATTTGGTAAAAGCCTAGACACACGTGTTTCTCATGTTGGAATTTATTTTAGAATGAAATTATTATTGTATATTTATATATAATATTTCTTTTTAATAAAGTTTAACAACCTTTTCCTGATTAAGTTTCATTTTCTGGAAAAAGGTTGGGTTATTTTTCTAATGTGAAATTTGGTTTTATACTCCAAGGCTCAAACCTATAACAAACTAGAACCTGCTGGAATATCTGTGTCACTGTCCACAAGAAACCAGTAAAACATCAGCATGCCCTGAGAGGATGCAGAACAAGATTTTAGTGGCCCCTGCTCTAAATTCAATACCTTCATGCTCTACTGAACTTCGCAGATGTCTGCAAAGACCCACCAAATGCTGGAAACAGTTTCATTTTCAAAGGAGACAAAGATTAGGCTGGTTTCTCACAATAACAAGAAAAATGTTGGTAGGAGACACATTAAGGCTTTCAAATGTTGCTTGAACTGTCCAGCGTGGTGATGGTCGCATCATGCTGAGGGTCTGTTTCACTGTAGGCTTCTGGATTGCCCGGTACCTCAACCTTATTTAAAGTTTATGGACTATGTCTATAAATTGGGTCAGTGACCAGAAACTAACTAAATGAACTCTGCTATTTCTGATAATAAATAGTACCAATAATTGTGCCAGGAATGGCTGCAAAAATGTGGATGGCTGCAAAAAGCATGTGATTTCTTTGATGTAGAAAAGTTATCCAAATATTAATAATTCCTATACTTTCACTTCTCTGCATCTTTGTATTCAAAAACAGCGTGAACTGTCACCGCAAACACTGAGGACACAAAGACTGCAAAACATCTGAGTCAGTCAAAACCTTTGATCATGACTCTACTGGATCCACAAGAGGGCTCTCTTTGAGGGTTAAATGAATAAAAGGGATGGAGTAAAAGAAAAACCGAAAACATATACTTTTCCTTTCTGGCATTTTTTTCTAATAGAAAGCATAACCGAAGTAGCACCTTATACATTAAAAAGTAAGCTAAAAGACTGATTTAACTCAGATTATATATCGATGGATTCTTTACTTTTGTGAGCTGTTGACTCAGTTTCCTATTTCTTAATTATACATAATAATAGTTTAAAGAAAAAAACATTTTATAATCTGCCATTAAGTCACATTCCTCTAGCAGTTAGAAATAATGCAATCATGTTAAATGCTCCACACCAGAAGATGAATATGTAGTTTTATATACTATGAGGAATATTGAAGGAAATAAAAGGAATTACTTTAAAATAACTTTTATTTACTTGTTAGGAGAATATAACAAATCTATCACCAGAGTCGACCCAATATTGAGTTGGGCCTTAGGCAGAATGTGATTTGTGAGCCCCCTGCAGACAAGACCCTCACACAGGAGCCACCCCAAAAGACAATCAATTTCCTAAATTGAATGTTCGACAGTCACATCATTGTTTATTCAATTAAATAAAAAGCTCTTGGGATAGAGTGTTTCAGAAGGCAAACTGTACATAAATAGCCAACTGTACATTTGGCAGTCATATCTGCACATATGGGAAATTATCAGCTAGTAGCTGAATTTATTCACAGATACATTGTGAATGAAATGTGACCCCGGCTGAATCAAAAACCGAAGAAAGGAATAAACCACAGGACACTGTGTATGTTAATTCCTAGTAAACATGTTTTCATGTTATATTGCTTCCTTTAAATTAAAAATACTACACGTTTTTTTAAACTTGATGTTTGGAACAATGGAGCAAAAGTCAATGCAATGTTTGAGCAAACCTAAACTCATGACAAATGTCAGTATTACCAAACAATGCTTACTGTTAAAAATGAAAAAGAAATAAAACAACAAAACATAAATAATAAATTATTAACTTGAACTAATAGTCAAAACAAAAATGGCTTCTTCTAAATAACAGCAAAAAATTTGAACAGTCCTTACCAGCAGTTGGAGTCAGGACCCCACTTGGGGTCACAAATTTGTGTGTGGGGTCTTGAGATTCTTTTAAGAGAGTGAGCTAAATTCCAAAAATGGCAATGAAAAAGCATATGCATTTTATAAATAGTGTAAGAGATAAAAGAAAAAATAAATGCAACATATTAGCAAAAGTATTGGCTCTCGATGCGGATTGTGTAGCCTATTATAGTACCAATTTTTAACTGACTCGGTAATGATGCTTGCAAGCTGAACCAGGAGTCAGGGTTAAAAGCTTTTTACATTTTAATATTTTGGGGTCAGGAGTAGAAAGTTTGGGAAGCACTGGTCTATAGACATGAAGAGGCCATCTGGCATAGATACAGGGCAGTGCTCGGTGGGGTGAGGCGCAGTTTTGGGCCAGTCCAGGGCTGTAATGATACAGTATAACCACAACTATTCTATACTGATTTCTATGACTGCGGCGGCCCATTGGCTGTTTTCTCGAAGGAGATTGGGCTAATCATATACAGGCAATGGCTAATCCAATGAAACTTTTCAGCCTTTCTTATGGTAGCCCCTCCCTGACTACAGCGACTTTTCCTTTCTGCCGCACACATCGCTTCTCCCTGGCGCACACACAACATCCATCCCCTTCTGCTCTCTCGGTCACAGTCTGACACAGTGAGGGGGCGGATAAAGAAACAAAACCAATAGTTTTGTTTTTTTGGATATGGTTAAGATGTAAAGTTGTAAATGAGCATCTGACAACAGTTAATTGCAAATAGTCTAATAATAATTTTCAAAAAAAGTTGTCGTGACTTTTTCCCAAACAAAACTGCGCTGAAGTTTTGTTTCAGGTTGTGTATTTCACAGACATCCATCCCTGGTTAACAGACTTTTAAAAAAAGCATTTTACTAAAATCTGACAGCATGGGCATAAACTACGCGGGGTATGTATGGGACATGTCCCCTGCACCTCGGTGCCTTCTGTCCACCCGTGCTTTTTCTCAGCTGTTACAGGCGGTGGCGTATTTTTCCGAGCCGTCTTTAAACGCACCGCAAGCGTACACATGCCTGTGCATCCAGTGAATCACCAACTGGTGCTGCTGAGCAGAGCAGAATGTTCAGCAAACCAACCAGTCAGCAAAAGGCAAAGAACTTTGCTCAATTCTTCCCCCCCAAACAAGATATAAGTTGAGTTATGCTGTTGCATGCAGATAATGTTAGCTAAATGATGGCTAGTTAATGCATACCAATAATCATGTTAAGCTGGTTAACATTGCTAAGGTACACCCCTTGGTAGTTAGTTCATGCTTGAAATAAACCCTATTCTCTCTCTTTCCTGTGCAGAACTTTACTGCTTTCCACATATTTGAAAGAAATCTTTATTGCCACAATAAACAGAGCAGGGTCAGGGAGGGTCTGTACAGGTGAAAAGAGAATACAGGTGGCTGAGAAGAAATATATACGGTATAAGAATGACTTTGAGGTTAATTTCCACAGTAATATCACTGTTACTCATCCTAATTCTATTTCAAAGTTTTGCTTTCTACACTTTAATTTATCCTGTGTGCCACAATAGTAAAGACCAGAGTCAGGGAGGAGACATAAGACCAGAGGCCAGCAGCAGGGACAATGATACAGGGTCTTCACATGTAAGGAAAAAATAGAACTTGCTGAGAACAAGAGATCCATTGCTGGAAGAAACCATGCAGGTATTGAGACAAAGTTTTCACAGATATTTCAGAATTACTCTCATTCCCACTCCAAAATATGTTTTGTCTATATTTTAATAGGTAACCCACCAGGATCAGTCATCCTGAGCCTTTTTTTGTTTATTATTCTTCAGAACCTTTAGCCATCTCCCTTCACACCAGATATATTGTAGATAGTAAATCTAGCTAAGTAGATTATAGTGTTTGTTCTGGTAATTCGATTGATGTCAGTGAGTTTGATAACCTGTAAACAACTTGGATTCTGAAGAGGTAATCGGTCATTATTATGTGTTATTTATTGTGATTTGCTGAAGCCAGTCAACAAGTCAGCCAGTGATTGAACTCAAACTTTCACTCTTTAAATCTATCCAAATTGACATCAACATTCAGTTGAGACTGAGATTTGAGCTTAGTTCTTTGTTTCTGCTGTGCAGGTGGCACCTTGTAACTATTCATTTTATTAATAGTAATAATGATAATTTATAACTGTCTTTGAACCACTGTCAATATTGCTGATAACCAAGCCAGCTCACTTATTGTGCAACAGTGATTTAAATGGATCTTTAGCCACAGAGGAAAGGTGCGATTGCATGCGAGAGGATAAAAAATCACTTAATTGACCTCTGAAAAATGTCTCCCCCTCACTTTTGATATGATGGTTACGCCCCTGTCTGAGAGTGACACAGCGACTGCATCAGCTATGTGTGTTCACTGCTGAGCAGTGTGGTTTAGAGACGGTCAGTAAATGACTGAGCAAAGGAGTAAAATATCAGCAACCTTCACTTCATGTGACTCAGTCACACCAAACTAACGCAGGATAATTAGACAATGCAGATAACTTGTCATATTTAATATGATTGTTTTAATGGAAAATATGGACTTAAAATTGGTTTTATATTATGCAACTTTGTCACAATTTCATTTTATTTTTAAATAGTTGTCTCTCTTTCTGTTGTGAAAAGTTATCAAAGATGTTGTAGTACTTCACCTTCAGGCTTCACATCTGTCCACACAAAGTGGAGTTGTTTGTCTGCTCATAAAGTACACATGTAGTTTAAGCACATGTAGCTTTGACTTTAAACTATCTTCTTTATAATATCAACTCTTATTCCTTCATAGGTCACAGTCTTATATTTAAAAAGTATACAATATATAATATAATGACGACATTTTGGGATGTGTATAATAATAATAATAATAATAATAATAATAATAATAATAATAATAATAATAATAATAATAATAATAAATTTATCAGACTGATCAAGTGTAGCTGACCTCAACTCTGCTTTCTGTCTTTGTCAGAGCCCCTGTTATTAAGAGCTCTTAATTCTATATGGATATATGCCCTTACTAAAGGAATAATTACCGACCCTGGTAATTGGCAGCTCCATAGTCAGAAACGTGGCATTAGAGACACCATTGACCATAGTCAAATGTTTGCCAAGGGCCAGAACGGGCGACATCAAATCCTACCTGAAACTGCTGGCTAAAGATAAGCGTAAATACAGTAAGATTGTTATTCACGCTGGCGGTAATGACACCCGGTTACGCCAATCGGAGGTCACTAAAATTAGTGTTGCTTCGGTGTGTAAGTTTGCCAAAACAATGTCCGACTCGGTAATCTTTTCTGGTCCCCTGCTTGATCGGACCAGTGACGACATGTTTAGCCGCATGCTGTCATTCCATCAATGGTTGTCTAGGTGGTGTCCTGCAAACGATGTGGGCTACATTGATAACTGGAGAACGTTTTGGGGAAAACCTGGTCTGATCGGAGAGATGGCATCCATCCCACTTTGGATGGAGCAGCTCTTCTTTCTAGGAATATGGCTGAATTTATTAGTCCTCCAAAACACTGACAACCCAGGGTCCAGACCAGGAAGCAGAGTCGTAGTTTAACCCACCTCTCTGCTGCTTCTGTACTGTTACCCCCCCCCCCCCCCCCCCCATTACCCTATAGAAACAGTGTCTTGCCCACGGCCAAAATTAAAAGGATTAAAAGTTAAGCCAACAAAAGCAAATTATGGAAATCTCATAAAAATAAATACAACTTTGACTGAACAGAAAACAAAATCTATTAAATGTGGTTTATTAAACATAAGATCTCTCTCCTCAAAGACTTTGTTAGTAAATGACTTGATTTGTGATAATCACACTGATTTCCTTTGTCTCACAGAAACCTGGTTGCAGCAGGAGGATTATGTCAGTATAAATGAGTCAACTCCTTCCAGTCATTTAAATTTTCACATTCCTAGAAATACTGGGCGAGGGGGAGGAGTTGCAACCATTTTCCATTCTGATTTACTAATTAGTCCCAGACCAATTGATAGCTACAGTTCTTTTGGACATCTAACCCTTAATTTTCCTCATCCAAGTTGCAAAACATTAAGACCATTTTTGTTTGTGGTTTTGTATCATCCACCAGGCCCTTACTCTCAATTCTTGGATCAGATCTCACATTTTTTATCTGATTTAGTATTAAATACTGATAGGGTTATTATAGTGGGGGACTTTAATATTCATGTGGATACTGATAGTGATAGCCTAAATGCAGCCTTTAATGCTATTTTAGACTCAATCGGCTTTACTCAAAAAGTACAGGGATCGACCCACTCGGGTAAACACACTTTGGACCTGGTACTGACATAAAGTATTGAGTGTGAGGAAATAAAAGTCCACCCACATAACCCGGTCCTGTCTGACCACTTCTTGATAACTTTTGAATTTACTTTAACTGACCATCTTAAATCTGAAAGAAAATTTCATTATAGTAGAACTTTATCAGACATTGCTGTAACAATTTTTAAAGAATCTGTTCCATTCTTACTTTCCTCAGTGTCTCAGAGTAACACAGTGGATGGCAGCAATTCTATCTCTGACCCTTCAGAAATTGATGATCTGGTTCACAGCGTTACGTCCTCATTGCGTTTGGCATTAGATAGTGTAGCCCCCTTAAAAAAGAAAGTGGCTAGCCATAGGAGGCTGACTCCTTGGTTTAACGCAGAGTTGCGTACTTTAAAGCAGAATACTAGGAATTGGAGAGAAAATGGCGCTCTACACGCCTGGAGGATTCCTATTTAACCTAGAATGACAGTCTACTGCTGTATAAAAAGACCCTTCGACAAGCTAGAACAGCATATTTTTCATCATTAATAGAGGCGAATAAAAACAATCCTAGGTTTCTTTTTAGTACAGTTGCCAAACTTACACAGTCATAGCTCTGTTGAGCCAACTATTCCCCCAGCTCTTAGCAGTGATAATTGTATGGGATTCTTCTTAAATAAAATTAATTCTATTAAAAATAAAATCATTGGCATCCTCCCAAACATGATTACTTCTTCCTCAGTAAATGACGCAGCATCGGAAAGAACTGTAGATCCTCAGTTGAGCTTAGGGTGTTTTGATTCAGTCGAGCTTTCGGAATTATCAAAAATATTAGCCTCATCTAAACCTTCAACTTGTATGTTGGACCCAATTCCAACCAAATTATTTGAAGAAGTGTTCCATTTGGTTCCTGGCCCCATTTTGGATATCATGAATCTATCCTTAGTAAACGGATACGTACCACAGGAATTTAAAATAGCTGTAATTAAACCTTTACTCAAGAAACCTTCCCTTGATCAAGATGACTTAGTGAATTACAGACCTATATCTAACCTTCCTTTCTTATCCAAAGTCCTTGAGAAAATTGTTGCTAATCAAGTCTGTGAGCATCTAAACAGTAACGAGCTGTTTGAAGAGTTTCAGTCAGGTTTTAGAGATCATCATAGCACTGAAACAGCACTGGTGAAGGTTACTAATGATATTCTCATGGCCTCAGATACTGGACTGGTGTCTGTTCCGGTTTTGTTAGATCTCAGTGCTGCTTTTGACACAGTCGATCATATTATTCTCCTAGAAAGGCTTGAACATGTTGCAGGGATCAAAGGAACAGCACTAGGCTGGTTTAAATCATATTTGTCTGACAGATTCCAGTTTGTTCATCTAAAGGATAAATCTTCTTCACTCTCAAGGGTTACTTGTGGAGTTCCACAGGGTTCTGTGCTTGGACCAATTCTGTTCACCATATATATGCTCCCAATTGGTAGGAACAGAAACTGATTAGTCAATCACTTCATCTGGATGGCATTAAATTGACCCCCAGTAATAACGTAAAGAACCTTGGCGTTATTTTTGACCGAGACTTGACATTTAAATCCCATATTAAACAGGTTTCTAGGATTTCTTTCTTTCACCTCCGGAATATTGCTAAAATTAGAAACATCCTGTCCAGGAGTGATGCCAGTCCCAGACCAATTGATAGCTACAGTTCTTTTGAACATCTAACCCTTAATTTTCTTCATCCAAGTTGCAAAACATTAAGACCATTTTTGAGACCATGAGAAACTAGTCCATGCATTTGTTACCACAAGGCTGGACTACTGTAATTCTTTACTATCAGATAGTCCACAAAATGCCATTAAAAGCTTTTAGTTGATCCAAAATGCGGCTGCAAGAGTTCTGATGAATATTAAAAAGAGAGATCACATTTCTCCTGCTTTAGCTTCCCTTCATTGGCTCCCTGTTAAACCCAGAATAGAATTTAATTTAAGATCCTTCTTCTTACATACAAACCCCTTAATAATCAGCTCCATCATACATCAGAGATCTAATTGTTCCATATGTTCCTAACAGAGCCCTTCGCTCTCAGACTGCAGGTTTACTTGTAGTTCCTAGGATTTCTAAAAGTAGAATGGGAGGCAGATCTTTTAGTTATCAGGCTCCTCTCCTGTGGAACCAGCTCCCAGCTTTAGTCCGCGAGGCAGACACTCTGTTTACTTTTAAGGCCAGGCTTAAAACTTTCCTTTTTGATAAAGCTTATAGTTAGAGTGGCTAAGGTCATCCTGAGCTATCTCTGTAGTTATGCTGCTATAGGCTTAGACTGCTGGAGGACAGACTTACCAATTTTCTTCACTCTGCTACTTCCTTCTCTCCTACTACTCTCCAGTTGTATTACAATTCATTCTGTTATTTTGACTGTTAACTTTGTTTTCTCTCAGTGTTTTTCTCTCCATAGAAGATACACCTGGTCTGGTATCCTGCTTGGCTGCAATGCCCTGTTGGACGGGGGGCATCGCCTGGGATGATCCTCCCAGTAACTGAACATCCACTGTGTCCTGTTATTAACTTTTTACTTTCTGTAACATAGAAAGTTCTCTTATATCAGATCTTCTGTTCCTTCTGTGTTTCTGCTCTGTCTTCTCAAACCCCCAGACGGTCGTGGCAGATGGCCGCTCCTACTGAGCCTGGTTCTGTTGGAGGTTTCTTCCTATTAAAGGGGAGTTTTTCCTCTCCACCGTCGCTACATGCTTGCTCAGTATGAGGGATTGCTGAAGGATTGCTGTGGTTGGAAAGTCTGCATCAACGGGGCCCAACCTCACGCCAATGACTGACGCAATCTGCTGGGATTCTTTAAATGGGAAACTTTTTAACTGATTGGAATGTTTGTATAAATGTATTGAAGTGACTTCTTGTTAAGTGCCTTGAGATGACATCTGTTGTGAATTGGCGCTATATAAATGAACTGAACTGAATTGAATTGAATTGAATAATTGTGTATTTGTATAAACAGTATATTTCATTAAACATTTAAAAGACATCTTTAGCAGTCTTTCTTTGACATCAAATCTCACTTCAAGATTTGAATTGTGACACGATGGCCATTCTCCCATGATTAACAACTCAGTGAGTAGTATAGGCTGCTGCACTTTTTAAAAATATGATTTTTTAAACAATACAAAGTGCAGATATATCCTCTTGTATGCCGTGTGCTCTGCATGTTTTGCAAATGATAATGGTGGGCCGCCATGGCCACTTTCTGGTCCCAGTCCAGCCCTGCTGGTCTATACTGTGGGAGGACTTAATGCTCTTGAGGGCTCCCTGCTGGTCTGGGGGCTGTAAGCAGTAGCTAAGTTCGCTTACGCTTGGGCCCGGCACAGAATGTCACATTAAGAAAATCTGTTGGTCTGTAATTGACTGCAAGTACTTTGGCTGTGTTGTACCACTAATCTAAGTATTAATTGTTATTCTTTAATGTTCATGTTGCACAAAATAAATTTGTTATATTTACATTTTCTGCATGTTTCGCTTATTTAGCTGTAATGACATCTTAATACCTCATATTAGATTGTAGATTCATTATTTTGACATTTGTTTTATGTATTTATCTTGGTGGTAATAAAGCGCTGGACGAGGCTTGTTTCAGATTTGGGCCCTAACTCCTGTCCGATCATAAACACCGTGGTGGTTGTATTTATTGGCCCGTCCACAGCGGCGGCCATGTGTTGACGGGTTTGTGCATCGTCCTGAGCTCGGCTGGCTGCAGTTATCTGTCTCTGTTTCAGTCTGACTCTGCCCTACCAGCGTGTCTCTGTCTGTCTCTGTGTGTTTTCTGGTTGCTATGGGTGGAGCCAACGCAGCAGCGCGTCTCTGGGGCCTCCTCTCGCATTATTTTCATCCATGCTTACGTCTGGGAGCCGTGTGTTCCGCATTCCTGAGCCTCTCACTCGGTACTTAAACGGGCTGATGCAACGACCTCCGCTCAGTCCCTAAAAGCTGCCTGACTCCTGACTGCCTCACCGTGCCGTTTATTCTCACACTGCGGGATTTTTTGTCTCTGATTTGGACGCAAAACAGGCAAGTGTGTGTTTTAACTGTCTGCTTTTAAGCTAGCACGCAGTACCTGTTTTTCCCCTCATAGTTGGGTCGGATTCATATTTGCATAATGTTTTCGCACTTTCTTTCCATCACGTTAACACGCTCAATTTAGTTTGACGGAAGGGCTTGTGCGACATGAGTTATTTGCACATTTTAGGTGCGGTTTTTACTCTTTCTTTCTTCTCCCACCCTTTTTTTAGCGAGAAAAGTGCTCGGGTTTGAGCGGTTGTAAAGTTTTCCGTCCGCCGCTGCCACAGACTGAGTCGTCAGGGACGTTGTTGTTGTTTTGTTTCCAGCTCGATATCTGGCCTGTGTGTGGAGATATTTTCATCTCCCATCATCTGTAGTGTCCGTCAGCCTGTTGAAGACTGTTATGTAACGCCATTGCACACACAGAGACACAGCAGGTTGTACAGAAGTTGCCCGCTAGCTTAGCCAGTCTGCTGCAGCAGTCTGACTCCCACTAGCAGAGACTGTTTTGAGGGACTGGGGGGCCCCGGGCACTGCTTTCTAATATGGGCCCCTACAAAAACAAAACTCATGGTGAAATAGAGACACAATAACACCATGAATGATAAGGATGTGTTTAGGGGTTAGGGTTTAGTTTGTTTTTTTGTTTTTTTTTGACCCAAGTTTTCAGTGCATCCATTTGTGTTCATATGCTACTTTTTGTTGCATTTGTATTTTTTTTTTTTTTTACTTACTGAGCAACCTAATTTCAACACACATGGACCTGATTTGGATGCTTGTCAATTATAAATCTAGAAGTGGGCCTTATTTAGGCATATATATTTAATCTGGGTCAGGGGTCTGGAACCTGATGGCTCCAATTAACTTTGGCCAATAATAATATAGAACTTGGTAGTATTTTGATATAGAATTGGAATAGAAACCGTTTCGTAAAGTATCTGGAAATGATCTTCCCCAGCCTTCCATATTTATGAGGAAAATTGATGTTTTTCTTCTTTTGAAACCCCAAATAGGTAATAAAATTGTGGCCCTTCGATTTCACCATTAAACAAGCATTTTTTTATACAGAAGGTATTGTTAAAACATTACAACCACTTTTCACTTTTTTTTCAAGTGGTTATGTTTAAGTTTTCACCAAGGAAAACTGCCTGGTGTAAAATTAGTCTCAGCTTAGATTTAAAATAAAAAATTCATATGGACCACACATTTTTTGGGGGGAACATGCAGAAATCCCAGAGAGCATAAATTCAAATCACATTGATTTTATGCAGTTTGAATTAGAAATGCACAATTAGGCCTGTCAAAGTAAACAATAAATCAATTACTCATATAATAAATTCAAATGAACTCAATAATTTTTGCAACCACAATAATTTCCTTTTGCATGCATGTTTGTTTTCCTTTTGTGTCTCCCTCTTTCTACCAAAGAGACTGGATAAAAAAAGGCGTATATGGTCTATATATCCGTAGTGGCAGAGTAAGATAGGATGTCTGCTTTTATTCAGATTGTTTTTGTTTGGTAGTTTTGCCGGTTGTTCTTGTCTGAGCCAAGTGGTTAACATTTGGTTTACAGAGTTCATCCATTTTTTTAAAAATTGTTTCGGTTGTTTAGTTACATTTTTATTGGATATTAAAAATATCTTCCAGTTGCAGTGGTAAATATTTAAAAAAAAATTAAAGTTTATTGACCATTCAGAAGGTGTACATGCATTATAACATTAGTTGAAAATAGTCTTAAAATGACAATATTATAGTTTATCACAATTATTTCTGGGGCAATTTATCATCCACCAAAATGTATTATCGTGACAGGCCTATGCACAATGTGTTGAATTGCAATCGCCATTGCAGTATTAGTATATGCAATATTGCAATTGTAAAGGACCGCTTGAATGCCAAAGCACATCATGAATGTGCTTTATCTCTAGGGTTGTAAGAAAAGATAGAAGTTCTAGAAATCACAATAAATTGTCTTGTATCTTATTGTATCGCAAATATATCGCATCACTCCCCCCTGAATTGTGATACATGTCGTACGACCAGATTCTTGTCAATACACATCCCTATTTATCTCTATCATGTTTATTTATTTTAATGCATCTCAAGACTCCACACGTTTTGATTTGTGGCTCAAACTTTGAGAACCACAGCTTTAGAGACCACAAGTATAAGATGGCTCATTATTCTTTTTGGCATTCTTAGCTAAAACAGGTCTACACTAATACTTCTGATATACATTAAAAATCCAATTTAGATGTCAATGTTTTACTTTTTAGAGCAAATATACACCAAATACAGATTTTACCATTGACTTCTATGGACTGTTTAGACAATATTTAGGTGTATTTACAACTAAAACATTCTCACTGGGTGCTTTTATGTTTGCCCCCCGCCTCACACACACACACACACACACACACACACACACACACACACACCCTTCAATTGTAACATTTTGAGTAGAGGTGGGCTTGAGTAACTATCTCGTATGTTGTTAGGGGCGAGATCATTGGCAAAACTCAAACATTTGAAAAAATCTCTTTGATACTAAACTTTAAATACACTTGTAATCAGTCGTCATTACAATTGCACTATAAATTGTTAGGCTACAAGCCACACTGAAAACTAATTCTATCCAACTATAAATAATTGTCTTTCAGAAAAGCAATTGAAATTTGTTCAACTTTTTGAATTTCACGGTATGTTTAGTCTGATAATCCTAATTAAAGCAGTGATGTCTCAGAATATCTGTTCTCCACAAATAGAGCCACTATACCTTCAATATTTATCAGATTTAATATCTTATGGCCATGCAAATTATGATTCATCACAATTGGGAATAATAACCAACAAATGTTGCATTCCAAACAATCTATTGTTATTTTATTGCAGCACACACTGATATAGAGATGATGATGGAATGCTGTGCATCCCATCCCTTACATAGCAGTACATGTATTGTTCAAAAGTCTTATTGTCAGGAACAATGGCATTAGAGCTGCTTAATATGTTGAATCACAATCGTCAACACAATGTCACTGTGCGCAATATTTGGTAGGATAATATATTTTAAGAGACATGCTTTCATGCTCTGCAAGGACTAGACGTGTTCTTATGTGTGCTGGAAATATTGGGTAAAGAAAGAAAACTGTGTTCAATTATAATCAATATTGTTCCCACATCTTTCAGCAAAAAGTATTGCAATCACTTATTTTCCTGAAATTGTGCAGCATTAATTGACACACATAGGAGGTTCCTAATGCAGCTAGTCAAACAGAGAAATAACGGTAGATGCCATAATTACAATCACTGTTTTGTTTCTGAAGAGATTTGCATGCAGAACTAGCATTTTACCTAAGTTAAATTTTTCCTTCTAACTTCAATTTTGGGACTGTAAGTAAGTTTAAGTACCCATGTACTTAAACCATTGCATGTTAGAATGCATTTTCATAAATTATGAATAAGTAGTCCTAAACATCTTGTATATTTAGTTCCAAGTATTTATTGTTTTCTGAAAACTGTATTACACCTACTTCCCTTGATTGTAGTTATAGTTAGAGAGAAGTTATGCAAGATGACCAAAAATTAAAAGAAAACTTAAAAATAAACGGGCTGTTAAAGCAGATATATATATATATATATATATATATATATATATATATTCAGAATTGTAACAAATATCCTCTTTACTCATCCAGGGCGTCCAATCACGGTTCATCATTGACAGAAGACGACTGAAAGGTTCCCTCTGAGTAAGTGTTAAGCATGTAAAATCTTTTTTGTTTGTTTTTGTCTTAACTAGAGATGCTCCCTTGAGTTGAACCTTCTGCTCTGCTGCACGCAGGCACAAATCTTGGCCAAGCTAATTCAACTTGATACATGAGTGATGTAAATGAAGTGTGAAGTCTCAGCTGAGGATGTGAACTCAGATTGCCTGATCTGTGCTTTGGCTTGTCACGATGCAGAAGTTTGATTCGGCTGAGTACTAAATGAGGAAGCAGACACGTTTTGTTTCTCGGCCAGCATCTCAGCATTCGGTAACTGGAATGTTAAAGGCCACGTGTTCAACACAAAATAGGATTTGTGGGGTGGGGGGGTGGGTTGCGTTTGTGGCTGTGCGTTGGTTTCATCCCTCACAAGTTCAAAGGGGTCACAGACCATGCAAGTCCTTCACCTGGTGCAGTGCATGCTTGTACAAATATATACGCCTCACTGGGGAAACTATTTGCATGCTTTTTATATGTATGTTTCCTTTGTGTCTGAGCGTGCGTTGTGGAGGGTTTAAATGCCCCAGCTCTTGTCCGGACACATCCGTGAGATGGTTTCCGCATAAGTGGAACATTTCGGTAGATTAATGGGAAAGGGCTGGTGAGCCAACGAGCAGCAGCAGCACGGGTACCGACAGTTGTGGTGGTGTGGGGGCTTTGGAAGCAGGACGCGGGCGCACAGAGTTTATTTTAAGTAGAAATGCCTTCCAGTGCGTCTCCGGAGAGGTAGGATTGCCGGGCTGCACTCCAGCTCGCCGAATAGACGGCAGACGCATTGCAGGCGAGCGAGCCAACTATGCAACAGCTCAGTGGTACTAATACTAATGCTGGGAGAGCAGCTATTCACTGCTCTGGGTATCACATTATCAGTATTAGCCCCTCATAAGCCTTTCCACATGGTTTATAAAAACAGTGCTCTAGATGAACGGCCAAATGTCTAAAGGTGTAACCAAGACCGGCGGTGTTTAAAGAAAAATGTCTTGCTTTTTTTTCTTAGTCATGATTTCCAGAGTTCCTGAATGTCTGCTTAGACAAAATGCACTCTTGTCAGGAAATATTGACCCACACCATGATCTTTTGCTCCTGGTCTCAAAGACACTGAACCTTGTTTGATCACTCCAGCAGTGCCTGCACTGTACAAGTGTCTGCTCGACACACTGCAGATGAGGAAACATCCGAGGACAAAGTATGAAAGAGCGCTCAAGTGACAACTGGCTGTTGCGCAACGCTGGTGGTTGCATCAGCAGGCTGCATTAAATCACATTTTCTGAACATGCTTGTTAGGGATTGCTCATAGCTTTCCTTAGATTTGTCACAGAAGCCAACTCTATATGTTGTATAGAGCTTTTGTCTGCATCTTGTATATTTTGATTAATTTAATCCCCGTCTGAGCCAAGCTAAAACTCGCTGCCATGTTGCCTAATCTTGACTTACGACATAGGGAACAAAAAAATAACCCCCAAAATCCTGACATTATAATACATCAACCAGGACCACCCAGATGCACCATGGAGATGTGTTTAAAATGGGATGAAGCAAGCCAAGGAGGCCTCTGAGCAATGATCACACAAGGGGGAAAACAAAAAAAAATATTTTTTAAGCTCAATTCTGCAGAAGTGCTTCATGCATTTACTCCAGCGTCATCAACAAAGACAGCAGTTTAAATATAAACCTGAACAGCTCTTCACAACTGGGATGAAATGAAACCTGAAATGCAATCTGTTTTGTTAATCACTTCCACTTTGAGTCAGCTTTTAATCTACTGCGAAGGCCCGGTCCCCTTCCAGCCACCGTACTCCAGTGAAAATAGAACGAAGAGCTACAGACGCGTCGATGCTGTATATTTGGTATCTGGAGTGTCCTGTCCTTCTGGAGAATCTGTGCCAGGCTCACCGGTTTCCCTGGAGGATTGCGAAACGCTGTAACTGAGCACGAAGGCCCGGCTGAGTGCAGACGACGATGATCGCCGAGACCTTGGCCTGGAGCTTGAGAGAGTGTGCCTTGGCTGCAGATTCCCTTCTCCTTTCTCATATGTGTTTAAAGTTAAATATGCACAAGCCGCACTTTTGTAGGGTCTTAAAAGTTAAAATGCTCCCTTTCTTCGTTTTACAAAGCAGCAGCTTGTAAGAGTAGAGCAGCCTTGGGAAACCGTTGCACTTACTCTGGGTTGTCTGGATTTTTACCTTTACCATTAGCTAAAGTACAAAGTTTTAACTTAAAAAAATGTACAGGAAGCCTACCACCCGCACCCCACCCTCTCTGCTGAACTTTAAAATTGAATAAGGATCGCGGGCCTCTGTCATGCCTCTGGCTGTAGGTAAGAACCCGAATTCCTCAACCCCGCTAATTACATTCAGGAAATGGACGCATTTAGTAAAGCTGAGGACAGATAAATTATGTGAGCAGACAAAACCGGTGAACCGCACCACCTGCCCAGTCAACACACACCCTCTGACGTCCTCTGTTTGCACACACAGCTACCTCCTGCTGCACCCAGACTCACTGGCTTAGTTTTGTAGGTGTCTTTGTTGGAGGCTAGTGAGGGCCCAGAAAAGTGTGCCATTGGCTTGTGGTCCTTCACTGCAAAAGCACAGTGACGCTGTTGCATCATCAAACACTGGCCGCTAAGCTTTGGCTGCGAGCAGCTGCTTTTAAGGGTTAGTACAAAAACACAGAGAAATACCCTTCTTTTGAAGAATACAGAATTCACTTTGACTCATGCTTGAGGGTTGTAATTATACCCTGTAAGGCACGCATCAGCAAACTTTCTCCCTTGTCATACAAATGAGGCCTCTGTAGGATTTCACGTCTTGAGGCTCGAGTAGCTGTTGGGTTTGCGAAGGGGATTTTCACACTCAGTCTGAGACGAAGGTTAAACGCAGCGACGGTCCTGCTCGACTCACAGGCAAGACCTTCCAAGAATAGAACAATATTAAGTTTTCTGGAAAAGACTGCGACCCCAAACTGTTCGGTGTCTCTGTTTTGGCTGCTGGCAAATCTACCTCTCGAGTATTTTTGTTTTATCTGATTTGACTCCAAGCAGACAAATAGTTTTGTGTGTGTTTTGCGTACTGGATGTGTGTTGGCTTTTAACTGCAAGTTTGAACCGTCTAGTATGCAAAGAAATTAGGTCTTTCCATGGAGAATATCGGGATGTTGCATTAAATGATGCTTAATGGACGTGACTTTTGATTACTCAGAAATTTTGATTCTGAACTCTTAAATTGGTGTCCATTTACTTTGTGCTTTTCAACGCTGCTTCTATTTGGCCATGAAAGCGATTTGCTTGATTAGTCCTGTCTGTGTTTGAGTTAGTGTAGATAAACTCTTTTTTTTTTCTTTTTTTTTTTTTTTGCGTCAAAACTTTATTTTAAAAAAATGCACAGAGAAATTGATATTTGACTAAAAGCAACTCAGAAATCCCTTTTTATTTTTATTTTTTTTTGGACTTCTGAATGCGTTAGCTCCAAGAAGCCTCAAAGTTATATATATCAGTGAGAGGCTTTGAAATGTAATGAAATGAAAGCCCAGAGATTTAAGAAACTGTATTTGCTATGACTTCTCACCAGACGGTTTATTCTGGCTGTGAAAGAGCATGCAGATAACAGTCATTGTTCTTGTTTTAAACAACCCAGTTTTATTGCCACCGTGCTCTCACACATGTTGTGAAATCACTTCTGTTTAATATAAATAAAGAACGACCACTCAGGGCTGGAAGGTTAATTAACAAACATCATCTTTTATTACATCCTGATAGGTTTTATCAAAAATCTTTAACAAAACGTTTGATCAGAAGTCGGCCACAAAACTCAGACGTTGCATCTCCACCTAGCGATCAGAAATGAGCACAAACACGCCTAAACCCTCAGGCGCCTTTTGAGATCTTCTGGTCAAACATGCAGCAGATGTAGTGGATCAGCCTTGATCGCGTCCTCTTGTTCTTTGACTTCCTGTCTGCAAAATGAGAAATCCTTGAACACGCCGCTTAATCTGTCCTGGGACTGTCGGGGGGTGGGGAGCAAAGATTTCTTTTCCCCCTTCTTTATGTCTTGTTCCTCTTCTCTGCAGTAAAAGCAAATGCTGGCTGCCAAGTAGTGTAACTTGGAATGAGTGTACAGCGGGGAGAGACAGAGGAGGGAAGGGTTTGTGTGGATTTAGGCAATAAAAATGAATCATGAGATTCTGGCTCCATTTTCTGCAGAATGAGAAACAGAAATATCAAGAAGGATATTTGGTTTCTTCTGTTATATGTGGAGTTGTAGCCAATCATAGGAGGACATTTCAAGGGCATCTAAGGTTTGTTTATGATGGATTCACATGTTGTGCACCTGGAATCCTTCGCTGTCTTGGCTCCGTATGGATTCGCTTGTTTGGTCTCCGTCACGCATTACAGTCCCAACTGTGAGACTAGACTGAGCCCATAAGCAGGGTGGAGCTCATCAGAACATGGTTACATAACTCTGCGTTTTATGACCTCCTTTACTGGCTTTTGTAATAGACTGAGTTTTTAAGCTATACTGGGAAGAAAGAGGAGCGAACACAAAAAAAAAAGGTGTGGGGGGCAAGTTTCAATCCAGTCAGTGAGCCTGTCTGATAGTAAACCCACCAGGAGCAGAGTCAGCTGTTTTTGCAGCGCCTCACAATATGCGTCTTTGTTGGTTCCATATGAGAGGGGCTTTGTTCGGTCGGAGGCAAACCTGTGGAGGTTCAGCTGCAGCTGAAAGCTCAGGAAGCGAATGTGAATAAAGCTGTTAATCTCAAACTTTCAGTGCTCCTTTTAACTCTCGCCATAGCCTTCGGTTTGCTCGCTAATCTCCGTCCGTTGTCAACTCGCTCAAGCTTCAGGTGTGTTGGTGTTTTTGTGAATTTTTTTTGTTTCTGCCTGTTTTCCCCCCTTTCCTCACATATTGCAGGGCTGGGCAGGATAGAGTCAGTTCGTGTTCCACTGTTCTCATCTGTTTTTTATTTGACCGTCGGAGGTTTTCCAACTCAGATTGAACTCAAAGCAATTAGAGAGACGTCTTAATTCTCCAGCCTCTTCCTTTTATTCCTGCCCCACCGTGTCCCCAATTCCTCCCTGATTGCATTAAAGAAGGCTGTGGTCAAACTGGCCTAAATTATTGGAAGAAGGGTGGTGATTGAATGCACCAGCCGGGCTTTGATCTTCTGCGATTCCCGACTAAAAAATGGACAAAAGCAAAGAAGTGATTGGAGCTGTTGGCGCTTTGTTTATGCGATCAGAGCAAAGGCTCCCCAGGCTTGCCTTTGCATGCGAACTACACTGAGTGTGTATCTGCTGAGTGTTGAGTTAGTTTTTTGTTACCAGCTGCTGACTAAGAAGATAACAGCTTTCAAAGCTGATTGCATTCTTGGAGCTGGCAACCCATATTTAGAGAGACTTCTGATGACAAGGACAGAAGAAAGAAAAGGAGTTTTTTTTTTAAAGATGCTTTTCATAGTTTGCAACAGGATGGGTGTGTCTGTCTTTTTCTGTAGATTCAGACCGACTCACCTCGTTCTGGCAGTTTTTAACAGTTCAAACATTAGATTGCTGCAGCTTTACTGAGAACGTCACCCTAATCTCTCCCTGTTCCCCTTTCTCTTCTCTCTCAAACCACAGCGACGGCTTTGGCCGGGTTGGACATGATGCCGGGACAGATACCTGACCCTTCGCTCGCGGCAGGCTCCCTGCCCAGCCTCGGCCCGTTGGCGGGCATCTCGGCCACCACCCTCACCGACCAGCTAAAGCTGGCAGACTTTCACCAGCTCGGCACCATGCTGTCGCCGCTGCACTTCCTGGGGAGGCTGGGGAAGAGGCCACTGGCCATCAAGACGGAGGTGAGGAAATAATGTGAAGCAAACAAAGGGACTTTGATCAATTGCCCTCAGATCAGCATACTTATAACACGCAGGTAGTGACTGTCCTTGTATGTTTACTTGCAGATGGACGAGGATGAAGAAAGAAGGAAACGAAGACGAGAGAAAAACAAAGTAGCCGCAGCACGATGCCGAAACAAAAAGAAGGAACGCACCGACTTCCTCCAAAGGGTGGGTTCATGACTCAGCCCCATGTACCAAGTAACAGCAGAGAAGTCGGGGGCCAAGAATAAACAGACTTTGTTTCACAAAGCTTCACAAGTATTTTAAGGCAGCTCTACATCAGCAGAAGGATCCGTGAAATGTTTTCACTTCAGTTTTGTTTAACTAGTTTTATTTCTGTATTCATATACAAACTTACTTTCGGAAAAATACAAACTTGAAAACAATTTGAAGTGAATATAGAAAACTCCACGATTAAAGAAAGAGCAGGAAGAAGGCAGATATCTTATATAGTCTGTTTCTACTCATTTTACAATGGAATAAATGCAGATGACCATCTTTCCTTAAACGTATTTACAGAGCAAACCTCAAGAAAATCTTAATGAAAAAAAACTATTGCATACATTTCTAATATATCATTATTTTTTTAATAGGGCCGGTAATTTGTATAACATGACAAAAAAATCTGTTATTTAAATACTTAAATGTCAATATATAAATAAAAACAAAATAGGGTCCTTGTGGGACTCATCTCTAAATCCATTGTGATTTGAAATGAAACAAAATGTTTTTACAAACCATTTTCAAGCACTATAGAAATTAGTGGGAGCAATAACACGTCTATATTTACCAAAGTAACATTTATCACTATATTTAAAAAGTGGAGTTACATTTTTAATTTCATTTTTTTCCCTGATATGCACCACACTGAAAATGATAAATTACTTTATAAAAGTAAAACGTTTTGATTACGCAGTCATTAAAAAAAACTATAGCACGTTGCACTAAAATCCGCACATTCTTTGTTTTGTCTCGTTATTATTAAAACGTAATTTTTACTAGCCTCTGCAAGAAAAACATTTCTGTTTCCTAATATTCCTATTTCCCCCTCCACAGTTAATCTAATGGTTCCGTGTCTTTCTTTAGGAATCGGAGCGTCTGGAAATGGTGAACTCGGAGCTGAAGGCCCAGATCGAGGAGCTCCGTCTGGAGAGGCAGCAGCTGATGGTGATGCTCAACCTCCACAGGCCCACCTGCATAGTGCGGACCGACAGTGTAAAAACACCAGAGAGCGAGGCCAACCCACTGCTGGAGCAGCTGTCCGCCGAAACCAAGTGAAACCTGGGAGAGCAGAGGGCTCAGAAGGTCCTTAAAGCTGAACTTGGACTGCTGAGGCAGACATCTGAAGAAAAACCTGACTGGCAAAATTATTCTGAATGAGCACTTGAGCTCCAGGTTGGAGACTTTTGCCCAAAGATCTGAGGGTGTGGGGCTTCCTCAGTACTGCTGCATGGAGCTGGCTCGGTCCATTGGGAGACTGGAAACACCCACTGTGCCTGTCATGTTGTCACTTCATCCATCTTTCCTCAAAGGGACCAATGGAAGTAGAAGATACGGCTGGAGAAAGGCCAGAGGATTCACACTAACAGCAACATGGTGCTCTGTTACCAAAGCCCTGGGTAGATTGTTAGGAGGCTCACAAAGGTTTGCAGTCTTCCTACGTATTCTAGTCATATTACACAGGTGTAGAGTATTTAGCTTACAATACCCAGTACAAATACACCAGTGGGAGTACAGTTTGTTTTTTTATTAATTCAGCATTTTATACTCTGCCTCGACGATGGCAGGTACCGGTTGATCCGATTCGTGGTGGCGCTGGCGTCATGAAAAGCACATATTCACAAATTGTTTACACACTTATTTTTTAGACTTGTGTTTTCCTCATTGTACTTGTTTTATACCGCTTTGTATACATGAAACATATGAAATGCGTGTTAATCACTTGACGTGATTTTTTTCCGTCTGTCCTAATCTGCGTCGGGCTGTCGGACAGCTGTGAAAAGAAGCAGCTAAGTGTCTGTTCTGCATCTGTATCTATGTACGAACCTGCATATCCTGAATAGATTAAAGTTTATTTTCTAACTAAGTGGAAGAACATGCCGTTGTTATTTTTTGTAACGCTTCTGATATGCAAACATCAAGTTTTAGAGTCTCGTCATCATGACTCCATCACGATCAAATATCAAAAGTTTGGTAATCACATTTTCTTCCACATAAGCATACTGCCAGAATGAGGTCTCTACTTTGATTTGCACAACTCTGGGAAAGACTGTCACGTTTTCATTTCCTTCTCTCTTGATTGCTCATTTTATATTCCTTGGATCAGCAGGAAAAACATCAGAAATGTGCCGACATAACAGATGTTTAACTAACTAGGATCACCTTTCACTCTGCTACTTACTGCCAATCACTGATTGCCTCTTCCAGATACTTTGAGTAAATCTCTGAGCTGAAAGCTTATACTGAATGGCTAATATCCAGAATTTCACACTGCTCCTTATGGGAAACGATACTATTCAGCTGCAAGAATGCTTGCATGGGCTCAGGAAATCCTCTGAAGATTTGTCGGTGAATAGTTTGTTGCTGTATCCGCAGATCCAAAATAAAACCACAATGTGAAAAGAAAAAAGTTATCCACAGCTGATATGCATGGGCCCAAGCTAATGGTTTTAATCTACAATATTATAAGCATATGTATTGCAGTGAATCCATAATTCTACCAGACAATGTAGCCATCTTTCATTACTGCCTAAGCATGTGGTATCATGGTATGCTGCCCAGCCACCATGTATGGTTGTGCACCCCTGCTCTGCAGTATGAGAACAACATTTCAGGTGTTGCTTGAAGAATAAAACTGATAAAAAAGTAAATGAGGCATCGGACTGTTGAAAAGCAGAAACGCTACATTAGACAGGAACGGCTAAGTAGTCTACTTTCAAAAACAATTTGCATCTCAGTTCCCGAAACACAGCCCCAACTCAAAAACTCCCTACTGCTCAAATCACATCAAGGCAAATTATTTACATGAAATAAATAAAACAAAGTAATTGACTTCACAGCAGTTGAGCATTTAAAAAGCTGGAGGCAGAAAGTTGTGTAGCCATTCGGCGGTTCTGCCTGCTTGATGGAAGCAGTTCAAAAAGTGCACGAAGAAGGTGTGAGGGGTTTCTGCTAATGTTCTGATCCATGTTCCTGTAGCAGATGTGAAACAGGTCCTGGTGGGGAAAATCCAATCACCTTTTCAGCTCCATACTCCTCTGAAGGGATTATCACACTGACCCTACAGATTTCAGCTGTTAAACTAATTTATCATTAGAGTCAGGCTGTGAAAACCATGAAATAACATTGGTGTAGTCTAATTAAAGAGCTGTTTCTTAATTTTTTCCCCACGCCGGTTTCATTTTAAAATTCAAAAATCTCACAGAACCTGATGGGATTTTTTTTAAAGCACAATGCAAGCTCTTTGTTTCCCTTTATCTGCTTGGAAATATTTTAAAAAGTAGATGGTGTCTATCTCTAGTGGTCGTTTAGCAAGAGGTAAACCAATTAACTTAAACTGTTCGTTTTTTTGGGAGACTGTGGGAGGAAGCCAGAGTACCCGGTGAGAACCCATAAATGTACGGGGAGAAGATGCAAACTCGATGCACATTTCGTGCGTCTGTTTATGTGTGAAGGTTCCTTTGTTGTACAAAGAGAAGCCTGATGGTGAAAATGAACATTATGACTGAGACTGATGGTCAATATCGCCATCTAGTGGACACTTTTAGGACCTTCACAAAGGAGACATCAACCCTGTTCTGTAACAAGACAGAACAAAAGTCCATTTTATAAAGAAATTATGTTTTTCTGCCGTTTGGATCTTTTTAACATTAAAATAATAATAAAAAAACTTTAGACAGGCATTGTTTCATACTTTCCAAACAATTAAGGGAATTTCATTTTGGTCTTTTTAGGTGTTAAAAGACAAAGTTCAGGTTTTCCAGAACCTGTAGACCCTAGAGTGGGGTTTGCCATCCTGGGTCTGTTTTCCAGAGCGATTTGCATGGATATGCATGAATGACAGTGAATACCTTTATTATTCACTCTGTCTCCAAGACTGAATCTAGCCACACCATGGAAGAGGCTAATTTCAGCTTGTATCAAATTGCATCAAGGATCGTATTTTACAGTCATGAGCTGTATCTCTTCACTGAACACAGATGGAATGGTAAATCAAGAAGTCAACTTTTTGGCTTAGCTCTTTCTCCACCACGACAGACAGGAGCAGCACCCACATCCCTGTAGACGAGACCCTGATGAATCCCGCTCCATTTTACCGTCACTTATTAAGGAGGAACCAAGCTATTTGAACTCCTCCTCTCGAGGTAGAGAGTGAACTATTTCCTCAGATTTAAAGGCCATTTTAACATTTTATAACTATTTTTTTCACAATAAACAGTTTGGGTAATATGAATTTCTGTGTATATCAATGGCATATACTGTATGTGATAGATCAACTAAAGCAGTGCATCACTGTGATGCAGAAAGAAAATGACATGGTTTAAAACTGGAAAGAACCTGAAAATTTACCAATTTAGACTAGAATAGAAAACTTTGTCTTTACACAGACATACAAACAGTAAAAGACCAAGATCACATATACACTCAACAAAAATATAAACGCAACACCTTTGTTTCTGCTCCCATTTTTCATGAGATGGACTTAAAGATCTAAAATTCATTCCAGATACACAATATTACCATTTCTCTCAAACATTGTTCACAAATCAGTCTAAACGTGTGATAGTGAGCACTTCTGCTTTGCTGAGATAATCCATCCCACCTCACAGGTGTGCCACATCAAGATGCTGATCTGACATCATGATTAGTGCACAGGTGTACCTTATACTGCCCACAATAAAAGGCCACCCTGGAATGTGCAGTTTTTTGCTTTATTGGGGGTCTGGGGACTCAGAACCGGTCAGTATCTGGTGTGACCACCGTTTGCCTCATGCAGTGCAACACATGTTCTTCGCATAGAGTTAATCAGATTGTCAATTGTGGCCTGTGGAATGTTGGTCCACTCCTCTTCAATGGCTGTGCGAAGTTGTTGGATATTAGTGGGAACTGGTACATGCTGTCGTATACGCCGGTCAAGCACATCCCAAACATGCTCAATGGGTGACATGTCTGGTGAGTATGCTGGCCATGCAAGAACTGGGACATTTTCAGCTTCCAAGAATTGTGTACAGATCCTTGCAACATGGGGCCGTGCATTATCTTGCTGAAACATGAGGTGATGTTCATGGATGTATGGCACAACAATGGGCCTCAGGATCTCATCACGGTATCTCTGTGCATTCAAAATGCCATCAATAAAATGCACCTGTGTTCTTCGTCCATAACAGATGCCTGCCCATACCATAACCCCACCACCACCATGGGCCACTCGATCCACAACATTGACATCAGCAAAGCGCTCACCCACACGACGCCACACACGCTGTCTGCCATCTGCCCTGAACAATGTAAACCGAGATTCATCCATGAAGAGAACACCTCTCCAACGTGTTCCAGACGCCATCGAATGTGAGCATTTGCCCACTCAAGTCTGTCACGTCGACTAGCTGGAGTCAGGTCAAGACCCCGATGAGGACGACGAGCATGCAGTTGAGCTTCCCTGAGACGGTTTCTGACAGTTTGTGCAGGAATTGTTTGGTTATGCAAACCAATTGTTTCAGCAGCTGTCTGAATGGCTGGTCTCAGGCGATCTTGGAGGTGAACCTGCTGGATGTGGAGGTCCTGGGCTGGTGTGGTTACACGTGGTCTGCGGTTGTGAGGCCGGTTGGATCTATTGCCATATTCTCTGAAACGCCTTTGGAGACGGCTTATGGTGGAGAAATGAACATTCAATGCACGAGCAACAGATCTGGTTGACATTCCTGGTGTCAGCATGCCCATTGCACGCTCCCTCAATGCTTGTGGCATCTGTGGCATTTTGCTGTGAGACAAAACTGCACATTCCAGGGTGGCCTTTTATTGTGGGCAGTATAAGGTACACCTGCGCACTAATCATGATGTCAGATCAGCATCTTGGTGTGGCACACCTGTGAGGTGGGATGGATTATCTCAGCAAAGCAGAAGTGCTCACTATCACACATTTAGACTGATTTGTGAACAATGTTTGAGAGAAATGGTAATATTGTGTATCTGGAATGAATTTTAGATCTTTAAGTCCATCTCATGAAAAATGGGAGCAGAAACAAAGGTGTTGCGTTTATATTTTTGTTGAGTGTAGCTGAACTAAAATCACACACATTGATACTTAAAAAGAACAATTATAAAATCCCTATAGAAATTCCTTTCCTGTTAAGGGCTGTGATTGCAGGTGGAATGAATGATTTTTTTATAGACTTTTTTATTTATTTTTTGCCAGTGGGACTTTGTATCTCCTGCCTGATGGGAGAAGACTGAAAGAATGATGGAGGGGATGAGAAGGATCCTGGTTTTCCTGATCACAGAGCGCTCATACCTACAGATAGACCACTGGAGTTTGTGTTGAACCAATTATTTTGTCCGCTTGAACTGCAATCCGTGAGTTTTATTTTCTGTTTACTGGTGAGAAAGTTGTAAAGGATGTGATATTAAAGGTGTGAATGGATTCTAAAAGTGACCGGTAAACCATGATGAAAATCTTTTTCCTGACATTAAAAAATTCCTTAACTTCCAGAGGAGATAGAAGCGCTGGAGTGCTTTATTCTAAATTAAGTGTGAGTGCATTTGGAAAGACAGACGAGTGTCCATCTGTGTGCCTAAATATTTAAAATACTCCACCTGTTCAATCTGCTCTCCCTGAATAGACAAGGGTTTCAAAAGCTGAGATGTAGTTGCTGCTCTGTCTCTACCTGCACAGCACAACTCCCTTGTCTTTGAAATATTTAGTTCAGGTGATTTTTCACTGAAGGTTCTCACCAGGTCATCCATTACAAGTTGGTACTGGGTAAGAGCCTCCATACTGTCCATGTGGGCCACCAGGGCCACATCATCAGCATATCTTAAAAACTAATCCCCTCCCTGCTACATGTAATGTCATCTGTGTAGATAGAGAACGGAATTAGGGATAAAACACACCCTTGGGGATGCCCTGTGTTTAAAATTAATTTACTGGACTTAAAACCATTTAAAAACACCTTCTGTGCCCTAGAATTTAAAAAGTATCTTATCCATAAAATCAAGGTGGGATGGATCTGTAACTCCAGGAGACAGTGCAGCAGAGTATCAGGTTTTACAGTGTTAAAAGCAGAGAAAAAGTACATAAATAAAAGCCGAGTGTGTGGTTGTGCAGAGTCCATGTTTAAAAGAGTCAAACTCACATCCTCTAGCCCTCGTTTTGCCCTATAGGCCAACTGGAGCGGATCCAGATTTTCAGACAGCATGTGTGACAAAAAAATCACTCTCAACTCTTTCCATGCATTTGCAGAGTACTGATGTGAGGGCCACAGGCCTGAAGTCTTTTGTGTCTTTAGCATAGGCCTTCTTGGGAATCGGGATAATTGAGGACTCCTTCCACAGCCTGTGAACACAGCCAGAGTCCAGAAGAAGCTGGAACAGTCTGGTGACGACCGCACCCAGCTGTGCAGCGCAGCCTTTGAGCACCCTGCCCCCGAGCCTGTCAGGGCCCGAGCCTTTTTACAGGTTCACTTTTTGCAAGATGGAGGTCACCAGCTGTTCATAAACAATAAGGTCTTGATTGTTGGTCTGACTGTTAAAATGAAAGCTTTCTATTGATTTGTTTTTATTGTACCTACTGAAGAACATGTTCAATTCTTCTGCAAATAAGGCAAGGTCTGTGCAGCCTGTTGCAACTGGTTTAGTAACCCAGCCCACCATTATTTAATCTGCAAAGTACTTCAATCAGATTGGGTATAAAATGTCTGTGAACGTGAACATGAGTTTTAGTAATTTCCACAGATTCTCAATTGGATTTGATTTTGGACTTTGACTGTACCGTCCCAACACATGAATACTGTATGCTTTGATCTAAACTGTCTGATCGCAGCTCTGGCTGCATGTTTGAGGTTGTTGTCCTGATGAAGGCAAACATTCATCCCAGGCTCCAGTCTGTTGCAGTCTTTAACAGGTTTTCTTCCAGTATTGCTCTGTATTTACCTTCATCCATCTTCCCAGAACCTCTAACCAGCTTTTAGATAAAAAATGTAAACAACCATGAATCATTTTGCTTCTCCTTCACAATTATCGACTACTTTGTTTGTCTGTAACTTAGAATCCCAATAAAATGCATTAAAGTATTGTTGTAGTAATATCAGAGCTGATGCACAAATCCAAAGGGGATGTGCACAACTAACAGCTGTGTCCAAACAGCAGCTTTTTGCTTCTTATTACTCTACACGTAAACCTCTGACACCGACCAGCAGCGTGGGCCCCGTGAACGCCGTCGCTTCTCGACCACAGGGTTCGCCGCTCTGTTCTCCGAATCCAGAGCAATCTTCAGGTATGACAACAGAACAAGAGTGGGAAGAAAAACAGAGCTGGGGTCCACATCAAAAGGAGCGAGCGAGCTGAAGAATAGGGCCAGATGCTGCTGAATGAATGGTGTGAATGAAGCAGTTTGTAAAGGAAAGAGCAGGCTCATGAATAGGGATGTTGAGCATTACTTATGCAGGTGCTGCAGAGCCGGATTAGAAGGGTGTGCTGGTGAATTGTCTCAAGGTGTGATATCCAATTGGTTTCTGTCAGGTGGCTCTAGTGGCAACAAGGAGACAATGCCATGAATGTACCTCTTCTTTGTGTCATGTGTAAATGGCTTTATTTGCAACTATTGTTCAACAATTCAGTACTTTACAATCATCATGGGCATGAATCTACTAATTTGGGGCTTCCAATGATCTTTTTTTACACATTTTCTTTCACGGGTAGAGAGAATTCTGAGATTTTAAATGACATTTAAAAGCAAACAACTTTGAATTTATTTTATATTTTCTCGAATTCGCTCGGAGTACAAAATTATACATAAAATCACCTAACCTCTCAATGTCACTAAATTAAACGGCAAGGTGACTTTTTGTTAGGAATCATGTCTTAGAGTTTTACATTAACATGGAGTGAGGGGATGCTGATCAACAAGGTAATTCAAGGTGCTTTACAGGATCAGGGGGTAAAGTAAAAACAGCAATAAAGCATAAAACACACACATAGCATATGACACGTAGAAACATTACTCTAGAGCAGACATGAATTTAGGATAAAGTAAAAACAGCAATAAAGCAAGAAGCATACACAAAACATATGATACATGAAAACATTACTCAGATGCAGCTCTAAACAGATTATTTTTTTAGTCGTGATTTAAAAGAACTCAGTGTTTCAGCAACTTTGCAGTTGTCTGGAAGTTTGTTCCAGATTAGAGGAGAATAGAAACCGAAAGCTGCTTCTCCATGTTTGGTTCTGATTATAGGAATGATTAGTCGACTAGAATTAGAGGACCTGAGTGGTCTTGGGGGTTGGTATAGTAACAGTAGATCTTCAAAATCCTTTGGTGCTAAGCCATTCAATGATTTATAAACTAGTAGGAGTATTTTAAAGTCTATTCTCTGAGCTACAGGGAGACAGTGTAAGGACTTTAGAACTGGGGTGATGTGCTCTACTATCCTGGTTCTAGTGAGGACACGAGCAGCAGCGTTCTGGATCAGCTGCAGCTGTCTAATTGACTTTTTAGGCAGACCTGTGAGAACCATGTTGCAGTAATCAATCCCACTAAAGATGAACGCATAGATGAGTTTTTCGAGGTCCTGTTGCGACATCAGTCCTTTGATCCTAGAAATGTTCTTCAGGTGATAGAAGGCTCTTTATTGCCTTTTTGTGACCCTGGAGGTTCAGGTCTGAGTCCATAACTACACCTAAGTTTAGGGCCTGATCAGTAGTTTCTAGGTGTATTAACTGAAGCTGTGTGCTCACTCTTGATTGTTCCTCTTTAGGTCCAAAAATAATTACTTTACTTTTAATTAGTTTTGTTTCTATTCAGCCGGTGAAAATTATGGCACATCCATCCATTGATTTGCTCGATGCATTCACTTAGGGTTTGGATGGGTTCAAAGTCACCTTGTGACATTGTAATGTAATGTATCTACTGCCACCGTCATAATTTTAAACCCAACACTGTATTACCTTTCAAGCGTGGTGGTAGCATGAGACTAGCCCCACAGCATGATACTACCACCAACACTCTTGACACGTAATAAAATAGTGTTGGTAGTATCATGCTGGGGGCTAGTGTGCTGCCACCACCATCATTTTATAACACTATAATAGTTGCAAAGCATGGTGGTGGCAGAAGTCTAGCACCATCACATGATACTACCACCAAAATGGTTTACAGTTGGCATAGTTTTAGAAGTTGGACAAGGAGCTCCGACTTTGTTTTGTCTGACTCTAAAACCTTTTCAAGTATATATTTGACTTGTCCATGTAAGCAACTGCAGTTATTTAGAAAGACCTTCCAAACTTGTGTAAATCTACAGTTCTTTGTTGATCTTCAGGGAGTTCCTTTGACTTTCTAAAGGTTTAAGAGTATTAATCAATTTAATGAGGACTGCTTAAACAACTCTTTTTTTATATTTCAGCAACGATAAATTACCAACTTAAGTTAATCATGATCTCCAACAAGAAGTACTTGTCAAGTTGAAAGACGTTGGAGAACCTTCAGCACCACTTATTAAAACATTTATTGGAGTCTGTGTGGAGAAATCCACAATAAATTCAAGTTGAACACCCTGTTTGTGTTTTTATGCTCCTTATGTTGTAGTTTTCAGTATATCTGCACACAGGTCAGCAGGTAGTTTGCCATGTTATTCTTGTCAGCTTCCTACAGGGTATGGTGTATTGTCTCCTAATTTATATATAAAAAAAGACTTGATAGTAGTTCTGAATCTGTGAAGCTGTCGACCTGAAGCTGACCAATCAGAAATGTTCCTGATGCTTAAATGCGAAACATAAAACAGAGTGCTTAAAACTAAAACAAAACAGCTTCTGAGACATTCAGAATATCTATTTAGACGAAGAAACACTTTAAATTATCATACACAGTTCTTATAAAATGGAATTGAAATAATTAGCCTATTTAGGAGAGAAGCAAAACAGAATAATTTAGGTAAATTATCTCTCTGATGTGGCTTAATGAAAACAAACACCTAGCTGCCAATTTCTGATGGGCCATCTTTCATCTGAATGGACACAAAGACTTGAAACCCACGTCTTATTGAACAGTCTGATTGTAAATTCACAGATTTGGCCAAATTTCCAAGACAAACATAAAAAACCTGCCAACAAACCCTCTCAGATATCTATGCACCGCCGGCACACGCTGCCAATTAACATGATCTCAAAAGCGCTAATGGAATCTTGAGCCATCATAAAGGTAAATAATTAAATTAAAGGGGCTCTTGTGTCATTGTTCACTGTATTCGGACCCATTAGGACCTCCAGTATTCTCATGGTAATTGAATGTTTCTAGGTTTTTTTGTGTGTCTCATAACGAATTCTGTGTTTTCCCTCCAAACGGAGTTGTTCAGACATTTGTGTAGGGTCTGGCAGAGAAACAAAGACGTACATTAGGAGCTATTGTCACCCTCTTCCCTGCGATTATTAAAGTAAACATGAAACCCTGAAGAGGCATCATACACAGCTGCACACACTTGAGCTTGTATTTGTGAAGTGGGAGAAAAGGCCAAGCAACCCTCAAGACTTTGTCAGAGATGATCCCATTATTCGAAGCATCTCAAGAGTCGAGGGGCGCTGTGCGGGCTGATGGGGCTTTGAAGATCCATCGTTTGGCACACAGCTCATCTGCCTGATCAGAACTGGGGGAGCGGGACAGATTTGGCACGAGATAAAATGTTTCAGCAAAGATTGACAAATGAGGTGCTTGCTACCTGAGGCTCATGCTTTCATTTTTGCCACCACTATACTTCCAAGTCCTTTAGAAAAACAGAAGACTGTTCTTAGAATGTAAATGTTCTGTTTGTCCAACAGGTCTCCAAATAACATTTTCACTGTTAATAATTATGATGAATCTAAACTCAAACCAGAGAATCTAATTTCAAAGCAGAAAAAAACAGTAACACAAAACTCTCCAGTATGACTGGCATTTCAAGTGAATACGTCTCCAAATCCATTAAAATAAATGGTCCGTATGGAGACCCAAGTTGTGACTTTTTGCAGCAGTTCTCAGACTGCGCTGTGAGCTTTGGACAATCTTTTTAAATTATTATCTGTTGTACCATCTTTCGACTTGTGTGTAACGGCAGGATAAATGCGAGTCCTTGTCCAGTCTTGTTTGTAAAAGCTCAAAGTGTCACTGCTCTGACTGCAGATATGGGCAAAGTTAGCCAAATAGCTCATTTTCTACTTGTTCCTTTCTTTATTCTTTTCTATTTCCTAAGTATTGGATATCAACACACATCTGCCTAACTTTATTTGAATGTTCTCTCCTCTTTTCCATTTTGAAGAGTGGTTAAAAAAAACAAGTCTCTGTGTCACATCATATTTACCACCTAGGGTAACAGGAAGTTGTGGATTACAAAATAAATGCTCCTAGTCACTATGATTAACTAAAAAAAATTAAGTTGCTATTATTTTAAAGGAACTGCCAATGCTCGCAATGATTGAGCCACCAAGGATTTTGCTAAAAACAATTATCTATTCATGTAAAATGTTCTCTTTTTTTGCCCTCATTTAAAAAGCTAGATTTAAAAAAAAATGTCCAGTGTCCAAAATGTCCAAACTTTGCAGCTCCAATAAAATACCAATTTAACTGAAAGCTTTTTACACATATTTTGGTACTGAGAATAAACTACTTTAATGAAAGATTAATTTTATATTATGGCTTTTTAAACATCTTTACAACTTGTGCTGTATAAGATTTACTTACAAAATGTGTCTTGCAACATTAGAAAACAATAACTGATAAAAGAGAAGAAGTTCTGTGACCTTCCAGCACTTGAGCCGCGGCCCACAAAAATACAACATCCGTCCATTTGAGTTTTAGGGAGGTTACACCACCTGAATTCTTCCTACAGTTACACTGAGTTTCTAAAAAATGAAGCACTTTGCAGGCTGCTTTAGGTGTTTCTTGGTTTGATGGGTTCATCTAGTGCATCCGTTTTTAAAGAGTATTTTTAAAGAGTAATGAGGTGTTTGCAATATCTTCTACCACTGCTTTGATCCTGCGCAAGAAAGTGACTGCTTCCCTGCCATCGATGAGCCGATGGTCGTACGTCAGCGCTACATACATCATGGGTCGGACCTCAACCTGCCAAGACAGATAGCTTTTTTACTGTCTTTATACAGTACCTATAAAAAGTATTCAACCCCATGGATGTTTTCCCCGATATTGCTATTACTAATCAATTGAGGTCAGCAAAATTTGGCTTTATTTATTTATTTTTTTTACAAAAAAAAATAATTTCTAAAAAAAGCACACAAAAAATACTTTCATGTCAACGTAAAAACAGATTTCTACAAAATAATGACAAATAATAAAACAACCATTAAAAATTTATTGCATAAACATTCACCCCCTTTAAAGTGACTGACCTAATTCAACAGAGGTCCAGCCAATTGGTGCTAGTAGTTCCAGTTCCACAATGAGTGGAATAGAAATCACCTGACTGCAGTGATTGGTCTTAAGTGATTGTATTATAAAAACGCCTGTGTCTGGAAGGTCCATTCACAGGTTAATCAATATTCCTGGCTACCATTGAAAAAATGAAGACAGAAAACACTCCAAGCAAATCAGAGAAAAGGCTAATGAAAAATATGAGTCAAGGGATGGATACAAAACAATCTCCAAGGCACTGAACATCCCCTGGTGTTCAGTTAAATTCATCATCAAGAAATGGAAGGAACATGGTACATGTGTAAATGTGCTTAGATAAGTCCGTCGTAACAAACTGAGAGACTGTACAGGAAGGAGAGAGGCAACCAGGACACCTCTGACTTCGCCAGAGGAGTTACAAGCTTCAGCAGCTGATGGGAGAAACTCTGTATACAACAACTGATGCTTTGTCTGGTTCTTTATCAGTCAAAGCTTTATGGGAGAGTGGCAATGTTGAAGAAAACTCCTATCAAGTCCCAGCTAGAGTTTGCCAAAAGGCATGGGGGAGACTCCATGGTCAAGTGGAAGAAGGTTCTTTGGTCTGATGAGACCAAAATGGAGCTTTGTGGGCATCAGACAAGATGCCATGTGTGGAGGACACCAGACATCATCACAAACACACCATCCCAATGTGAAGCATGGTGGTGGCAGCACCATGCTGTGGGGATGCTTCTCAACAGCAGGCCCTGGAAGGCTTGTAAAGGTAGAAGGTAAAATGAACGCAGCAAAAATATAGGGAAATCCTGGAGGACAATTTGTTTCCATCTGCAAGAGAACTGCAGCTTCAGAGAATCTCTATTTGCCAGCAAAACAATGACCCGAAGCATACAGCTACAGAGAAATGGGTTGAAGACAACAAGGTGGATGCTCTGGAGTGGTCAAGTCAAAGCCCAGACCTCAAGCCGACAGTTTGTGGCTGGGCTTGAAAAGGGCTGTTCACAACAAATCCCCAATGCAACCTGACAGAGCTCGAAGAGTTTTGCCAGGAAGAATGTAGAAAAAAAGTGTCCAGATGTGCATCCCTGATTGTGACATAACCACACAGATTCCAAGTTCTGATTGTAACCAAAGGTGCATCTACTAAATATTGACTTGAAGGAGTTGAATATTTATGCAATCACTTCATTTCTGTTAAATATTTTTATTTGTCATATTTTGTAGAAATCCGTTTGACAATAAAATTTTGTTAATCGTGATCGTATTGTAAAAACCATAAAAAAGGTAAAACATCCCAGAGGAGGAATACTTTTAATAACAAATATTTGTTATGTATTGTGAATTTCTCCCCTAAAGGTTGATTGTTTTCTTCTTCTCAGCAGACCTCACCTTTCCATTTATGGCCACAGGTCTGTCGAAGATGCCATGCAAGCCAAGAATGGCCGACTGTGGGGGGTTAATGATGGGCGTGCCGAACATGGAGCCAAACACTCCACCGTTGCTAATGGTGAACGTTCCTCCATCCATATCCTCAACAGCAAGCTCATTTTTACGAGCCTGAGGAGAAAGAGAGTCACTGGCTTCTCAGAACTGTGTAATAACATTTTTTTTCTTTGCAGTTTAAGACGTTTACCTTTTCTCCCAGAGCATTTATGGCTTTCTCAATCTCAGCAAAGTTCATGGCCTCAACATTACGTAGCACTGGTACTACAAGTCCCTACAAGGTAAAAGGCATGAAACAGTGAAACTACATCAGATTTAGATGAAGTCAAAGTTATCCAGAATTCTTCATTTTTAAATATTAGAAGCCATACTTTTGGAGTTGCCACAGCGATGCTAATGTCCACGTAGTCTCGGTAGATAATCTCTTTGGTTGCTTCATCAATAACTGTAGGAAGATGACATATTGGGTATGCAAATTAATGATATAGCAAGTTTGACTATAACACTAATGCTCGGCCCGACAAAGGTCATCTGTTACAGTGCATTGGAAAGTGTTCAAACCTCTTGAACTATTCCACATTTTATCAAACCAAATTGGGATTGTATATGGCAGATCAACACAAATTAGAGCATGGTTGAGAAGTGTAGTTTTTCATAAGTAAAAGATTGAAAGGAAGCATCATGCTGTCGGGGTTGCTTTTCTCCACCAGGAATAGAGAAGTTGGCAAGAGCAGATAGAAAGATTAATTTAAATACACTACCGTTCAAAAGTTTGGGGTCACCCAAACAATTTTGTGTTTTCCATGAAATGTCACACTTATTCACCACCATACGTTGTGAAATGAATAGAAAATAGAGTCAAGACATTGACAAGGTTAGAAATAAGGATTTGTATTTGAAATAAGATTTTTTTTACATCAAACTTTGCTTTCGTCAAAGAATCCTCCATTTGCAGCAATTACAGCATTGCAGACCTTTGGCATTCTAGCTGTTAATTTGTTGAGGTAATCTGGAGAAATTGCACCCCACGCTTCTAGAAGCAGCTCCCACAATTTGGATTGGTTGGATGGGCACTTCTTGCGTACCATATGGTCAAGCTGCTCCCACAACAGCTCAATGGGGTTCAAATCTGGTGACTGCGCTGGCCACTCCATTACCGATAGAATACCAGCTGCCTGCTTCTTCTCTAAATAGTTCTTGCACAATTTGGAGGTGTGTTTTGGGTCATTGTCCTGTTGTAGGATGAAATTGGCTCCAATCAAGCGCTGTCCACTGGGTATGGCATGGCGTTGCAAAATGGAGTGATAGCCTTCCTTATTCAGAATCCCTTTTACCCTGTACAAATCTCCCACCTTACCAGCACCAAAGCAACCCCAGACCATCACATTACCTCCACCATGCTTAACAGATGGCGTCAGGCATTCTTCCAGCATCTTTTCAGTTGTTCTGCGTCTCACAAACGTTCTTCTTTGTGATCCAAACACCTCAAACTTGGATTCATCCATTCACAACACTTTTTTCCAGTCTTCCTCTGTCCAATGTCTGTGTTCTTTTGCTCATCTTAATCTTTTTCTTTTATTGGCCAGTCTCAGATATGGCTTTTTCTTTGCCACTCTGCCCTGAAGCCCAGAATCCCGCAGCCGCCTCTTCACTGTAGATGTTGACACTGGTGTTTGCGGGTAGTATTTAATGAAGATGCCAGTTGGGGACCTGTGAGGCGTCTGTTTCTCAAACTAGAGACTCTAATGTACTTATCTTCTTGCTCAGTTGTGCAACGCGGCCTCCCACTTCTTTTTCTACTCTGGTTAGAGCCTGTTTGTGCTGTCCTCTGAAGGGAGTAGTACACACCGTTGTAGGAAATCTTCAATTTCTTAACAATTTCTCGCATGGAATAGCCTTCATTTCTAAGAACAAGAATAGACTGTCGAGTTTCAGATGAAGGTTCTCTTTTTCTGGCCATTTTGAGCGTTTAATTGACCCCACAAATGTGATGCTCCAGAAACTCAATCTGCTCAAAGGAAGGTCAGTTTTGTAGCTTCTGTACCGAGCTAAACTGTTTTCAGATGTGTGAACATGATTGCACAAGGGTTTTCTAATCATCAATTAGCCTTCTGAGCCAATGAGCAAACACATTGTACCATTAGAACACTGGAGTGATAGTTGCTGGAAATGGGCCTCTATACACCTATGTAGATATTGCACCAAAAACCAGACATTTGCAGCTAGAATAGTCACTTACCACATTAGCAATGTATAGAGTGTATTTCTTTAAAGTTAAGACTAGTTTAAAGTTATATTCATTGAAAAGTACAGTGCTTTTCCTTCAAAAATAAGGACATTTCAATGTGACCCCAAACTTTTGAACAGTAGTGTAAATTCAGAGCAATCCTGTTAGACTGCAAAGGACTTAAGACTGGATCCAGTAAAAAGCAATTAAGTTTGTGGTTTTAATATGAAAAAATGTGGAAAAGTATAAAGGGTACAAAATACCTCTGAAAGTCATTTACCATGGCAGTGTTTGGGTCTCCTCAGATGCATGTTGCTTGTATTAACTTACCAGCGTTGACAGCAGGTTGATCCATCAGAGCATGTGAAGCCGCCTTAGCAAAAGCAGACATAAAACCCAGTTTGATGTTGTGCTTCAGTAAGAAAGCCTCCTTATAGAGTTTCCTCATTTCCTTGATGTTACTAGAAAAGATGGTGGACATCACTGAAGAATCACATTAGATAGTGCAGAAGCTTGAAATCGGACTTGTCTCACTCAGTTTATTTAACTCACCTCATGTCTACTTCGTTGAAAGTGGTCAGCATGGCGCAGGTGTTCTGCGCTTCCTTCAGCCTTTGAGCAATCCTCAGCCTCATACGGCTCATCCTCACCTGGAGACATGAAACAAAATGGCCGACTGTGAACTGTATTCCTCTAAATTTGGGGAGAAGCTTGGCTTATTAGCAAAAAATACTCAGCATGTGTATTACCCTGTTTTCTCCTCTGACCCCTGCTGCTGGAGGAGCAGGGGGTGTTGGAGGTGCAGGAGTGGGTTTGACAACAGAAACTACATGAAGAAGGGGAAAAACAGCAGAAAGCAACAAATTAATAACTATGAAAATGAGAAACATGTCCAAATAATTAGTAACTGATGGTATAACTAGTTGAGATACACACCAGGCAGGGCTGAAGCCAGTTGAGGTGGCAGTGGAGCTGAGGCAGCAGAGGTGGAGGGCTGAGGTGGAGGTAGAGGAGGAGGGACATCCTTGGTAACTGGAGAAGGAGCAGCTTTGCCAGCTGGAGCAGCTAAGAAGTGAGATGTGAGCTGTATTATTTATTTTAAATTAATCTAAATATAGCACCCCCTGCAAATGTTTGTACAAATGTCTCCAAACAATTAGTAATTATGAAGATTTGTTTATGTCGATCTTGTTGAGCTCTGGACATTTTCTACATCCCTTAACCTCCACCTCACTGTCCAAGTTGGCAAGATAAAATGCTTCCTAATTTAAAAAAAACATTAAAAAACAGTACTAATATAAAATACACTTAAGAATTTAATGCTTTATGTTAAATTAGCTTTGTGACAAGTGATTAGAAAACCCCAACAAACATTTGTTAGATTTGATTTTTAAACTCAAATTAAAAAGTGGATTTTTCTCTAATGTTCAGTGGGACATCATGCTGCTACAATAATCAATGAGTTTATTTGAAAACCTTGAACACATATGTAGCAAGTAACACTTTATGTGGAAGTTACTGTAAGCATTTGCACCAGGTGTCAATATACCTGATCTACTTCTTTATTTGCAATAGCAGATATTTCAACCACATTTCACTCAATGTGCGCTTTTTTTAAAACAAATCATTTAGTAAGTGATTTTAAAAAATTTAAATAGAAAAACGGCTGATCAATTGTTTTTAATGTCCATCAAGAATAGGTTTTGATCTACTAAACCATATTAAGTAGACATCCAGTATTTTGCATGAGCTGTGTTTTGCAGAGACTGGAGCAGACACCATTGCAATAATCTAACAAACTGAAAATAAAATCATGCCTCATTTTTTTCTCTGTTCTGCTTTGACAAGGAACCCCTTATTCTGAAAATAATTGTTATGGTCATAGTAGGCCGAGTTTGAAATGGGCTTTAAGTCTCATTTAGACTGGGTGATTCATAATCTCCAACCTTGTGGTTTTGGGATCAGAAATTATTCTGTTTGTTTTTATCTGGTTTGAGATAGAGAATAAAAAAATAGTTTGATTCCCTTATTTATACCATGGACACAGTCTTTCATTGACTTTATGTGACTGGTTTCATGTGCCGACCTAACGAAATAAAGTCGTGTCATCAGCATCTAATACAATATGTCATAATGCTCTATAATCTGAGCTAAGTAGAGCATATAGACACGGAGCAAAAGTTGTTTGAGAATGGAGCCTTAAGGAACAGCATATGTGATTTTTTTTTTCTTCAGATTTATAATTAACTAAGTAGCCACAATATGTCATGGAAGATCTAAACTAGATAGGAAATTACCAGACAATCCCACCTAGTATGTTATAATAAAAAAAGAAAACCATATTAGTAGCATGGTTCATGTTGTAAAACCTCCAAGCATTAATACAATAATCAAACCTCCTTTCCGTAGTTTGAATAGAGGAGTTCCTGGTTCCACCCTCCCTCCATCAGGGACCAGCAGCTCCTCGATCACACCAGCTACAGGAGAGGGGACTTGAACTGACGTCTGGAACAGAAGAGCAAATATGTCTTAAATGTAATGTGTTAAAGATAAACAGGAAAAAAAAAATTTCAATTTACTTTTCTATATCAAACCTTGTCAGTCTCAACTTCGCACACCACTTCATCTTCAGTTACCAAGTCACCCACCGCTTAAAAAAAACAAAAGAAATAGAGAAGCACTTTATATGCAGAAAAATCTTTTTATATATATTTTATTTGAACTAATAAATACTAACCTTTTTCCCACCTAACATCACCCTCTGTAATTGACTCAGCGAATGCAGGAGTGCTGACTGTGACCAATTCATCCTCTGTACAAGAAATAATATAAAAATATATATTAAGAGACATCATGAGTTACAAAAAGAGTAAGTAGAGTCAATTTTAAACAGAAAGAGATTTAAACATACTGTAAACAGCAGATGTCCTGAAACATCTGCAAAGGTTTACACTAGATGAGGCCAGAAATCCACACCTAAATGTCAAAATTTTGGGACAAATTCAGAAAAAACATTTTTCAACCAAATATAATACCTTGTAACAATGCAGCTATTTAAACTATCAACTGACCTGCTAATAAAGTTTTATAAGGGTTTTAACACACTATAAATGTCTGACATTGCTATTTAATTGATTTAGGTTACTGATGAAATGATAGAAAGAAAAATACTAAAACTCAAAAAAGAGACAAGAGATCAGAGAACTTACGGCTGAGATTTCCTGTAAATGAATTGCCTGCAGAGTAGGTGACCTTAAAGTAATTTAATGAAAGGCAAAATTAAGGGGAAAAAATAGTTAGAATCTTTAAACCATGCAAAGAAGCAGCATTACTGGCTTTTACATAGAGTAGTGGTCCTAAAATCCAGTTAAAATTAATCCTACCTGATAAACTTTGTTGAATTTCCAAATTATAAACCTTAAAAAAAGAACAAGGGCATTAGACTAATAGGTATAGACACAAAACATAACTATGAATTTATGGAAGATATTTCTACGGTTATCAGGCTATCATATCATATATCAGGTGAATAAATGGTTGTTATAGGAACCTGATGACCCCAGGGTGTCACTCTTGCCTTCTGTTTTCCAGCAGGAAAGATTTTCCTTAATGACGTCCTCGCTGTGTGTAGTAGCAAGATACATTTGGGCCACAGTCTTGTTTGCTACAGATGTTTTAAACTTTTTAAATACTGGTCTGATTATAGATATGAGTAAATTTAGGCAAGTAGAAAGTAGCAAGTAGCTTAGGCAAGTACAGCTATTATCCGACTTACATGGCATAATCTCTTGTCTTTCCCATTTTGAAGAGAGGCTGGACTGAGGGCTTGTAGGCCTGTTGTAAGGCAGGTCCTTACCAGACATCACCAGCAACAACGCCGCCTATGGGCACAAACCCACCTTCGCTGGACCAGACAGGAGTGGCAAAAAGTGCTCTTCACTGATGAGTCACGGTTTTGGCTCACCAGGGGTGATGGACAGATTCGTGTTTATCGTCGAAGGGATGAGCGTTACACCGAGGCCTGTACCCTGGAGCGGGATCGATTTGGAGGTGGGGGGTCCGTCATGGTCTGGGGCGGTATATCACATCACCATCAGACTGAGCTTGTTGTCATTGCAGGCAACCTCAATGCCTTGCAGTACAGGGAAGACATCCTCCTTCCTCATGTGGTGCCCTTTATGCATGCTCATCCGGACATGATCCTCCAGCTGGACAATGCCACCAGCCATACTGCTCGTTCTGTGCGTGAGTTTCTGCATGACAGCAATGTCAGTGTTCTGCCACGGCCAGCGAAGAGCCCGGATCTCAATCCCATTGAGGACGTCTGGGACCTGTTGGATCGCTGGGTGAGGGCTAGGGCCATTCCCCCCAGAAATGTCCAGGAACTTGCAAGTGCCTTGGTGGAAGAGTGGGGTAACATCTCTCAGCAAGAACTGAAAAATCTGGTCCAGTCCATGAGGAGGAGATGCACTGCAGTACTTCAAGCAGCTGGTGGCCACACCAGATACTGACTGGTACTGATTTTGAGCCTCCCTTTATTGAAGGACACATGATTCTATTTCTGTTAGTCACATGTCTGTGAAACATTTTTAGTTTGTCTTATGGTGTTGACTCTTTTAGTGTTCATACAAATATTTACACACATCAAGTTTACTGAAAGTAAAAACAGTTGAAAGTCAGGACGTTTCTTTTTTTGCTGAGTTTATTTAAACCGCAGGAAAACTGGAAGTTGAATTACTATTATTATTGACACTCGGATCACTCTGGTTTTTTAAATATTTTCCCCACAGGCTTTTATTTTGTCACATCTTTACCTTGAGCACAAATATTTCTGCAGGGTGCCATGTAAACTGAGTCTTGTCTAACTCTTAAATCTCTTAAATCATCTCAAATTGTTCATTTGGAATTAGCCTAATCTATTTAAAGTTTATTTCACCTGCAGACTATTTTAGGCTGCCTAACCATTTGTTATTTGGTCCCAAACCTATTACTTGTAGTCATAAAAGTGTATTTCACAAAGTTATGTTTCATTAAAACATGCAAGTTAAATCCATGTTGACCAGTGAGCTAATTAGTGTGATTTAAAGTTATTGCTGTGTACTTGGCCTGTCCCATTCAGTGGATCTGCAACTTTGCCTCTGTCACACTGTTCTTTGTGAATAAAAACACAACTTTAAAATACATTTTTAAAATAAATGTAAAAAAGAATCCTTTACTTCTCTTCAATAGAAAACGCAACACTCAACTTTTAAAGTTTTAACAACCAGTTAAACCACTTCCTTTTCCAGTGTGGAGGAAACGGACCACTGAAAGCTCCACCACTGTTGGACGCCATGCATGTACATGACTCATACGTGTGTGTGTGTGTGTACTGGGCAGGGCCCTCCAGACTGTTGTTCTGGTTTTTCTTAATAAGCTCATGTTTGTCTTGTGGAGCCATTCGTGTTAAAAGCCATTGATGTGGGATGCCTCAGGAGGGTGGAGTCAGTCATAGAGGAACCAAACATACTTCACCAGTTCGAGCACAGACATGCAGCTTTGAAGTAGCACCAGTTTAACTTGATTTTACAAAAAGGTGCGAGGTTATGGAGTTATCGTTGTTTCATTTCTGCCTTCAACATGTTTTATACTCAAAAATGTATTCTACCTGCCTTAACGCAGTTCTTTGAATTTGTGACTCATCATCCCGACCTATTATTTTCTACAACCCCACATATAACATTGAAATGTATCTTAGTGTGTTGCTCTGTGACTGCTGGGCTTTCTGTAGCCATTAACAACCTTTTGGCATACCTTTAATAATGCTCACATTTCTTTACATTTCGTTGTTTTTAGCTGGTTGGTTTTCTGACGCAGACATAGTTTCAAACACAGCTGTTGATTTGAGGTGTAGTTTAAGAATGTGAAGGTTGTCTTCTCCTACCACGATGCTTGACACTTCTTCAAAAGTTCGAAAGGAACCTTGACTTATTAAACAAGCTTCTGCTTATCTTGATTTAAGTAGAAGTGTCCAACTTTCAACATGTAACTAACTTTAAAATAGATCCTAAGCTGCTTTTATGAGTTTTAAAGAGTAATAATTGTCTTAGTCCAACCGATTTATCTGCTTTACTTTATTTACAAGCAATCCAGATTTCTGAAGATGGTCTTCTCTTGGTACCTAACGAAAATACACTAAAAATAAAATTTGCAACAGTCTCCCTAAAAACTTGAGGGCATTTAAAAAAAAACAAATAAAATGTTTTCAGCCTGGTGTTACCTTGAATTCTGTTCAACCAATATTTAACTTTGTTTTGGTTCTAATTACTATCTTTTCAATGATTTTCTTTAAATGGAATTTTATTTTCTATTTATTTATCTTATTTCTTTTTTTGGAACTTTTGTTATTACTGTCTTGTTTCTGTTTTTGACCAATGTAAAGTTCTTCTAGCTAAATTTGTATTAAAACTGCTGTCCAAATAAAATGTCTATTAGTTATCCTAGGATCTTTTGACTTCCTTGGACTCTTCCATTGTCCAGATTGCTCAGTCCAAACGAGTCCTTATTATGTTGGTAAAGAGAAACTATCAGTCAAACATGATCACTAAGAAGTAAATACGCCCTCCAAGTTAAAAGTTACTTCTTAGGTCTGCTGATCGTCAGCCTGCAGTTTGCTCGGTTTAGTTCGGCTTGCCGCTTCCTACTTACCCGATTCGCCGCTGACAGGGACCGACCCAGCGTGCGGCAAACACACGGGGACCGCGACAGCATCTCGGTGGCAGCAGACCACTTTTATTATCGTGTTTATGTAGGCTGGAGCGAACAGAGCCAAGAAAGCGAGCTGCCTCCTCCACGCCCCCGCAGCACAGCGGCGCTCCCACTGGGAACCACCGCGGCTCGTCCAGGAGTGGTGGGTCTCTGCGCAGAGCGGGCGGTGCGGGAGTCGATATCAATCACACCCCACTGCAGATGAAAACCATCTTTTTATCCCGAGATCGGGGTTTCTGCATGATTTCAATGTCGTTTAATCTGACTTTTATGACTTTATGGCAACCATTTCTACATAGTTTGGGATTCAACTATGGAGTACATTAATATACTTTTATTTATACCATTTCAGTAGCTCTATATGTCCTGCTAGGAGGTGCAGTCCAACTGATGTTCCTCTAGAATCAGCTCCAGCCATCTTCGCACCAACAGTGTGCAGCTACCCTGTCCCTGGTAGTGCAAAGCATCCCACAGCACGATACCGCCATCCCTATGTTTCACAATTGGGAATGTTTTCCCAGTAATGTGCAGTGTTACTTTTCCGTTACACAGCAATTTACATGTAGGTCGTAAAATTACATTTGTTCTCATCTGATCAGAGGAGTTTCTTCCACATACTTGTTTCCTGTAAAAAAAATGTACTTATTTTTTTTATAATTTTCTTTCAGCAATGACTTTCTTGCCACTCGTCCATGAAAGCCACACCTGTAAAGTATCTGTAAACAGATTCTTCAACCTATAATTGTTGATTACTACAGCTCCTATAGGGTTCCATGGTCACTTCTCTTTGCTTTTTATTTAGGAGAATCATAGTAGAGGGGGCTAAATACAAATGATCACCAAAACACAAAACCAAAGTTTTCCTTGATAATTATGCACTACTTCGTTTTTACAGACAACTAAAAATGTAATAAAGTATATACTCAAGTTTGTAGCTGTAATGTATTAAATCAGCAAAAGAAAAATAGTAAATAATGAATAAAAAAAGCAATTATTTAACTCAGGAATGGTTTTTCAATGCGTCTTTGTGTGACAGGCAGTGGTGGGAAGGGTTGACCATTAGACCACACCTCCTGCTCTTTGAGAGGTTCTCAGCAGGTTCATTACAAATAAATAATTGTTCCGTCCTCTTGCAAGCTTCATAACCTTCCGTGGTCTCTTACTGCATCTCTCAGGTAGGCGTAGTTCTTTATTACAGATCTGACTCAGTAACTACACTAGTACAAATACTAAAGCACCACAATATTGATAATTGTATTTTTCACTCTTTTTAGGCTTTCAAGCATGAGTCTTTGGAGCAAAGGTATGTTTTCTTCCAGCGACATCTGCCTGGATGGCCGCACGGCCGCGCCTCTCCCTCCCAATCATCCTGACCCACCCTTATCAAATTTAGGTGGTTTGTACTCATCACACAAGGACAGCAAGAACATCAACGAACTGATTCACAGGTTTGAAAACACTGCTTCAGGTTTGTCGTGTCCCAGCCCAATGGAGTATAATCTGTCCAAAGGGAGCACAAGAACACCCCCATCTCCTGCTTCTTATGGTCATCATGACTGGAGTCTCAATAGTGGCCGTCAAGCCAAGCGTGCCAGAGTTGAAAACATCATCAAAGGTATAACCTGCACAGATGTGACGCCAAATCAGCATGAGGAAACTGACTCTATGCAGGAAAAGGACGGGGTTGAAGTGTCGGCTTTACATCAGAAACACATGGAAGCTAGTGGAACTGAAAGCCCCGAGCACCTCAGAGAGTTTAGGACAAAGTTCAATCCAATCTGGAAGGATGAGACATTTCCTAGATGGAGCGTTTCATCTGAAGCATCTACAGATGAGGCCTTTTCTAAATCCTGCGGCGAATTTGAAAGCAGTTCAGGTAAAAAACAACAAGACTGGAAGAAGTTGAAACTAGGCCAATTCAACTCCAAACCGGATAGGGTAAAGATGATGGCAGATATTTTAAAGTACGAGCTGACCCGAGCTGTGAGCAGGAGTGTGGACTCTATTTTCAAAAGCATGCCGCTTATGCAGACCCCAGCTGAGATGGAGAATTCAGAAACGGCTCTACCCCCTCAGTCAGCAGGGTGTATGGAGAATAAATTAAGACACGGGACTGCAGAGGTTCAGCTCCCAGATGTCCAAACAGAAGCTCTGTCACTGGTAGTCCCAAAGCCTGAAATGGAACGGCCACAAAACTTCACCCCTCAGTCTACACCGGCGGCTCCCCTTATCCCAAAATCTCCCATTTTCTTCAGCCACGAGGCCGAACAAGTGTCAGAGCGAAATAACGGCACAGACCATCAATGGCATGCTTTTAGATGTTTGCAAGACAGATGCTCCGACGGTGGCGAGCCAAGGTCGGACGTGTATTGGAATTTGGTCAAAGTGAAATCAAAGGTCACCTCCAGATCTGTGAGAAGCCCTCACACACACACCATGCCGGTGGATCAGGTGGTTTTGGAAACCCTGCATCTCCCACATGTGAAGTTAGAACCAGACAGCTTGGAGAAAAATAATCTGTACATGTTGAACGTATCCTTCAGAAGTACTGAGACATTTAGATCTTATGGCTGTATCGACAGCTTACATTTCTAAATGCTCCTTATGATTTTAGAGACTAAAGAAAACACCACGTCTCTTTAGCCATAACGACTCAAGAGAAGTGGTTTGATTTTGATCTGTGGATTTCTTCCTTAACGTCGATGTATTTCAGGAGTGTCTGACAACAAACCACCTGAAGAAAGCAAAGCTCATGTTCTTCTACACTCGCTATCCGAGCTCAGTGGTGCTGAGGATCTGCTTCCATGATGTGCAGGTGAGAAAAACCGTATAACCTCTAAAAAGGGCCAGAAACTTGACACTTTACTTAAAGTTCCATATCTTCTCTAATCTCTGGGTTCATTTTAAACACGTTTCACATCTAACCCCAATCTAAACCTTTACATGTATTATTTGCATAAATATTCTGGAATAAGAAAAAGGACAACATGGAAAAACGGTTGCATCATTTTATTTCTTTTACACTTTTACAACTGAAATGTGCACCATTAAACATGTTCACATCCAAATGTCCAGTTACACATGATCATATTTCATCATCTTACTTACCTGGTGCGCGTGTCCACAGTTCACGCGCTGCATCACCTCCCAGCTCATCAAATGGTTCAGCAACTTCCGGGAGTTTTACTACATCCAGATGGAGAAGTTCGCCCGGAACGCGCTCCTGGATGGGGTGGTCGATGTGAGGGATCTGACTGTAGGCAGAGAATCAGAACTTTTCAGAGCTCTCAACATGCACTACAACAAAGCCAACGACTTCCAGGTGAGGAGAAACTTATGACCCTCAAAGCTCATCAAAACTTGTAATACTTAAGTAAAAAAAAATAAATAAAGATTTCTAGTCCGATTAAGCAGCAGATATCCTGTCCCTTTGCTGAAATAATTGTTACCCATTTCATTTGAGTATCTATGGATTTCTTAGTAGTGTCATCAAGGTAGTTACTGCATCTGGAGGTTTTTTGGTATTTGGCTGCCATAATGAGTTCATAAAAAAAACTTCTGTTGTAAACATTAAATCTTTTAGCTGTTTATATTTTGTCTTTGTAAATTTTGGCATCATTAGTTTTCTGAAAACTAACATGTTAATTTTTTTAATCAAGTTTATTCTTTCAGTAAATTACTCAATGTCCTAAATCGTACTGAAAAACAGGAACGAACCACGAAGAAAAAAGAAATCCGAGAAACACTCAGAAATTGGCATATTTCAGCTTAAAAAAATCATTTATCAAATAAGTCATTATGAGAATTGATATTAGGGGGTTTATAATGCATTTAAATGGCCCATTAGACTTGTTAATATATAAACTGACCATGATAGGTTGAATCCATCAGTCAGGGCATTTATTCCATCACTTGTGAATTTATAACCCCTTCACCAAACAGAAAAAGTCAAAGCTAATTCCAGTGACAAGTTGATATAAAATCTCTCATAATCTAAATACTTTAATTCAACATCTTACAACTATTATGCTTATATATAGCAGCACAAGATTGTCACATTGAGTTAAGAAATGTTTCTTTTTCAAAGTCTTAATTATACAAATAAAAAATTGTATTGTTATAAAGTGGAACAGTTAGTAATTATATAACCATAAATATTTCAGGACAGAGATGCTAACTAGTCAGAGCAGCCTGCATTTAAACCACAAAAATAAAATTGTTTTTCTTTTTAGTGTTTACTTTTAAATTCTTGAAAAATATTTTACTACAATGTCAGACTTTATCAGATGTCTGATTTTGGCATTCAATTCAAATTCAAAAATACTTTATTGATCCCAGAGGGAAATTAAGTGTTGGTATAGCTCATATAATTAATTCTTTAAGGAGTTGTTGTAGATGATGATGGCTGTGGGCAGGAAGAATTTCCTGTAGCGGTCTGTATTGCAGCGAAACGGAAGAAGCCTCCGACTGAAGACGCTCTGTTGTTTTATGATTCTCTCATGAAGAGGATGCTCAGGGTTGTCCATAATTTTTTTGATTTTATGAAGAATCATTCTTTGCGTCATCATCTCCAGATGTTCCACAGTTGTCCCAAGAACAGAACCAGCCTTCTTAATCAGGTTGTTCAGCCTATTTAAGTCCCTGGCTCTGATGCTGCTACCCCAACAGATGACGGCTGAAGAGATTACACTCTCCACAACAGACTTGTAGAAGATCTCCAGCATCTTACTGCAAACCTTGAAGGACCTAAGCTTCCTCAAGAAGTACAGTCTGCTCTGTCCCTTCTTATAGACGGCTTCACTGTTGCGCCTCCAGTCCAGTCTGTTGTCAAGGTGAACTCCGAGGTATTTATACTCCTCAACCACCTCCACTTCTTCTCCCATGATGGAAACAGTGTTTGACTTATCCCCGTTTCTTCTGAAATCTACAATCATCTCCTTTCTTTTGTTCACATTCAAGGTGAGACGATTGTTTCCACACAATGTCACAAAGCGGTCCACCAGCTCTCTGTATTCAGCTTCTTGTCCATCTCTGATACACCCGAGAATTGCAGAGTCATCTGAGTATTTCTGCAGATGACAGGTCTCTGATTTGTACTGGAAGTCTGAGGTGTACAGAGTGAAAAGGAATGGTGAGAGTACGGTCCCCTATGGTGCTCGTGTGCTGCTGACCACCTGGTTTGACACACAATTCTTCAGTCTCACAAATTGTGGTCTGTTGGTCAGGTAGTCATTGATCCAGGCGATTGTTGAGGGCTCCACCTGTGTCTTCAGGAGTTTCTGACAAAGCAAATCAGGTTGAATTGTGTTAAATGCACTGGAGAAATCAAAGAACATGATCCTCACAGTGCTGCCTGCTTTGTCCAGATGACAGTGGGTTGGTTGAAGTAGGTGGATGATGGCATCTTCAACTCCAACTCCATAGCGATAAGGAAACTGCAGTGGGTCCTGATACGTTCTTGTTTGCTTACTCAGGTGGGCCAACAGGAGTCTCTCCAGGACCTTCATGATGTGGGATGTCAGGGCAACGGGTCTATAGTCATTGATGACTGATGGGTGAGTTCTTTTGGGTACTGGAACAAGGCAGGATGTCTTCCACAACACTGGGACCTTCTCCTGAGTTAGGCTAAGGTTGAAGAGGTGCTGCAGAATCCCACAGAGCTGCTCTGCACAGGCCTTCAGGACTCTGGGGCTGACACCATCTGGACCTGCAGCCTTGTTCCGGTTCAGTTTCTCCAGCTGCCTCTTCACCTGACTTTTGGAGACAGACAAGTGGGAGGGGGAGGCAAAGGGGGTAGCAGCATTTCCTGACTTGGTTGAAGTCAAACTTGTGGAATTAGAAGAGTCCATGGCTGAGGTGAAGGATAAAACATCCGAGGTGTAACAGGAAAGCTGTTGATCAGAGGAGAGTGGGATCTCTGTTTGGCTGGGAACAGGAGAGGGGGATGCTGAGCTAGTTCCTGAACTGAACCTGTTGAAGAATATGTTCAGTTCATTGGCTCTGTCTATTGAAGACTGGCTTATGTTGTTTATGCCATGACATGCACAAAACTCTGCATGCTGTCTGCTAAGGCGAGCAACTGTTTTAAAGCAGTCTTTTTTTAAAGAGGTTATGACCTGTGAACGGAGGCGGTTCTTGCATGCATGGTGACTTGGGTAAGCCCCCCCCCACCCCTCCTTTACGCAATCAAAAAGACACCCGCTGCATTGATGAACTCTATCTTGCAAACAAAAAGGATTACATTTACCTTAGTTTTATTAACTTTAATGACTGTGTAAAACTAAAAAGGATAAAAATTGTTTTAATGAATCTGTATGAGGAATTGGTCCGTGGTCCATGTGAAATTGGATCTTTTAGATTTTTAAATAATACACACAATTCTTACACACAATAATACACACAAGTCAAAAATAGTAAAATTGGCCCTTTACTTCAGCGGCTAATATGTAAATCAGACTAGAATCATCTGTTTACAGCCATGTTTTCTTACACTAAACATGTGGGAGGCGCCCAATCCCTGTGGAAGTGCATGAAAATATTATTTAAAGTAAGGGGTTTCCACGATTGCACACAAGAGTAAAGATTTCACTTCATCTATAAAGCGAGACTAAAGCAGTTGATAGCTGAGTGAGGTACATAGACACAATGGAGAAAACTTTCATTTCTTTCAGTAGAGCTGAAAAAAAGTTGTTGCGTCATGGTGCCATCATACATTTCACCCATCATCAAAAGAATGGCTGTGGCAGCTGCTATAATTATTGCTATTCTGTCAGTTGCTCAGTACACATGAGCACACTGTCGGGTGATATTAGGATTTAGTTACTTCCAAGTTTGGCATTTTGTTAAACTGTGTTGAACTGAAAGACACCTGAGCCCAGTGGTTTGATTATTGCTCAGAGGTTTTACAAGTCCCCCCCCCCCACTGGAGCTGCAATTAAAAGTCATTATGGTTAATGTTTGATATACTGAGGGGGGAAGAGGATCAAATGGTCTCTTAGACAATTGCTCACTAGTGATGAACTGGGACTAATTAGAGTTGGTTAAAAATGGCAAACGTCTACTTTGTTTTGTTTTAGCACTACAGGAAAAACGGTTAGTCTCAAACTGCTATGACATTATTATAAACAGATCATTCAAGTTCAAAATTATTTTAATAAATCTTAACTATCATTTAGGGTAACTTTTTTCAAGTGTAGGAATAATGTAATATTTTTCTGTAGTCAAGGATGTGTCCAATTCAGACCTTAGTGGTGAAAACAAATGTAGGCTAATACATTCTTTAAGTATTGCTGTATCCCATGAATCAGGTTTGACTGCCAACACTGTCGAAGTGAAATGTAATAATCTAGATTACTTCTATAAACTGTTTCTTGCTCCATGTAATCTGGCCCTTGATATTTCAGTTGTGTGCAAGTCTGATGTCTTATACCCAAATATCCTGATAGCTGGCAAACAGGACCTTGAAGGGGATTTACTTTTACAACTTCATCTCCTGAACTTGTTCATGCAGACAGAGAAAACTGTTCTTGAACTTGGACAGAGAATATATTGTACATGCTTCCTATTTGGTGCACGGCTTTAATCAGCATACTTTTCACTTTCCTTTAAATATTTCTATTATTAATACAAACAGAGCTTTGAAAACATTTTACCAGCTTAATAGATGAGGCTAGAGAATAAACCATTACAGAATAATGTGCATCCAACTAGGGTAATCATGCTTAGAAATACTCTGCATTATTTAGCATTAAAATATTTATTTTGTGAAAATAGAAGATATTTCAGACTCATTTCTGCCATTTTACTATGAAGGATGTGTAAACACTATCAAAATATATGGTAATTAATATAGTCAAGATTAACCCTACTACCTTAAGAAGATAGCTTCATCTGGTCTATTTGCTGGGCTGATTAATTTGCATATTAGATTAATTTTAAAAATATTAAAGCATGTCTCATACATTAGCAGACACTGTAATGAACTACCATAAAATGACAATTTAGGTTGTGTTTAATTATTAGAAGCATCTGTTTAAGTGGAAACCTGGCGAATGCAAGCAAAACACGATTCAAACAGAATTATCAATAAATCAGTGTAACAAAGATCCAGCCCCATATGGCCATTTATGCACAACTTTGATGCAAAAACAACTTTAGAGCTTTGAAAAAAACAAAAAAACAAGCAAATATTTCACACCAGGAAAAAGTCTAAAATGGTTTTGGGAGTAAAAAAAAAAAAAGCCACATACAAGATATCCCATAACTCAACGATGTTTACCTGTGGGAATTGAAGGATGAGGTTTTTATGTTTGCATGATCAATTGGGATTTTAAGAAATAACATACATGAATTCATCCTATTTTCATTACGTTTGGTCAGTTTTTTGGAATGCACTTTGAGACTGAAAGTACCAACAAAGGATAATTTAAAACAAATGCAACCAAAGTATTTTGGACACAAGACCAGATTTAGTTATACTGTACTGGTTGTGGAAACCCACACTTAGACCACATCTCTTATAATAAATGAATACTATCAGAAATGAATTATAAATGTGCTGCTCATTAAATCAAGTCATTTTCTTTTTAGCAACTAGTCACATTTAGAGGAAAATTTAAAAAACACTGAAGCAGCTCAGAAAATGTAATCAGGGAGGATAAAAAATGAAAGACATTTTAAAGGTAGGTTTACAATCAGGATGACTTCTTTGGTTGAGTTTATGCTAAAACCATTTAATCTCACTTTGCAACATCTTTTAAACGTATATAGAAAATAACTTGAATGCTCTCCTTCAGTTCCCAGGCTTGAAGTTTACAAAATTTTACTGGATGCACTTTTCATGTAAGAAGCCAAGAACTGGTCCAAATTATTTAAATTCAACAGGTTGACAAACACAAAGAAAAGTGCAAAAATAAAATAGTTCGTTGTGTGGGCTGTTTGGTTCAGATCTTAGGTTTTGTTATTCTCAGCTGGTACGTTCTATATTACTAAACAAAGTCTTGATTTGTTTTGGATTTTTTTTTTAACTTACCTTAAAGTAAAAGGACCAGAACGTACCTAAGAGCTTTCTGCTAGCCTACTTTGTTTTCTAAAGCCACCAACTGAGCAAACATACTCAAATGTTTCTCACGTCTTCTCAGGTTCCCGACAGATTCTTTGAAGTGGCTGAGATTACACTGAGAGAGTTTTACATTGCAATTTCAATGGGCAAAGACCGTGATCCATCCTGGAAGAAGACAATCTACAAGGTGATCTGCAAACTGGACAGTGATGTTCCACCTGAATTTAAAAGTCATCACTTTGGATGAAAACCAGCCAGAAGACCTCTTGTGCCACAGAGTGGACTTACGGAGTAATTTAATTGTTTTACGTGTAAAAAAAAAAAAAGCAAACATGAGTGGTAAGTCATGTGGATGTTAAAACATATATAGCCATCCTAGAGGCAGATTAATGGCGGAGTATGTAGCTTCAACTTTTACTACTCAACAAAAGCTTTTGAAGTTACATCAGTTAGTGATCTTAAATGGTTGCCATATTAAAAGGAAATATTTAATCTACTTAAACATATTAGTAGTGAATGCCTATGTTGTAGAAAGAAAGAAACATTTGTGAAGCACTTTTTCAGAATGAACACAAAACAAGGTCCACACCGGAGAGAAAAATATTTAATATTTTCAACATTGAAATGATATTTGAATAAAGAAATAAAATTTCAAAAACAATCGGTACATGCATTGTTTTACAAGGCTAAATCTAGCACAATTACTTTCCATACTTACCACAGGATCATCATTTTTTATTCATTCTGTTGGCCCTCAGGCAAAATCTCTTCATGAGGAGAGATGCTCTTAGTCCTCGTGTTGGCAACCCTTGTGTTGGCTTCAGGGAATCCAGGCAGAGCAATGATAATCCAGATTAAAATCCAGTGGGAAAATTCAAACCCTGGGTTTCCTTCAGTCTTCAAAGAGTTTAAACATGGAAAAGAAAAATGTTGATAATACCAGTGTTTTTTTCCATTACGTTATTAAACCACAGAGTAAAAGTAAAAGCAAGTGGGGTCTCCTTACAGCCCTGCACTAAACAAACTGACCTCTTCAATTTTCTAACAAACCCCAAAAGATATAAAAGATAGCAAAGTCATATCAATAAATTCCAGTATAACCAAAACATTCCGATTTAGAGTTCAGTATGTTGGTTAGAGAAATGTTATAACCTATATAAGACTGCTGTCATGACAGTCGGTGTCAGTCATAAAAGCTGAGTAGTACAGAAGTTCATTGTTCCTGCATTAAAGCATATCAACGGAAAGTTGAGCAGAATGAAAGAGTGTGGTAGAAAAACAGTACACACCATCAGGGGAAACCGAAGTCTTCAGAGGATTGAGAAGCAAAGCCCCTTTTCAAGAGTTTTGGGGAGATTCACAAGATGTAGAACTCTGGAGTTGGTTCTTCAAGCACAACACAGATATTTTCAAAATAATGATCTACAACTATTGCAGTCTTTGTGTTAAGCCACTCCTGAAACACAGACATCAGAAGAGCCTTACCTGTACTAAGGAGAAAAAGCGCAGGACTCTTGTTCAGTGGTCTGAAGTCTTCTTTCCAGACAGAATACAAATATGCATTCATTTGGAAATCAAGGTCCCAGTCTGGAAGAAGAGGCACACCATTCAAGCTGCTTCAAGTCCAGTCTGATGATTTTGGACCCATGTCATCTGCTAGTGTTGATCCCAAGTCAGAGCAGCCATCTAACAGGAAATTTTAGGGCACTTCATGCTTTTCTAAGAAGCCTTATTAAAGGGATATTCCACCCCTAAGTGAAATTTGGTTGGTGCCATCATCCCCAGAGTTAGATAAGTGTGAAAAAGCATTTTGTAACCACCCAAGTCGTTCTCCTAATCTGGCAGCAGTGCGTTTACTTTAGCTTAGCATAATCAATGGAAGTGTTGTTTCCAAAAGTAATAAAAATTACTCAATGATCCCAATTGTTCCTGGTAACCTTCATAATCAACCTTAAATATTTTTTGATACCCTTTTATGTTCAATAATACCTGAATCACATTTTCTTTAGATTTGTTTAAATGCAATGGTTTCAGTCAGGTAACATTATGTTACTTAAGATCCTTTTAAACGCAATATGCGACAGTGGGTGTTGATTTTTTTTTTGGGGTTGATGTTGAATTTGTGGCAGTCGGAGTTTAATCTGTGGCGCACCGCCACAAATTCGTCTGTGTGGGAAACACTGGTATATAACAGCTGAAGGACATTATTGCGGAAATATAGGCTACTTATTTGTATAGGGATATTTGCTGGTTCATGGAGAGTTGGTATTGATTCTGGTAAAAGTTTAAGACGATCTGCGAATCCACTGGTGCATTGTCCCAAGTTAATAAAACATTCGTCAGAGAAATGTTTGCCACAAACGACCACGCGCTTCTGAAGTCGGTCGGGTACATTCCCTGCATAGAAGAAAAAATGCAATATTCTACCAGAAAGATGGTACTGCGGCTGAAGAATACGACAGTACCATACATTTTTTGTACAGGTACTGAACGAAGTACATCATCAATGGCTGTAAGTAACGTTCTACTTACTCTAATTCCTTGGGTGTTGCTGGACTATTATGAATTACCATAATTGTAACGTCTAGATGATATTGTCACCTCCAGGTTCACTGTATAATATTTACAACATTTCGCCCTAATGACTGTAAACATATAAAAAGAGTTAATCAATTTTAGGTGGCTTTTGCTGGCGCTGCATCATGTCCTTGTGCCTTGCAGTGGTGCTTTGTTGTAATACAGCCCAAGTCCAAATCTGCTCCTGTAATTCCTTTGTGTGACGGACTGTTTGGAGAAGGACTGGACTGGTTACAAAATGCTTTATCTCACGTATTTAACTCTGAGGACTATAGCAACAGACTAATTTCACTTAAGACTTAGACTTAACTTTAGGGGTGGAATATCCTGATTTCACCTTCCAGCAGGATTAGACATTTGCACAAACTTCTAAAAATACAGAGACCTGGTTTAATAACCATGGGATTAACTTAATTGTTGGTTTTCATTAATTGTATGCTAAAAACACAAGACAAAAAAGGTCATTAATATTTTGTTGGACCTCCTTTAGCTTTAATTACGGCCAGCATTTGCTGTGGCATCATTTTCAATAACCTTTTGCAATGTCGAGTTTTTTTTCCTTCCACCGTTTTATCTTTTCACCAAGATCCTGTATTGATGATTTGGGAGTTCGACCACTGCTCAAAGCCTTCTCCAGCACATCCTAAAGATTGTCAGGCTTGCACAGTAGGCGCTAGGGATGATGGCTGCATCACTTCATCTGCCTCTCTTCTTACCCTGATGCACCAATCACTCTGAAAGAGGTTAAATCTGGACTCAGACCACATGACCTTCTTTCATTGCTCAAGAGTCCAATCTTTATGCCTTGTTGCAAATGAAAGCCTTTTTCTCCAATTAGTGGTTTTCATTTGGCTACACAGCTGTTCAGTTCCAATCCCACGGGTTCCCTTTGCGCTGTGTGTGAGGAAAGGCTCTGACTCTCCACATTAAACACATACCGTAGTTCTATTTTTTTGGGGGGGGAATTTGATTTCACCAAACGTTTCAGTCATTGACGATTACTAGTCCCCCCCAAACCAGATTTCTTCCTCAAAAACGACGCTTCCCCACTTTCCTTCAAGTCTATAATGCGCTGGACAGTTAACCCAGTTTTAGTAGTTATTGTAATCACCGTAGATTTTTTTTCTCTGCTTGATGCATACCAAGGATATGCCCCTTCTAAAACAGACCAATATCTTTTCCACAACCACCTGGTGTCTTTCGACATGGTTTAAGATATGACAAGCTACTCATTGAATCATTTAGGGCTAAAAAAAATGCCAGGTAAGAGAAAATGCAGTAATTATCCAGCAAGAGGCTGGTACTGAATTGTTTAGTTTGGCGATTTTGTTTTGGTTACGCAGTGTAGAATTTCCTTTCTATAATAAAAGTTGTAGAGTATGAATTTCAATTTTAGAATTGAATTACTTATAGAGATGCACCCTAAGATAATGTATTTTGAGACATTCAATTTCCAGCTAGCCATTGTACACAGGCATGCCTCTGTCCAGGCCCCAAGAACACCTGAACTCTTTAGAGGCAAAACCTGTTTTTAAACATTCTGTTTGCAGTATTGTTTAAAAATCTGTTATTTTGGGTGCGTTTCAGTTAGTATTAACCTATTTATCCAATTTTAAAAAACAGGGAAAAAAGGCAAACACTAATCTATGTAGATCAATGTTCACCACAGTATGATCACAAACAAGGAAAATACAGTATATCAGGGTTCACACAATACATCTTAGATGTTAATATAACATATTGACATTTCACATTACAAAAAGTAAACAACTTCAGATCTAAAGTTGAAAGAACCACCTTAGAATGCAATTGCCAGAAAGGGGCATCAGTCCAAGAAGGTGGTATAAAATGCTAAATATTATCTACTGAATGACTCCGACCCTTTGGCCCAGTCTACACTGAGATGAAACCCGGTGTAGCAGCAAAGATATTTCATCAAATAAGTGTCTCATCCACAAGGAGTCATCGTTTCAGGACCCCAAAAACGATCATGTTTGTTCCCAGAGTGGAGAAATCTCACAACGCCGGCTCAACTGTCTCTGTGATTATGAGCTCTCCGGCATTCAGAGTGGATGACGTCGCCGCCCCATTCCTATATTTGACGTACATGCGCAACTCTGTGGTAAAGTAAACAAACATGGCACCGTACACTGTTGCGGTCCTAATTAAGCAAATACTGACCTTATTATGGGATCCTAGAATATGATTTACTGTTCCTCCTCTATCACCAGCAGCAAAAAATAGATCCGGAGAACAGACACCATAAGCTTTTCAATAAAGCTCTCATTTGAAGCTAGATGTGTTGTGTTTCCCACTGGGTTGACTGCGCATGCCCAGTGTTCTTTACCGTGTTTCTCTGGCAGTGTCACTAGTGGGTCCGGCATATGTATTGCAGCATTTTAAGCCGGTTTGTGTGAATCCATGTGGACAAACTTTAATTATCGTGGTGCTGCTTTTACATATGGTTTTTGAAACGATACTCGTTTTGTCTCCGTGGAGATCAAGCCATAGGCAAAACTGTGGAAACCATTTTTTTATAGTGATTTTCTATACTCAAGGAGTTTAAAAAAAACCCACATGATATAAGCTACTCAAATCTAGGCTTTTTGTGTCTTCACCAAGAAGATGTATCAGGAGTGGGCACTAAATGAGCTTTTGAATTTACAGATATGACAAACATATTTTAGAACATGAATAATCAACCTAAAAGCATTAAAAAAGCGATTTTCCAGAGGCTGAAGGCAAATGTGTGCCCATGACAACAGTTCTGTATAGTGTATAATATCCATTTGTCATTGTCAGTAAAAAAATCAGTTTAATGGGCTAATAGATCTTGGTAACTACAATTACACAAAACTGTACATGTGCGTTTTCTCAAATTTAGAGAGTTAAAATTAGAAAACATAGCAGCTATGAAACATCAAGACTCAATCTGAGGTACTATTGTGCTCGAGTTTTTAAAAAGGCTCAAATTCAAAATCCACATTGCACCACTGCAAATATGTATACCTCATATTTATACAGTGCCTTCAAAAGAATTTTCTCCCTTACATATTTCTTGTTTTTGCCTCACGTCAAACAAAAATTTTAGTATCAGAGGAAGATAGCCCAACAAGATCCCCCTTCAATAAATGAAATTATCTTTTTCAATTATGACTTCATCCATTGAGGGTAAAAAAAAGCTTTCCAAGCCAGTGATCCCCAACCTTTTTTTCAACACGGACCGGTTTAATATCAGACAATATTTTCATGTACCGGCCTTTAAGGTGTGGCGGATAAATGATTACAGACGGTATAAAAACGGGGTATTTTTTGAATTATAACAATAGACGTAAATCCAATGTGAGTTTGCAGCTTTATTAACAGTGTCCTCTCAACATCGAGCAGACAAGATAACACGAGTCACACTCAGCCCCCTAACGCTCTCTGGTCGCCATGGTAACATTCAAACATACCTTTAATAATTCAAGATTTACCACAAAAACAAATACAAAGTGTATGAAAAATCTAACTCACCACAACGCTGAATCAGGGAGAGCCTTGGGCCTTTTCCCCTTTCCAAAGAAACGATTGAGAGACATTTGTTTTCTATCCATCTTGCTAGCTTGTGGGATTAATTTTAGCGTTAACTATCACATGACCAATACAAGCCTCATGACGTGTCAAGACTGAGCTATGTAAGGGGGATATCCGGTCATTTTTCAAAATAAAACAGCGGTGACACTCAGATAATAAATAAAACGGCAATACTGGAAGTTATTTATTCTTTTTGTGTGGCCCGCGGACCGGTACCACATGAACCCGGGGGTTGGGGACCCCTGTTCAAAACCAACCTGGGCCTTCGTGCAAAACTTGCTGCCCCCTTGTTCAATCATTACGTTTCCATTATTAACAAGCTGAGTCAATTTACTTTGCCCCAAACACACTCCACTGATTATTGAAATAAAGAATCAACAAATTGCTTAAATAGTGTCCGACAACATACAGTAGACTAAATGATCTGAAAAAGCAACGCACTATGCCACAATCTAAATTAAAACTCAAGAACAAAAAACAAAAGTTATTAGCATGTATTAGTCAGGATCAGGTTACAAAGGCATTTCAATGGCTATGGGACGTGAGCCCATCATCAACAAATGTAGAAAACATGAAGCAGTGGTGTGAAGGTTTGGTCATCTGTCTGTGACCTTAAGCTCAAGCACACATGGATAATGGTGCAGAACAAGGATCCAAAGCGTACAGTCCAGTCTAAATGGCTTTAAAACCTCCCAAAAGGTTTTGGAATGGCCTAGTTAAAGTCAGACATGAACTAATTTGAGATGCTGTGGCACAAGTTTAGGCAGGTAGTTCATACTCAAAAACACTATTTACTCCGGTTACTGTCTGATTAATATTTATGTGATTTGAAACATTTAAGTGTGGCAAAAAAGCCTAAACAGAATTATGTAATGGGGAGGGTTACTTTTTCACAGCACTGTATGTAAAATAAGTAGTTAACAGGTAATTGAAAGGCACTGGCTCATTTCTACTTCAATATTTTAACCACTCCCTTGTGACTTGCACAGCCAATAAGACTTAAAATCTAGGGGTGGCAATCAAAGGAAATCAGACTTAAAACATTTCTATATATACACCTTTCATGTTGGATTGGTTAACATGTATATATTTTTTCATATGAAGTTAACAAAAATAATAATTCAAATAACAGGGAACCTGAAAGCACAATAGATGGATATAGTTGGCAATTGTCTTAGTCAAGAGATTGTGATTTCAAAGGCAAAATACGAATGTACAGAACCAAACTTTCATTATAGAGCAATAAACTGAACAAAATGCCTTGTCAAACATATAGCAACACACAGCTGTTTCTCCAAGTGTCATTATGAAACCCGACTGACAAATCTTAGATTATAATGTTGTGAACATTTTATTTTTCTCTACAACACATTGACTCAAAAACAGTGCTACAGGTATACAGTACATGAAGTATAAAACAGAGGAGAAAAAGTAAAAGATGCCAGAATACTTCAACAGAATAAGCACAGATTACAAACTACAACTCATCCAGCAGGGAAAATGTGTTTTTTTTATAATTATTAGTGAACTCACAAAAACTAATGATAACTGTTTGGGATATTGTCTTGATGAACGTTCCACCATGAAGTAGCTGGAGCAGCTTCACATTCTGGGCACCTGTGGAAAGCAAATTATGAATAAATAATCAAATAATAATTTAGAGCCAAATTTGTTAACATTAAATAGAGTAAAAGTTAATATCTTTTGTGCAATAACAGGACCTTTCACACAAATAAGTTTAAAAATTATTGATTTAATGCCTAACAGTTTCACAGCTGTCTAATAGCTAACTTTGCAATTGCTCCCCATCAACTAAACAACTATCAGTTGGAAGGAAGGGCAATTTGTATAACAAAACATTTGTCAAACTAGAATAAGTTCAAAAATTTTATCATTTTTGTGCATTAAAAGCCTGATCTTCAGTGATGTGAGAATATCTGAAGCACTTGCATTAACTTTAGTAAACAAGAATTTCTACTTAGCCACAATGCATCAAAGGTGTTTGGTTTCATTAAAAACTGGCTAGTTTGTATCCGGATAAACGATTATGGGTGAAAGTAATAATTTTTCAATAAACCTAAACTAATGGTACAGTTCATCCAAAGCAGGCTTTCAAGACAACTCAACTGTCTTTAAATTTGACATTTGAATACTACAACACACAGAAGAAGATACACTGTGCATGGAAGCAGACTTCAAATAAACCCAAGAAAAAAATTAATCTTGTCATGATAAAATCAAGATACTAGTCATATCTAAATCATCACCTGACATCCTTTCAGGAATACCTAAAATGACATTAAAGTCGTAAATAAAACAAGAAAAAAATTAATTACACATACCTTTCCATAAGCAAAAGAAAGAAATCAGATGATCTTAGAAATATTTTGTACGATTGAGAGCTCTTTGTGCGAACTGGCCACTATCGTCTGTTATTTTTTCCCAGTCTGTTTGACCCACAACAAAACCGATAGCACGCTTTCGATCTGCATCCTTCTGTTCTTCGAGATCAGCCCACCGGACCTTAACATAGAAGAAAACCAAGGTGTCCCATTATAAGCATGAAATAGAAGTGGGGCAATTAAAATGAAAATTTCCCAAAAGACAGCTTTGTGTGTTAGCAAAATAATCGTACCCTTTTCTTTCCTGGTGCAGAGGTGCGAGTGGCATAATCATCTGGCAGCTGAAGGTAGTCCTCTATGCCTGACAAGTGATCACTGTCACGCTTCCTCTTCCCACCGCTCACCAGGCCGTCCAATTTGTCTTTATTAAAAGGAAAATTACTGCTCAGGTCACTCTTGCCCTCCCAAAAAACATGACCTAATTATGTTTTAGCAATGCTCTAAACAGTTTTCAACTCAGTAAAGTCATGATCAGGGACGGGCAACACATCCAGTCATAACCGTCAATCCGATTACATTTTTTTGATCAGTGATAACACAATCATGGAGGATTTCCTTTAACTGAGTAGGTGCTAAAACACACCTTCTGCATGACTGCATCTCATGCTTTTGTGGAGGAATTGTGACCTTTTTATTGTTCTGCTTCAATCCATTCAAGTTTGTGTATTTGTTTAGGCAGAGCTCTCTTAAGGGTCCTCCAAAGCATAACTAAAGTGAAAGTCTGGTCCATCACGATTTGCTCCTATATATTTGGGTTTTCTGTCTAGGCGCAATTTCAGCAGAGCTTTAGCTGCCAGACAGATATAGTCAAGTTTGACCCTAGAAAACTTTAATATACATAGGAGTTCTTGGTGACCTTAAATCATCATCCCTCTAACACCTTGCTTGAGATTCTATACAAGGTGTTTGTGCTGATTAGTTCTGTTTAGTTCTCATCAAAAATGCCGCTATGCATTACAGCCAAATATCTCTACTTTGGTCCTATTTGTGCAAAAATCCCTTTTTCTGGAAGTCGCTTACTTTTCCTTCTGATGAACTTGACCAAACCATATTCTGCTGCAATAATCCTCCTTCTGCCAATACTTTCAAATAACTCATACTTCTTCAGCTGTTTTTGAATTGTACGGTCATAACTTTAACATTTACCATGCTGAGAAATGACAAGTCCAACATGGATCTCTTTGGTTTATTGCAATTTGTCTGAGATTAGTAACGCCTTAAAAATGTCCGTAAACACTTTCCTGATTTATGGTTTTTGCAGCAATTTCTTAGAGACAATGTATTTTGTTTAACCTTAAAATCACTAATCTACCTTTAATCTTTCGCAGTGCTCATCCGAAGTTACACAACACACAAATTATTTGTGAGATGGAAATGGACTGGACGGTAGAGAAATCTCTATACTACAGATACAGAGGAAGATGTTTCCATGAAGAAAACAGATCTGAAAGACTGAATACCTACCAAGTTTGGCCTCTGATGTGTCCATCTCCCATTTGCTTTTTGGAATATAGCCCTAGATTAAAGAAACACTGCAATGGTTAAATGTCTGGGTGACATAAGGGTGGGAGGAGGGAGGAGAAAGTAGGGGAGGGGACTGGCTGAAATGAGAGGAAAGTAGTTTATAAAAGGTTATAGGACAAACAAGCAACACTGGCATGACACTGCATTATTAGATAAAAAACGTTGCTGCTGGCATGCAAACAAATACATTGTACCTCATATATATATATATATATTACAAACTTATTCTCATCAGCTAAATTATGACGAATCTGACAAATTAAGGATGTACCCTACAAAGATCAACAATAGTTTAAGTAAAAGTTCTATTTGGTGTTAAAAGATTGACTATCTTTACAACTAACCAACTTGCTTGTGTCTTATGCTGAGGATGCAGTCTCGCTGCTGTAAAAAATGACCTAAAAAGATTTGCACTACTCAAGCTACATGCTTATCATTAAATGTTTGATAACTGCAGGTCAGTCCACAACTTGCCAAATAATACGTTTTTGGCATCTAGCTATAAATGATTTCAGTGATTTATCATTTAAACAGGTGTTTGATGCATAAGGTTTTTCAGAGGATTGCATTAAAATGCTCATAGGCAGATATTTTACAGAATGATAAATCAGAAATGTTGATTAAAAAGAGAGAAAAGAACAGAAGGTAAATTATGGCCATCAACACTTAAATATCCTGCATGAAAAAATCATTTGATTTAACAAACTGTTTCAACTAAAGGTTGAACTAAAACCTATTTGAATTCCTCAATTGCTGGATATTTTTCGCACATTTTGCTGGATTATTACATCTCTTTAAAAGTCTGGAAAAACAAGACAATTTGTTCAGAACAGCGAGTAAATGGGTATTCCTATTAGATCAATAAAGGGATTACAACATGTACTAAATAACCAACATATGTCATCTCTGGACAGGTATCTATGCATGATATTGTGTTTGGTAAGATGGAGTTTAGCAGTCGATCTTTCCAGGAACAAAATATTGAAACCAAGCATAAAGACTAATCTGTCTCATCTAACACATGAAAAAAAAAAAAATCTTTCAGATTTCTCCTCTGCAATCATAGTGTGTTTCCGCACCCAAGGAGCTTAGTCTGTAAAAAAACCAACTCCAGTTAGTTTCACCCCTTACTGCAATTAGTTTATGGTGTGAATGTGATCTGATACAGCTACCAGGTGTTCGCTGCAAGCTTGAGACGAACGCCTTCCAGAAGTCAGGTCCGCGTTGCTTAGTGGGATGACTTTCAAGTAAACAAAGGCCGCATGTCTTTTTCACAAAGCCTCTACAACCATCAAGACGTGTTCTCAAAATCATTCTTGTTTTTTTGCATGAAATAGTACCAAGGAAAAAAAACGTAATGTTTTTGACTAGCTTAAGCACACCTTCTTCGTCCTGCTTTCGGTACTCCTGCCCCAGACACCACTAACCAATTAACAGACTGAACCTTCTTG